>JAJOZX010004824.1:0-17500 GCA_023014485.1 Bathynomus jamesi | reverse complement strand
ACGCCCTTGTATAAAACGATGGTTAACGCAGTTTCGAAAATGGCGTCTGACAGTGATGTGCGTCGTAAACAGAGAGCTGTTATCGAGTTCTTAACCGCAGAGAAGGAAAACGGTTGGAAATATTCACAAACGTCTACAAAACGTTTACGGAGATGCTGTCGTTGATCGAAGCACAGTTGGACGCTGGTCTAAACGTGTGAGATCATCGGAGAGAGGGAGAGCCAGCCTCGATGATGAGCCACGCAGCAGTTGCCCGGCATCGGCTGTGACATCTCACACTGTGCAACGTGCTCACAGCATCATTCGATCAAATCGGCGCGTCACATACAAGGAGCTATCACTGGAACTAGGAATTAGTGAAGGAAGTGTGAATACGATAATTCAGTAACTGGGATACTCAAAAGTATGTTCACAGTTTGTTCTTCGCCATCTGACTGAAGATCACAAAGCACAAAGAAAAGAAATTGCTTCCGAGTCGGTGGTTCGATACGAGACAGAAGGGGATGACTTCCTTTCACGAATTGTGAGTGGGATGAGATTTGGGTACACCACTTTGAAACTGAAACAAACCGCCCGGAACCCAGTGGACTTTTACCAGCAAGGAATAAAGGCCCTGGTTTCGAGGTGGAGGAAAGCCATAGAAAAGGATGGAGACTATGTGGAAAAATAAAAACTTGTAAAAAAGGTATGTAACTACTTGTGTGCAAAATTTCTAGAACTTACAAGGAAACTTGGAAAGAAAAAAAAAAGGTGGGGCAAAATATATTGAGTGGCCCTTGTATATATATACACATGGATATAAAAGCTGTGCGAACAAGCAAGAATAAGCATGAACAAATAATTGATTAGTATTCGAAACAAGGATCGTATCGATGAGTACGCATTTTCTTTTTATGCAGGAAGGAGAGTCCAAGGGCGAACGCCCACAAAAAAGTTCCCTCATGGAAAGAGAAGAAAAGAGCCAAAATGCAAATATGTAATATTATTGTCAATATTTTTTTTTTAATTTTGAAAAGAATGTGTAGTGTGTAGGATGCATGTATGTGTAGTGAACAAAAGAGGGGAAGAAGCCCTCCGAAACACAAACCTACCTACCTGCCAGCTACCTACCTGCCAGCTACCTACTCTGTACCTATTCCCTCTCATTACACGATATCTTTCTTGATTATACCTTAGGATATTTTATGGTGTCTTTGAACGACGGTTCAGGGTCAACCTGTAGTCGACCCCTCTGCAACATCCTGTCCTATTTTGTGGGATTTGGTGAAGGAGAAAGTTGGTTTTTTCTTTCCTCTTGTCCTCATAGCCAGCTATCCATGGCTTGTCAGGACTTTCTAAAACAAATTTTCAGAGAGAGAGAAAGAGAGAGAGAATTGTTTGTAAAGTATATAAAGTATCATCATGTTACCTATATATATATATATATATATATATATGATGAATAAAACCAGAAAGGAAAGGAAACACAGAATGGTGCTCAAGCGCTTTCGTCTAATGACATCCTCAGGAACACTGAAGTACATAAAGAGTTACAGCCTATATATAGGTTACAGAAAAAAAAAATATATATATATACAATAAACGGAGAAATAAAATTAAAAATTAAAGGATTGTGGGAGGGGCATACAAATTTGTAAGGAAAAACTATCGATTTTTAGCACAAGATCAAATGAATTGTTTCCAACCAATGTTATAAAAAAAATATACAAATTTATACTGGAAATCTGCCCGGGTTTTAGCACTCTGCCCATCTTGTATATAAAAATAAATTGAAAAATAAAAGTTATTAGAGTGGCATGCAAGTTTAGCAAAGATTTAGCGTTCTACCCTTCTTATCTAAATCTGTTCTGAAGGAATTCAAAACAACAGGATCGAGTTGAAAAAGACCTTTGCTTATGTTGAAGTTATTTGTAAGTTGGATAATGGCAGACTCAAGAATATTTCTATTAACAATGTTGCTAGAGTGAAATAAAACTGAAGCATTATTCCAATCAATACAGTGGGATAACTCTGACAAATGGACAAAAAGGGCACTGGACGACTGTCCTGTTCTAACGGATTATTGATGCTGTTTTATACGTGTGTGCAAATCCTTTCCCGTCTGACCTATGTAAAAGGAATCACATTGTTTACAACCAATTTTATAGATAATGCCTGAATTATTGGTAGGGCTATTTTTTACTATGATATTTTTCACAATATTGTTATATGAAAATACTACATTAATATCCAAAAGTTTAAGTACATTAGCAATGTCTAAAAAGCCCGGGAAAAATGGAAGTACTAAAACATTTTTTGACAAAGTACGAGTGTTATTATTGACCCGATAGAAAGTTCGTTTTGCCTTGTTGAGACAAGATTCCATAAACGCAGATGGATAACACAGATCACTTCCAATACCGTTGATTTTTTCTAATTCGGCATCGATGTATTCCGGACTGGCGATCCTAAGGGCGCGGAGAAACATTGAAGAAAAAATGGCCTTCGTAGTGGGGGTGTCATGTCCCGAGCAAAAGTGTACGTAGGACAAATTGTTTGTTTTTTTCCGATAGCTACTAAACTTAAAACCTGGGCTTTCCCTATGTACACGCACATCCAAAAACGGGATTTAATTGTCTTGTTCCACTTCTAAAGTAAACTTAATGGAGGGGACTTAATCATTTAACTTATTTTAACTGAAGGAGGAAGTTATCAAGTAGCGAAACAAAGCGCGATATTATAGTTCCTCTTTATAAATCATTAGTTAGACCCCATTTGGAGTACGCGGTCCAATTTTGGAATCCGCATATGCGCAAAGATATAGACAAAATCGAGAGTTCAAAGACGAGCAACTAAAATGATTCCGTCGCTTAGGTCAAAGACGTACGAGGATAGGCTTAAGGAGTTAAAATTGACAACATTCGAGACTAGGAGGTTAAGGGGTGATCTAATTCAGGTTTTCAAAATTATGAATGGGTTCGATAACGTAGATAGAGATAGCTTTTTTGAAATATCTCAATATAATAGGACTAGAAATAACGGGTGTAAGTTGACAAGTAGAAGGTTCGAGACAGCAGTTGCGAAAAACCTTTTTACGCATAGAATAGTAAATAGGTGGAATAGTTTGCCGGTAGAAGTAATTAGTAGTACGTCTATAAACATGTTTAAAAATCGATTAGACGAATACGTTGATAGATTGGGTATAGTTTAAGGTAGTAAAATTAAGGCTTTGTGGTGATAGATCCCACAGCTCAACACAAGTGTTGTGGGATATAGGGAGGCAGCGTCTTGGGATAGGGGATACTCTCTGTCCTTACACACCCCATTTAAAGAGATTCCTCTGCCGAGCGGTGTACCCAATAGTACTGTGAGGTATTGAAAAACTCATGATCTTCACTTGCCGAACAAACACCTTTAAATGGGAGACCCAAAATGGGTGCACACACATTTCTACATTACTGTATAGTCTTTACAGCCACACCTACACTTTTCCTCCTAAGTATATATATTGTAATGTATATGGTTGCAAATTTTGACTTGGTCCGCAATCGATATGGACTGTGACTTATTTTTCGTTGCCAAGGTACTAGTATTGATGGATACTGTAATGAAATTGACTGGATTCTTTGGATCTGATATATTTGCATGTCGGTTATAAATAGATATAGAGTGTAACATATTTGTGGATAGTAGTCTATTATGACTTGATCTTCTGGATCCAGAGATTCTATCTTTAGTTTTAAATCGATTATTAATTAGTTTTTAATTGATAACACTGGTATACATCAATTTTGCTGTCAGGGGTTTTGTAAGTGCTTCTTATAGAGTTTTTCCTGCTGATTTCGAATCTGCAATCCGTTTTTCTCATTCAGCTCAGGTTATCCGGCTATGGCCTCATAAGTAAAATAGAATTTTTCGTGATTTTGTCAAACCGGAATTGGAACAGTAACATCTATCATCACTTGTTTCACTTGTATAATATCTTTTTTTACTTTTCAGGCATATAGATAAAATATTTCATAATGAATAGAGCGTGTAAAAATGATCCCAATAGATTCTGCTACATATGTGGGACGGTTACCATGCCAAATAACCAGTCCCAAATCACTAAATTTGTGAAGACAATGTATAGAGCATACTTTGGAATTAAGCTAGGGGACCAGGACAAAAATTTCGCCCCTCATATGTGCTGCAAGACGTGCATTGAAAATTTGAGAAGATGGAGCAAAGGCAGAGCGAAATCTTTGCCTTTTGGAATTCCCATGATTTGGAGAGAAGGAAAGGATCACGTGACAGATTGCTATTTCTGCATGACAAACCTCCAATGTGGGCTTATAAATTTATTTTTCTTAAATATTTTGAAATCCTCGTATGAAACTTGACATAATATTCACCAAAATGTAATATTCACCATATATAGCATAATATTCACCATAATGGTAATCATACATTTACATATACATATTGTTATAGAAAATACATTTGCACATACATATTGTTATACAAGTTACATTTACAATGAGAGTATATTTTCTTTCTTTTTCATTCATATTGTCCCCGAAGGGACAATATGAATGAAAAAGAAAGAAAATATACAGACTCCATCGACCTATTTCATATTTTACAGACCGCAGCCTTCCCTCACGAGCCACCACTGTCTGAATGCTTCTTCTATTTCATATGCAAGTTTTATATCCATGTTTCTGTGTTTCTATTTCAGGAGTTAACAAGAAGAATAACACATTGTTGTATACCCTGACATTCCTTCTGCTATGAGACCTGTACCCCATGGTCCTGGAATTCCAATACCCGACCCACCTCAAACCCTGGACTTCGATGATTCTGATGATGAATCAATGACCAATGTCAATGACCAGTCCCAGTCGTATATACCTCAAAATACCGCTTCAAATGAGCCGAGGCCTCTCAACCAGGCCAAACTTAATGATCTTACCAGGGATTTAGGACTTTCCAAATTAGCTGCCGAGATCTTGGGCTCACGACTTCGAGAGGACAACTTGCTGGCTCCGGGAACAACATTCTCCTGGTATAGGAAACGAGAGGAAGAATTCCGCAAGTTTTTTGCAGTGCACGAAAATACCTCTTCCTTAATGTACTGCTGCAATGTTGAGGGGCTAATCGAATCCTTGGGCCTGCCATATAACGCATCAGAATGGAGGCTATTTATAGACTCGTCTAAACGAAGTTTGAAAGCAGTACTTCTAAACATTGGGAATAGGGTTGCATCAGTCCCTGTAACACATTCCGTACAACTTACTGAGAGCTACGATAACATGAAAATTTTACTGGATGCTCTCGTATACGACCAACATAACTGGAGGATCTGTGGAGATTTGAAGGTAATACTAATATCATAAGTAAACTATTGCTATTGACTATGTTGTTTTTCAAAAGGTTATTTGAGAGCGTATAAGAACACTTAACTTCCCCACAGAAGTGATACAGTCCAATGCATAGATTTTTTTATCTGATAGAACAAATTCTCTAAATTCTTTAAATATTTTCATTTTTTTTCAGATTGTGGCATTTGTATTGGGATTGCAAGGGGGATACACGAAATACCCATGTTTCCTCTGCAAATGGGATAGCCGAGCGGATGAGAAGCACTATGCACAGCGTGAATGGGCATCCAGAGAGAATTTTGAACCTGGGTCGCATAATGTCGTTTCAGTGCCCCTTGTACCTGTACCACCAACAAAAATTTTGCTCCCACCACTTCATATTAAGCTGGGCTTGATGAAAAATTTCATCAAATCAATGAATAAGGAGGGTTCAGCATTCCGATATCTCGAGAGTAAATTTCCTCATATATCTGATGCTAAACTAAATGCTGGGGTTTTTGATGGTTCTCAAATTCGAACTTTGATCAAGGATACTCAGTTCGAAAACGCAATGACTCCAACTGAGAAGAATGCCTGGCAGGCATTCAAATCAGTTGTCACTGATTTTCTTGGCAATCGTAGAAGTCCAGAATACGAGTCCGTTGTCGAAAACTTGATGGAAGCTTTCAAAGCTCATGGGTCGCGCATGTCCATAAAAATGCACTTTTTGTGGTCCCACTTGGACTATTTTCCTGAAAATTGCGGGGATTATAGTGAGGAACAGGGTGAACGATTTCACCAAGATATCAAAATAATGGAAGAGAGGTACCAGGGAAACTGGGATATCAATATGCTGGCGGACTATTGCTGGTGTTTGAAGCGAGACGTGCCCGAAGAAAATAACAGACGGAAAGCCAAAAAAACTTCATTCCTTCCTCAATAAACTTTTTTCCATATTCATTGTATGAATAAAAGTATTTATTCACACAATGTTTTCATTTTTCACGAGTGTTCTTATAATATTACTCGTATCTACAGTGTTTAAGCTAAAAAAATCAATAAATTTGGGGATAAAATTGGACTTATAATAAATGGCCAATAGAGAAAACACCTGACCTGATTGAGGAAAACCAATGTCATTTTCGAATTCACCATGGTCGAATTATATAATATGAGATGAAAAAACCTTCACAGCAGACAAAAAAATTTCATATGCATAATAGTGATTAATTAGTTTTGAAAAAATTGGTCGTTGCGAATGTACAGGCAGTTGTTACATAATTTCTTATGTTCTTGTGGTTCGGAACCCACGTAAAATTGTAGGTCCCCTCCGCCACCACGGAGGACATACACAATACACAATTACGAACACAGTTAGGTAGACCAGCCATGAGTGGATCCTAGGGTCTTTGTTGGTCTGAAACTTTATTAACATTATTATAACAATATATATATATATATATATATATATATATATATATATATATATATATATATATATATAATATATATAATATATACTATATATATATATATATATATATATATATAATATATATATATATATATATACACTTTTCCTCGTATGTGTATATATTGTAATGTATATGGTTGTAAATTTGACTTGGTCCGCAATCGATATGAACCGTGACTTGATGGATACCGTAATGAAATTGACTGGATTCTTTGGATCTGATATATTTGCATGTCCGTTATATAATAGATATAGAGTGTAACATATTTGTGGATAGTAGTCTATTATGACTTGATCCTCTGGATCGAGAGATTCTATCTTTAGTTTTAAATCGATAATTAATTATTTTTAAATTGATAATGTATATGGTTGTAAATTTTGACTTGGTCCGCAATCGATATGGACCGTGACTTGATGGATACCGTAATGAAATTGACTGGATTCTTTGGATCTGATATATTTACATGTCCTTTATAAATAGATATAGAATGTAACATATTTGTGGATAGTAGTCTATTATGACTTGCTCCTCTGGACCGAGAGATTCTATCTTTAGTTTTAAACCGATAATTAATTATTTTTAAATTGATAATAATTTACTTTCGTAAAAATTGGTCGTTGCCAATTTACCGGCAGTTTTTAAATAAGTTTCTTATGTTCTTGTGGTTCGGAACCCACGTAAAATTGTACGTCCCCTCCGCCACCACGGAGGACATACACAATACACGATTACGAACACAGTTAGGTAGACCAGCCATGAGTGGATCCTAGGGTCTTTGTTGGTCTGAAACATTATAACATTATAACATTATATATAATATAAATAAATATATATATATATATATATATATATAATATACATATATATATATATAATATACATATATATATATATATATATATATATATATTATATATATATATATATATATATATATATATATATATATATATATAATATATATATATATATATATATAATATATATATTGACGTACGCGCCCAATCCGTATATTTATTTATGGTATTGAACGCCCGTTCTCTGACTTTATTTGACTTCACGGGCACCCTTTAAATTGGGCGTACCCGGTGATTTTATCTCTTATTTTCGTTCAGGATTATTCGGCCTACCCAAGACGGATGGCCCTTTAAATTGATAGGCTAGGTTCCTTCGGCTCTCCACAAGCCTACTTTGAACGTTAATTTTCCCCAGCCAACAAGAGGGGTCTATCACAAGGTATTTAAAACAACACACGCCCTCTTATAAATTTTATTAAATGTTACTTGACACAGTACATGCATTTAATATTTTATTCTGAATTACATCTATAAAATTTCAGACAATACAATAATCTTAACGTCAAAGACAAAGTTCACAGTGATTGAATTTAAATCGTTAAATTGATCAACAATGATAAATCTAAAGAAAAGATTAACAGTTATCGGAATTTCAATAATTTATAGATCGAGGGGTTTTATATTTTAGTGCAACAACAATAAATAACAAGAAATGAAGTGGTCGGAATTCGACCCAGATATTCAAAGAATAAATTTACTTACGACATACAGCTGACAAATGGCTCAATTGTGCCGTGTACGGCCCGTAGATTTACGGCCCGCTACAAAGCTTTCAAAACTACAATATGTTAACTAACGGGACTTCTTTCTGAACCCAAATGGACGGATTCAGGAAATTAGGGCCCAGACGTACCCTATTTCTTATTTAAGTGGAGCCAAATTTACTTAAGAGACAGTCCACAAAACTCTTGGTCCGTTGGTTAACACTAATTAAGTTACAATCAAATTCTCGGTTAAGGTCGCTAACAATTAAATGAATTTCCGCGTAAACGAATTTCATGAACTATAAATTCTTAATTTTTAATTTAGTGACAATTGATTCTTTCAGTTTTAAGTTTTCTTACACCACAAGTCTACAGGGGGTTTGTTTAACCACAGTTAACTTCAAGGAGGAACGACTACAACTAACTTTTCAATTTTCGAATTTACTTTACAAATTTGAAGGACCCCGCCTTCCAATATTCTGCAAACCTATCAAATCATTTGTTTTCCTAAGATCGTCCCTCCAGAAGGCTATTACCCATACAAGAGGGAAAGAAGGCGTCTTTACTACGTTTCCCAGGATCCTGGGCCCCCTGATTGGAGCTGGACCTGATTTCCGAGTATAGACCCCTCCTTCTTCCCACGAAATACATTTAAATACCGTTAACAGATTCGAAGCCCTAAGTTTATGACCCCCTCGTGGTTCAACTTTAGCAGCGTCTTCGAATCTGTCTTACAAAAGTCACACCATCATGCAAAGGAGATATTAAAATCTTCGACCTCGCGAAAGGGGAAACCACGCATTTGAACGCACGTCCAAATCCGTTGGATTACCCTTCTCGCTGGGGTCGGGTCTCGGTGATAAACCTCTGTCCCCACGTGGCTTGGCTTTATTACTTCTCTGATAATCCGAACTAAGATAGAACAACTTTAAACAATCTGAAACACTTCGGATTTATTCGTTCATGAACGTTTAAAAACCAAACCACACTGCGTTCAGAGATGTACACCTCGAAATCTTAAGATTAACATTCCTTCACTTATTTTATAAAAGATCTCTGCCTGCAACTTCATGGTTACGACATCCCTCCCCTCCTTTAATTTTGCACTCCGATGCAAACTTTCTTAACTAGGGTCGGGTATTATCACTGTACTCACAAAAACTTTCCATTTACTTGTCCCTTGATTGGGACACTATCACTGATAGATTTTATTTGTCCCCTTTATTGGGACACCAACACTGACACACTTAATTTAGTCATCCTCGGGTTCCTCGTAGTGTACTCGAGGTCGGGGCCTAAGAGCATACTGACGCTCAACGGTGGCCCTGGGAAAGCAGCCTGTCTGCTTTCTCCGGGGGACCCTATTCCCATAAGGTCCCCGCGAGGAGGTAGTTCGGAAGCACCTGGCGGCTCCTGCTCGCCACTCGGTCCTGCCTGGGGGCAGGAGGTGCACTCCGGTTCACCTCCACGGGTCGATGTTCCTCCGTTCCCTGGGCGAAGCTCTCGGGGAGGAAGTAGCTCGGAGGCGCCCGGCGGATCCCCTTCCGCCACTCGGTCCTGCCTGCGGGCAAGAAGCGCCCTCCGGTTCACCTCCCCTAGTCGATGTTTCTCCGGTGTCGAGGGCGAAGCTCCCGAGAGGAGGGGCGTTGGCCCTTCCCCCATCTCATCCCATTGGGCATCGATGCTGCGGCGGATGCGGTCTCGATGGATCACTATCTGATGTCCAGTGATCATGTGACGCAGGAGATAAGTGACTGGAGTCTTCTTGTTCGATGATGATGTAGGGACCCTCGTACCGGGGCTCCAACTTGCCTCTGCCCGGTCGCGGGTAATCAATGTACACCAAGCCATGGGGCGCCTTCTCTTCGAACGGCTTCAATTCCTTGATTCCGTTAGCTTTCTCGTATCTCCGCATGAACTCTTCCACTCGGCGATATATTTCGCTCAGACTCCTCTTTCGGTCTTCGGCGTATTCCTCTGGGTTGTACGGGCTCACGCATGCCTCCTGTGGCATGCGAAATAGCTTTGAAGGTACGTTGGGGCTCGCCCGTACATCAAGAAGAATGGAGAATACCCCGTGGCTCGATGCACTCTGATGTTCAAGGACAATTCCACGGTGTCGAGGATTTTATCCCAGTCTCGTCCCGTTTCTTTACAAAGTATGCAGAGTTTGATGCATAACTCTTTATTCCGACGTTCGACCTCCCCGTTGCTTTGGGGCTGGTATGCGGCGGTCCTTTGGTGTCGTACTTCCCAAACCCTGAAGAGCTCCTGCAAGGTAGAGTTCCAGAACTCCTTGCCTTGGTCGGATACTACTGCTGAAGGGGCACCCAGTTTGCACCGTATCAAACGATGGCACTTGTCCGCCACCTCCCGGGCCGTCTTGTCCTTTATTGCTGCCAGTATGGTGAATTTGCTGAAACTATCCACACACGTGAGGATATAATGGCTGCCTTCCACGGTCGGAGGAAGGGGACCAACTAAGTCCACGTGCAGAAGTTCCCAAGGACTGTGGCCTCGCACACAAGGCATTGTTTCCACAGTCACTTTCCGCGTCCATTTGTTCCGCGCGCACGTGTCGCACGCTTGGACTACCTGCTGTACCTGTTGAACCATACCTGGCCAAAATAAAGGTCCCGTAGGATTTCTGTAGTTCCGGCAGCTCCCGGATGAATGCTCCGACGTCAGTGTGGGCTTTCCAAATGAGCTGCTCTCTCAACTTTTTAGGAACTACGATGACCTCTCTTCCGTTCGCATCGATGTAAACCAGCAGGTTCCTCACTAGTTTGACTCTCGACGGCTGGATGGGCTTGGTTACGGACCAGCTGAAAGCCTTTCCTTCTTCGATGGCTGCTCGAATTGCCGCTATTTCAACGTCCTTCTACTGTTGTTTGCCGATTACCTTGCGATCAATGATCGCTTTGTTCGGATATTGCGTTCACAAACTCCTTCGTCACTCCAGGCGGGCGGGACAACCAATCGGCCACTCTGTTGAGTTTGCCTTTCACGTACTCGATGAGAACGTCGCAGTCTTGCAATGTCATAACCGAACGCTCTAGTCTTCCATTTGGGCTCTCGGTGTCCTTCCCTCAGAAGCCACTTCAACGGCTTATGGTCAGAACGGACGATGACTCTCTGCCCAAATATAACATTGCTTCAATTCCTTTCTGTTGGTTGTTGGCCTCTTCTTTGGATTGTTGGGGCTTCACCCCGTTCCTGGTGACCACATGGCCTAATTACCCCACCTGGGACTGTAATAACTCATTTTTCCAACTTTACCTTTAAGTTGGCGGTGCGTAGGCTATCCAAGGCTCGTTGTACCCTCTCGTCATGTCCTTCTAAAACCTTCCAAGGACAATGAGGTCATCTAAGTAAATCTGTACTTCCTTGTCCAGTTGCTTCGGCAAAATAAAATTCATTACTCTTTGGAACACTGGTGGACTATTGGACAATCCAAACGGGACCACCCTGAACTCGAAATGACCGCTTCCCGTGGGGAAGGCAGTTTTCGAGATGCTATCGTCGTGAATGGCCAACTGCCAATCTCCCGAGCGTAAATCCCTGCTCGAGAAGTAATGAGTCCCGTGCAACTTGGCCAAGGTTTCCTCATGATGGGTACTTATATTGTCCTTGCTGCCATTGACGTCCCAAGGTCTATAGTCTACACAAAGCCTCAGGGCCCTACGCTTCTTTTCTTCAATCGCTTCCCCTTTGGACTCCTGTGGTCACTCTTCATTCCTAGTGATCACGTGGTCCTGGTACTCTACCGGTGACGGTAGTAGTTAATCTTTTCTTTCCCTCGTCGGTCTTCTTCCCTTTGAGAGCGACGGACATCGGTGAACATGCGTCTTGAGGTGTTTTCAATCTCTTCTTAGTCACTTGTGGAAATTTGACTCTTTCTCACCGTGACACTTGTTCCATTTTTTCGTTTCGGGCGAGGAATCAAACGGCTGTTCCGACGAACCTCCCCGTTCTCGTTGCCTCAACCACCATGCCGATGTCATCTTATCTTCAAGGTGATACTCTTTAGTCGTCACTTTTATTTCTCAAAGTAACTTTACCGCCTCCTTGGAAAGTTAACTTCCCGTTGAGATTTCCCGCTCTGTGATACTTGCAAACCACGCTGAGCCTCACTGCACATTCATTGCAGCGTAGAGTAACGTCCAGGGGAAACCATACCCCAAATTTTCTTCTTCGTCTATTCCCTTTTCCTTTAACTTCTTTGGGGATTCTGCTCGACAACTTGTCCAAGTATCCTCGAGCCTCACCGCATATCCCATGCAGTGGAGAATAGACGTCCAGGGGAACTCATATCCCCAATTTTCCACTGTCTATTCCCATATCATTTAACTTCCCTTTGGAATTCTGCTCGACAACTTCTCCAAGTATCCTCGAGCCTCACTGCATATCCATGCAGCGGAGAATAGACGTCCAGGGGAACCCATATCCCCATTTTTCACGATTACCAATGGAAACGACCAGGTGGAACGGCTATGCTGTATCACTCCTTGATCCAGCATTTCTGCTATTTGTCGCTTTACCTCCTCCTCGTGTGTAATAGGTACCCTGTAGGGTCGCCTAAAGATGGGAGGATGGTCCTGGGTTTCCAACTTCATTGGCATCAGGTTATATAACCCAATGGCTCGCCACCCAGTAAGAAGACATCTGAATAATCCCTTAGCCACTCTTCGACGATTTTCCTTTCTTTGTCGGAAAAGGATTTCCAACCAAGGACATGGGACTTGAGGCTTGTCACTCGTTCTTCGAAGTCCTTCTTCAATGCTTGACTTCCTTTCACCGTGACATTCGTTCCAATTTGGGGTGAGCGTCGACTACCCTCCCAATTAGCTCTGCCTCCGTCACTATGCCCACGACGTCTCTTTTTTCGCCAAGGTATTCTTCGTCATCCTGATTGATCATCAGTAACCTCATCTTCCTCTGTGGGATCCTGCTCGGTAACATTTTTTAAGTTTCCCCGAGCTTCACTGCACATCGTGCAGGAGAATAGACGTCCCAGGGGACTACGTCCCCGGGTCTCTGACTTCCTCGTCAGAATCACGGCGGCCACCTTTAGTGTTTCGTGCGGGATTGCCTCTACCAGAGTCACCCTCGCACTTTACTGTCTACTCCCTTTACTTGGATGGTTACTGTTTCATTCAGTGACTGTCCTCTTCTGGTGGTCTACCTGGGCTTGCGTACCTTTGTTTGTCTTCATGTCTCCGAAACAATACGCCTATAGTCAAGTCTTGCTGAGCCTCTGGAATTATACAAACACAAAAGAATTCTTCAACCCCCCTTCCCATAGTCAAACTTACTTCTACTCCTTACATGAATGGGCGGGGCAGGTGCAACTGAGAAGTTGGCCACTGTCCAATGAAGGCTCCCGATGTTCTTGTGCATAGCTTATGTCAATGTGACGGAAGCTCCACCATCGCTCAGCGCGGTGGAAGCTTGTTGAGCGACGAGTACTGGTAGGGTGATCAGTCCTAGCCGACGGACTCGCCGCTACTTCCTCTGAAGCTATTCGGGAGGCTTCTCCTTCCAATCCTGTCGAAGGTTTGCTCGAGGGCACGCCTCTTCCCAATTTCGCATTTGCTGACAAATCTTGCACTGGCTCCGGCCACTTTCTTCCATTGTTTCCTCTTTGGAGTCTCTGTCTTCATTTGACTTGGTTTGTTTTCTCTTCTGGTTTCTCATGGGGTTGTAGTCACATTCTTGAGTTGTGTTATTCCTCCTGTGACCAGTGTCACAGTTCTTCCTTCTGGGCTCTCCTCTCTTGCTGGACTTGTCTCCGTCGTTCACCTCCACATCCTTGCTGTTGTCCTCCTTTGTGGCTGTTCTTTCTTCTGAATCTTGTGAGTTGTAGTCCCAGGATGTGGGAGGATTTTGCAGTTTCTGCAGTCTTCGGCTTCTGTCATGTGGCGTTTCTTCTCTTAGGACCTCTTCATCTCTTAGTCCTAAGCTTGGGTTGTTTACCGAAAACTGGGTTGATTCCATCCAATAGTCCCGAAAGGATGTTCCTTTGATGCAATTACAAGCATACTCCGGCATAACGGTCTTCAACGCGTCCTTAGGTATGCCCACTTTAATATGTCTCCTTGTGGGATTAGCCTGAACCAAGGCATTACCTGCACTTAATGTTCTTGTGGCAATTGGGTTGACTGTCTCACCTTGTTCCTTCCTGACGGCGTTTGGGCTGGTTCCTGGGTTCTCTTGTGCCCGTTCGCCCATAAACTTCGGCGAACTTCCTTCCAATGTGTGTCCAAAAGTCGTTTGCTCAGGACCCCTTACTGCCTGTTCACGTTGCAAAGGTAAGCTAGTACTCTTTAATACCTGTACGACGGTTTTTATATTCTGCTGCCGGTCTTCGTCGGTGCGGTGTTTCTCGTCTCTTGTGGTGTGTGCACTTCTGCAAGGATTCTTTGGGATGTCTTCTGGGTTCTCTGGTCTCCACCCAATCCTTTCTTGCCTCGCAAGTTCTTCTGTAACGGGAGGAACTAGAGAGATTCTTCGGGGACGAACCCCCGACCTTCGGTTGTCCAAATACTCCCATCGCGGAATAATCATTACAAGGTCTTCCAGTTTCGACCTTCTTCGATTTATTTCTTTCCTAATTCCTTGCATTCCTTTATTAACCGAATAATTTTGGCCAAATTTATGCTTTTTAAATTTTCCAAACTTTCTGTACTTATTTCGTTTAAGTTCGTTGTTTCGGAATCACTCATGTCACTTACGCTTTCCTCATTCGTTATTTCTACGCTCTTTACCGACATTGCGAAAGTTATTTGTTTGTTTAAAAAAACCTTTAAAACTTTAATCACTGTTAACGACCCTTCTTACTGTTCTCAATTATTGTACCGAATTATTGTTTAATACTTTAGTAGAATTACTGTTACAATTATTTCTATAATTGCTGTTACAATTATTTCATAAAATCACTGTTACAGTACTTCATATAATTGTTGTTACAATTATTTCATAAAATCACTGTTCCAGTTATTCATATAATTGCTGTTACAACTATTTCATAAAATCACTGTTACGGTGACTTCATATAATTGTTGTTACAATTATTTCATAAAATCACTGTTCCAGTTACTTATATAATTGCTGTTACAATTATTTCATAAAATCACTGTTACGGTGACTTCATATAATTGTTGTTACAATTATTTCATAAAATCACTGTTCCAGTTACTTCCTACAATTGCTTTATTGTTACGCAAATTTATTTTAACAAAAGAGTTACACTCTTGCGATAAATACCTTGCAATAGAATAATCCCACTTCTGACACCAAATGACGTACGCGCCCAATCCGTATATTTATTTATGGTATTGAACGCCCGTTCTCTGACTTTAATTTACTTCACGGGCACCCTTTAAGTTGGGCGTACCCGGTGAGTTTATCTCTTATTTCGTTCAGGATTATTCGGCCTACCCAAGACGGATGGCCCTTTAAATTGATAGGCTAGGTTCCTTCGGCTTTCCACAAGCCTACTTGGAACGTTAATTTTCCCCAGCTAACAAGAGGGGTCTATCACAAGGTATTTAAAACAACACACGCCCTCTTATAAATTTTATTAAATGTTACTTGACACAGTACATGCATTTAATATTTTATTCTGTATTACATCTATAAAATTTCAGACAATACAATAATCTTAACGTCAAAGACAAAGTTCACAGTGATTGAATTTAAATCGTTAAATTGATCACAATGATAAATCTAAAGAAAAGATTAACAGTTATCGGAATTTCAATAATTTATAGAGAGGGGTTTTATTTTTAGTGCAACAAAATAAATAACAAAAATGAAGTGGTCGGAATTCGACCCAGATATTCAAAGATAAAGTTACTTACACTGCAGGAGACAAACTTACTCCCACTTGTGCTGCGTACGGACCGTAGATTTACGGCCGCTACAAAACTTGCAAACTCTACAATGTTAACTACCGGGACTTCTTTCTGAACCCAAATGGACGGATTCAGGAAATTAGGGCCCAGACGTACCCTATTTCTTATTTAAGTGGAGCTAAATTTACTTAAGAGACCGTTCACAAAACTCTTGGTCCGTTGGTTAACATTAATTAAGTTACAATCAAATTCTCGGTTAAGGTCGCTAACAAGTGAATATTCTCAAATTTCCGCGTAAACGAATTTCATGAACTATAAGTTCTTAATTTTTATTTAGTGACAATTGATTCTTTCAGTTTTAAGTTTTCTTACACCACAAGTCTACAGGGGGTTGTTTAACCACAGTTAACTTCAAGGAGGAACGACTACAACTAACTTTTCAATTTTCGAATTTACTTTACAAATTTGAAGGACCCCGCCTTCCAATATTCTGCAAACCTATCAAATCATTGTTTTCCTAAGATCGTCCCTCCAGAAGGCTATTACCCATACAAGAGGAAAGAAGGCGTCTTACTACGTTTCCCAGGATCCTGGGCCCCCTGATTGGAGCTGGACCTGATTTCCGAGTATAGACCCTCCTTCTTCCCACGAAATACATTTAAATACCGTTAACAGATTCGAAGCCCTAAGTTTATGACCCCTCGTGGTTCAACTTTAGCAGCGTCTTCGAATCTGTCTTACAAAAGTCACACCATCATGCAAAGGAGATATTAAAATCTTCGACCTAGCGAAAGGGAAACCACGATTTGCACGTACGTCCAAATCCGTTGGATTACCCTTCTCGCTGGGGTCGGGTCTCGGTGATAAACCTCTGTCCCACGTGGTTTGGTTTTATTACTTCTCTGATAATCCGAACTAAGATAGAACAACTTTAAACAATCTGAAACACTTCGGATTTATTCGTTCATGAACGTTTAAAAACCAACCACACTGCGTTCAGAGATGTACACCACGAAATCTTAAGATTAACATTCCTTCACTTATTTTATAAAGATCTCTGCCTGCAACTTCATGGTTACGACAATATATAATATATATATATATATATATATACTATATATAATATATATATTATATATATATATATATATATATATAATATATTATATATATATATATATATATATATATATATATTATATATATAATATATATATATATATATATATATATATATTATATATATATATATATATATATATATATATATAATATATATATATATAA
>JAJOZX010004823.1:0-387539 GCA_023014485.1 Bathynomus jamesi | reverse complement strand
AGGTCCATTAGATTTGTAAGTGTTTCCATAGAAATTTTTATTGTTGTTTCGCGCCCGGCCGCGGGGAACCGATTACCCGGGGCCCAAGGGGACCAAGCGCACGCCGGCGGGGGGGGGGTGCCTCGTCCCATGTAGGTACCCCCGTTTCAAAAGGGGCCCTTGCAGCGTCGAAAGTTCTCCCCCGCCGGCAGCAAAGACCAAGGCCCCCAGGGTCCCAGCCTGGGCACCCTACCAGCCAACTTAGTCCGGCCACGGCCATGGGGGCGACCCCCAGCGACCAGCCCCGGCTGCCACGGGCGCGCGAAGTGAACAGAGAA
Organism: Bathynomus jamesi; assembly: GCA_023014485.1. Taxonomy (NCBI): domain Eukaryota; kingdom Metazoa; phylum Arthropoda; class Malacostraca; order Isopoda; family Cirolanidae; genus Bathynomus; species Bathynomus jamesi. The sequence continues at coordinate 387,222 of JAJOZX010004823.1, read as the reverse complement.
AGCAGAAAAACAGAGGGGGCAAGGAAGAGGAAAGAGGGGAAGACAGGAAAGAGGGGGCTGTAGGATAGCAGGGTATGCTAAAAGTCCACTTCGCAACCGGGCGGGGACCCGGCAGGGCCCCCAGCCGCGGCTGACCCCCCTCGCCACATGGAGGCAGGAGCCCGCGGGCGATCCACCCCAGAAAGACCGCCCGCGGGGAGGGGGACAGTATATATATACAGTACATACACATATATATACAGTATATATATACATACACATATATATACAGTATATATATACATACACATATATTATATATATTATATATATATATATATATATATATATATATATATATATATATAACACATATATATACAGGGTGTCCGTAAGTCTGGACCCATAGGGATTTATAATATATTTTTTTATTATTATTATTATTTTATTATTATTATTTTTTATTATTTTTATTATGATTTTTATTTGTGGGGCCACTTGAAAGCCAAAGTGTACGAGTCAAACTTCAGAACATTTTCCACCTTAAAGCACGCATTGTGGAGGCGTGTCAAGAAATGTCTGCGACTGTGATTCAGAAAGTGCTGTCGCAGTGGAGATTGCGTCTTCAACTATGTGTGCGACACAACGGCGGACACTTTGAACAGATTATGTAATAAATTTTGGACTATTTTGTAATTTTATTATTTTTCCCTATGGGTCCAGACTTACGGGACACCCTGTATATATATATATATATACACAGTATATTATATATATATATATCACAGTATATATATATTTGTATTGGGGCGTTTACCGCCACTTCCCGATATGGTAGCGGATATCATGGCGAGGCGGAATACGAGAAAGAGAAACGGAGACGGAGAAAAGGCACTAGAAAAGGGAGAACAGCGGACTACAGGTGAGAATCACCTAAAGCTCAGATAGGATGCGAGATTGGGAGAGGAAGAGGAAAAGACGGTCAAGCGAGAAGAGAGGCTCTCAGCGAGCATAAGGCGTAAACGTTCGGGGAGGGGGAAATCAGAAAGGAACGGGAAGGCGCGACGACGTACTGACGACAGGGTGGGGCATTCCACAAGGATGTGAGAGACGGTGAGGGGCGACTGGCAGGAGGCGCAACGAGGAGCCTCCTGCCGGAACATAAGATAGCCGTGCGTGAGGCGCGTATGGCCGATGCGAAGCCGCGCAAGGACGACCTCTTTGTGTCTGGAGCGGTGGAAAGAGGACACCCAATATGACAGACGGGGGCGGATGGACCAGAGTTTATTTCCGGTGGCATCGTCCCAGGACTGTTGCCACATGCGGTCGTAAAAGGAACGAAAGACCTGCACATAGTCTGAGAAGGGGAGCGGGCGGGGGAGGGGATTCGAGCAGTGTGAGGGCATGCGTTATCCTGGTAGAAAAGAACACCTCTGCAATTAATTAATGCAATTATGCAAGACGTTTTTCTTGTAATGCCATCTTCAGTCGGAGTTGTTAGCAGTAGACTTCAGCTGTGATTGTTTGGTTATTTGGCAGAAGCTCAAAATGAATAATTCCTTGCATATCCAACTAAATGCATAACAAAATTTTCTTTGGATGGGGTCCATTCCTTGGCTGAGGTTCAGGCTTTGTTTCACAGCTAAGCCACTGATGTCGACGCTTAATATTGTTATAGAGGATCCATTTTTCATCCCCAGTGACGATCCAATTCAAAAGCGGTGCCTGCAGTTGCCGAGAATGCAGTTATGTGCAAATATCGATTCGATGTTGAAGATTTGCTTGTGACAAATCATACAGAACCCATTTTTCAACCTTCACTACTTTTCCCAACAGCTTCAAATGACGATGAATAGTCATATGGATAACGCCGAGTTCTCTTACAGTTACGGTTGGGTTTTCCTCTACTGTTGCTTTCAGCAACTCTTCATCTAACTCATTTGGTCATCCTGTTCGTTGATAATCTTTCAGACTGAAGTCCCCATTTCTGAACTTCTCAAACCATCTCCTACACATCCTGTTCGCTCACATCATCATTTCCATAAACTCTGAATGTTTCTCGTGGATTCACTAGCGTTTGATCCTTCATGGAACTCGTACAGCATCACATGTCGAATATGCTCTTTCATGGGCTCCATATTTTTTCAATTACTGTAATATTGTAGAGGTGGCGTTGTAACTATGAAAAAACACCAGAGAAAATATTCATTAACCTGATCCTACACTAGCCTAAGTTATTCTATCATTCTATATCGTAATAAAACCTGTGCGAACGTGTCGCTGCATGTATTTTGCAACATTTCTAAAACTATTTCACATTATCTTGAGGTTATTCTATATCTATCGTCCATTTTCTAATCGAGCAGAATTTATTACCCAATTATCAAGAAAATTTTAAATATAGCTATAGGTGTTTTTCCATAGAACAATTGGTTTTAAATAATTATCAATTGTTTAAATATGAGTAAAGTTAAAATTAGGTCTAGGCCCTATAAGAAAACCAGCCACTGTTCTTTCTTAAATTTATAATGCATGTAAACTAATTTCACTGGAATTCTTCTAAATATAAAAAAAAGAAATTACACCCCTCTATTAGAAGAGTACTGCAAGAACATCAGTCACCAAGGTCAGGACACAGTGGACCACACTCTTCTTAAAATTCAGTGTTAGTGTGAGAAATTGAGAAATTTGACAGAAGTGACTCAGAATCTGGAAAGAAAGGAAGCGACTAAAACATCAATGAAGCTACTAAATTCTATATAAAAAAAATAATTATGAAAATACCCGACCCAATAGCACTATTAATCTAAAAAGCAACATCAGATCTGAAACTAACATTTTGATTGACAAGCAACTGATCAGATCTGGTAACTTTGCCAAACTTCTCAGTTTGGTGGCTGTGTACCCAGATTTCGGTAACAAATTGTAGATGTTTTTGATTGGTGAAGTGACATAGGGTCATAACTGTACATTTGGGTGATGCAAAAGAAAATTTTTTGAAACGCCAGTGGGCTCAGCCTTTATTTGGTGCCTTTTGCTGAAAAATTAAGCCAGGCAAAATTATGGGCCTTAAAAATAATATTTAGAGGATGTTCAATGACTAAAGTTTACCTCTTTAGTATAAATTGTCATTTGCAGAAGTTGCAAAAAAAATTATGTTCATACATGTATTGTACCAAGCATATAACAACATATTGAACACTACCCTGGAAGCCATGAAAGATCTCGGGTAACTGAGGACTTGTGATGTATGGGCTGGGGAGATTCTCCTGATGTTGCCATAATGAAACTGCTTTTAAGTCAATCACAGCTTCAAGATCTCTATGATCAGTAAAGGCAACACAACACCTCAGTCAATTACAGGGGATTAAACTAATGATGTCATCAATAAAATACTACATCAGGAGAAAACAATGGGCTGATTGTACTCTCACTTGACAGACTTTGGAGTCATTGAGCAACCTCTAAAATTATTTTTAAGGCCTATAATTTTGCACAACTTAATTTTTCAGCAAAAGGCACCAAATAAAGGTAGAACCCACTAGAATTTTTAAAAAAATTTCGGCATCAACCTACTGTACATGACTTGTGCAATGTAAAACCTTCAAAAATATTTTCTGTGCAAGGAAGGAGGCAAGAAAAATAATATCTAAACTTAGGCTAACTACTATAAATGTTACATAATTACTTACTAAATTAGGCCCAGCCTAAGCATACAGACCATATAAATAATATTGTATAAAATAAATTTCATTAAATCTATAAAATTTTCTGCTAATATAATTATTTTCATCTATTTTTTTATTAATTTCTTTAGTTTTGGGGATCTTTTCCATTTGACTGCCACCATTGAAACAATTAAACTCCAGCCTTCTTTAGTTAGCTTTATAAGGCTAACTAACAAAAATATCACGACCTAACCTAACCAATCATCAAGGTTGTACAGTTGACCTAACGATTGGTTAGGTTAGGTCGTGATATTTTCGTTAGTTAGCCTTATAAGGCTAAGTAAAGAAGGCTGGGGGCACTCACCTCTTATGTTTCAATGGTGGCAGTCAAACGGAAAAGATCCGTTTTTGCTAGCAAAAACTAGTGTAGCCTATTATTTTATTTATTAATTATATATATAAAAAGTAGTAGTAGTAGCCAGACATGGGGTCATCATTGTAATGGTAATTATAATTACAAATCTCTTGTAATGATAATGAAAAATTTCGAAGCAATAATGGTAATGAAAGGTCTGTAATGAATCATTACACATTACATTTTCATTAGTGTTATTTCAATATGAATATATATATTATATATATATATATATATATATATATATATATATATATATACACACACACATGGCTTCTGATTCCTCCCAGTCCCAGCCAGCACCAAAGTGGAGCAAGTTGTTCCCTCTACAGCTTCTCAGAACCCTATTGTCAGCCAGGTGGACAGCTACCTTGACCAGCCCTGCAATCCCATGACATGGTGGAGGGACAATGCACGTCTGTCTCCTGATGTATCTATTCTTGCTGCCAAGCATCTTTGCATCCCTACTTCCAGTGCACTGGTAGAGCACTTATTCAGTATTGTAATGATCATTACAATGATAATGAAGGGCTTGTAATGATAATGTAATGATAATGAATAAAAAATGTTGTAATAGTAATAAAAAATTTCTAGTAATGATAATGATAAACCTTGTAATAACCCCATGTCTGGTAGTAGCAGTACTTTATGCCACAATTTGACAATGCCAGTTATTAAATACTATACAGTGTGTGTGTATATATATAATATATATATATATATAAACCAGTAGTTGCAGTACTTGATGCCACAATTTGACAATGCTAGGCCTAAACTAAAAGGTACAAATTAAAAGTATAAAGGTTAAGCCTACTAACAAGTTAGGCCTATTTCCAAGAACTTTCAGTCACAGTCATTATAGGTGTGGGTAATATTTCAGAAATTTTCCACACAGACCTAGTGTATTAGCTTAAGAAAAATTGTTGCCCAAGACCTAAGTTTTAAAAGCCCTCAGCACATTACATTTGGAAAACATGAAGCCACTGGGGCCTATCAAGGTTATTCAAGTCATGAGCTAATAATAGAATCCTGTAAAACATTAATCTTAAGTCAGCTAACTAATTTACAACTATTTACTACTATCAAAGTAGCCCACAAATTTAAGCTAAAAATATACAGTATTTACAATCTACAAACTCTCACTCTCATTCATGAAAGTCTACATTTTTCTTAAAATTAACTAATGAGCTACTGTTTACCACATCACATGGAAAGTCATTCCATCATTCAATCTAAAACTGAAACAGGCCTACCTATATTTCAGCATTTGGTATAATTAAAACCTACGAATTCCACTCTAGTACTTGCTAAAACCAGATTGCAGAATTTGCAAAGTTCTTGCACAACCCACATGAGAAGGAAAAAATCTTACTACTCCCAGGTAAGCCAAAGCCTATTATAAAAATAGCTACTTCTCCAGGTACTTCTATCAATCACAAGACTACTCTCCCTTAGTTCTTCCAAATCTGGAATACCCCAATCACGTATTTCCAATACTGTGTCTCCATCTCTTTCTCAGTCTCCCCACTGGCCTTCTCCCCTCTAGATTTCATCTCTTAACTCTTCTTAGCAATTCTATTATTTTGTTTTAGGGGTTTCACATTTATAATCTCTCTTACTCTGGTGTTTTAGACTGTCCCTTCTGGTTATTCCCAATGCAGTTCTTAAAGGTCTCATTTCTGCTGCTTGTAACTAGTTTCTTGTTAGGGTTCAGCATTCTGAGCCACACACAAGAACTGGCAACATTATGGTCTATTTTCTTGGTCTTTAATGGAACATGGAAGTCCCTTAACATAGGGTACAAGGTGCCAATGTTGTTACCAAACTTTGATATTCTTTTGGTTCTCTCTTTTGTTACCACCCTGTTATCACACTTCCAATATATTTAAACTCATTTGTATTTGTCAAATTAATGGGTCACCAATTTGTACCACCAATTTGGCTTTTCTTCTCACCTTCAAAATTTCAGTCTTTTCAATACCTACTCATCTCCATTCCAGCTGCCCTGAAAGATCCATCCCATTCTTTTAATTATTCTTGAAACCCCTCCTCCATCTGCCAGTACAACAGATCAGCATAGGCCACTTTCTAAATGTGAACGTCGGACACTGAGAAATTGTTTGCTTAATATTTCGAAGCCTCACGCTAACACTGGAAAGTTTGTCAAAAGTTTTTATTTTTGCTTAAACTTTCGTACTACATGTCGAGCTAGAGTAATTTCCATTAAAATTCGAACCCAACACATCCGTTGTGGGAATGCTATAGAAAAATCATCGCGCAACGGGCGTCGAAAAACGAACATTTTGCAATCTGGAACTGAAGGTTATATCATCCAGTTTGAAATGTATAATTAAATACCTTCAAGCTTCCCAAAAGTTGAAAGAATTATAAAATACATAAGCGTTAACAAATTTGCATAATTTCCTTAAAAAACTCAAGATCTTCATGCAGTTTGTAGTTTTCTAACTTGGTCTCTAGGAAAGGCCTCTTAGGTTATATCGAAACGAACAGACTTACCTTAACTAGACTATAAATTCCTGCAGAATTTCTTAATATGCACATTTCTGTGGAATGAAAACACTACAAAACACTTGAGAACTTAACTCGGGCAAAAACCTGAAGTATTTTCAACTTGTTTCTGGTCTAGGCTACCATAGTCTAGGATCAAACCAAGAATTAACTAATGACTAGATAGATCACTTCCACAAAAATTAATATACCGAGCAACCAGCCGTTGCTAAGAACTTTTCTGAAAGAAAAGTCAGGCTATTTGCACTTGCACAACAGGTCATTGTACAAGTGTTCATACCCGAAATTTAATTTCTGCACAAATTAAAAATCTTTTCTTAGAAGTGTGCCTTGGAACATCTGATAACTGGTAAAACCTAACCCTATTTAATTACCAATCTGGTTATTGTTCTGACAAAGTAATTACTCTGAAAAAGAATTTTTTGTACCCCAGGTACCTTAGAAGCCATGCAGTGTGTGTCCATGCCATAGATTACATTTGAAAAATATGAAGCCACTCGGGCTTCTCGAGGTTATCAGTCATAAACACAAGCTATTTCGCAAAATATCAGTTTCAAGTCGGTTCATTATCCTTAAGCTATTTTAGAAAGCTACCGAAGTAGCTTGATTACTCGAGCAGATATATACATATATGAAACATTGGTTTTAATTAGAGAACCTCTATAAAACAAGAAAGCGACAAAGTAAATTAGAAAATGAACATGGCTTCTAAAATTGAAGAAATTGCAGTTTTCAGTTAAATTAACTGTCGTCTAATCAGAAATAAGTTCAGGAAGAAATAATTACATATTACTGTAAACAATTACAACATTTGAAGGAAGTGTTAAGGTATAGTTTATATCTCGAACAAAAACCTAAAATTTCCTGAAAGAGTTGCAATTGTTTACAATAATGTGTAATTATTTTCTCCTGAATCTCGACTGGATTCATCTTCAGCAAAACCAAAACGATTACAAACAAATACACAAGAGTAAAACACTTATAACAAACAAACGGAAATTATAAAAAAAAAATATTACAGACGGAACGGAACACACCATGTAATACAAGAAATAAAAACAGAAAAATAAAAATTAATTATAGACAATGAAAAGAGTTGGTTGGTTAGACAATGTTAAGTTTTACGGAAGCAGCCAAATCATTAAGGAATGGATGAAGCTGTTTGATGAGCATAGTCTCCAATATTTTCAGATCAACAGTATTAAGAGATTATGACAAAATAGAAAAATTATTAATATCAAATGGTCGAAATGGATGATCACAACAAGAAGAAGCTCAAGAAGGTGGAACTGGATCTTCAATTTCTTTCAATATTGATTATTATATTTCAAAATTTATGAGTTTAAGCCAGGGCCGGATTAACCAATAGGCTGAAGTAGCTATAGCCTACCAGGCCACTGAATGTACATACCATAGGTTATTTTGCAGAATTACCAAACCTGAGTGTCGAGGCAGATGTTAGCGTGAGCCTAGAGATGACAGGCCACTTTTACGATTAGCCTACCAGGCCTACTAGGGCTTAATCCGGCCCTGGTTTAAGTTCTTTAAAAAACCTTTAACGAAAACTGAGTTCTACTGTTCTAGGACTTCAAAACTTCTATTGAAAGAAATTAAATTTAAACAGAAATTGTCAGTTAAATGTGGTGTTGATGTATCTAATAGTATGCACGACCTGCGACGTTGTGTTTCTTTTACTGATTTTAGGATTTTATCTCAGTTTATTAGCAATAGAACTGATGCTTTATATAAACTTTCTTTGGAACATCAGAATCGTAAGCGTGGTAATTTAGGCTTAAACTCTAATTTGTTGCTTGACCCTGATAAAATTATTTTTAATTATCTTAACAGAATTTTAACTTGTGATGAAAAACGTATACTTAGTTTGGGTTTAGATTTTAAGGTGCCTACTTTTAATTAAAATTATTATAATTATTTTCTACATTTTGAAAGATTGTCACAACAACTTTGTAATTTGGCTTAGGATATTAAACCTTTGTACGCCGAGTTTTGCCATGATTTAAGGTATTTGGCTCATAAGTTCTATTACTCTTTTAAGAGTTATAGAGTATTTTGTCCTTTATTTTCTTTAGTGATTTTGATATAGAGTGAAATCTTAAGGCGGGAAGTCAAACTACAGTAGTATCATTATTTGTAAACCAGACATGGGTAAGGGTGTGGTTCTTTTAAATATGCCGCATATTTTGTCAGATGTTCCTAAATTTCAGAAGTTGGAAGTAAATGTTTACAAGTACATTATCAAACTGGAGTACAAAATTAATAATTATCCCAGATCTTTGAAATCTAATAATACGCTGGTAGATTATTATAATAAATTATATTTTTGTGGTACTGCTCCTGGTATTTTATATGGTCTCCCTAAAACTCAAGTAGGGCTTTCTTTACACCCTCTCTTGTTTACCGTTGGCGCTCCTAGTTTTAATTTAACTAAATTTCTAGTTCTTATTATTGATCTCATAACGCGTAATCAATATACTTTATGTGATTATTTTATGTTTGTCGATTTTATCAAATCTATTAATAACACTAGTCTATACATGACTAGTTTTGATGTAGAATCTCTTTTCACTCATGTACCTGTAAATGAGACGTGCAACATTATATCTGATAATTTATTTCGAAATAATATTGACACTTTTGGCCTGAATAAGTCTAATTTCTTACGTTTGTTACATCTTGCAGTGGATGATACCGTTTTTAAATTTAATGATGAATTATACAAAAGTAAATGGGGTGGCTATGGGTTCTCCCCTGGGTCTACCTTTTCCTAATAGTTTTATTTTTGTCTCATTATGAATAGATCTGGTTACATGATTCTTCCTCACAATTTCGTCCTGTTGTTTATAAACATTATGTGGATGATTGTTTTATATTGTTTAATTGAACACAAAGATTACGCTCCTCTTTTTCTCGAGTACATGAACTCTCGACATCAGAACATTATATTTACTGTACTATGGAAACAGAGTCAAATGATAAATTGCCATTTGTCGACGTTTTGGTTACTCGCGATACGTCCTCGTTTACTACTTCCATTTATCGAAACCGAACCATTCTTCTGCTTGGTACCAATTGTTCTAGTTCAATTGCTTTTAATTTTAAAATTGCTAGTTTGAAATGTAAAATTATTAGAACTATTACAATTTCTTCTGATTGGTTATTATTTCATGGGGAGACGCAGACCCGGATCTAGGGGTGGGCTATGTGGGCTGCAGCCACGGGCCCCGCATTTGAGGGGGGCCTCCAAATTTGGAGAAGTTTTCCCCAATGTCTTAAATGCATACAGAATGTACTTGTCATTGATGGTGACCAATTGTACCGGCGAACGGAGTTTTTCTAAGTTAAAGCGACTGAAATGTTGCACACGTTCAACAATGAAGGAAAAGCGATTACAGTCACTGGCAATTCTCTGTGTTGAACATGCTCTGGCCAAAGAAGTCGATTTTCGAAATATTATTAATGAATTTGCACAAAAAAAGGCTCGTCGGTTCAATCGGTTGCCAGCTCATAATCAGTAGGTAGGTGTGTATAAAATTATTAATTCAGGAAAATATAATATGTAAAATAAAGTAAAATATTTGTAAAGTAATATGTTTGTTCTGAAAACTAAATAAATAAAGTAAAGTAATATGTTTGTTCTGAAAACCTTTAATTTTCTTCGTAAACAAAGCTTATAATCCTTATATAATAAAAATTGTAGCCAAGGGGGCCCCCAAAAAAAATTAGCCACGGGCCCCCATTCTTCTAGATCCGGGCCTGGGGAGACGGAGTAGATAATCTCTTAATTTTTATCCATCGAGCTTGATTGATAAGTGTATTCATGATTTTTTAAATGATTTTTCAACCTAAATAATTGTCTCCTACGGTCCCTAAGCTAAAAGTTTATGTTAAAGGGTCGTTCAAAAATTACATAACGCTATTTTTGCTAAAACTTGACACCTCCACCCAGGGCCGTATCCAGGGAGGTTATTGGGTGCCTGTAATCCCCTCTAGTTGTCCCAGAAAAAAATTACATATAAATTATGTATCTGATTTCTAAATTGTAAATTCTGTGACCAGGTTGGGGCCTTTGATTATGTCACTAAAACAGTACAATAGCCTCAATATCATGAATTGGCATCTGTTTATTGCATCTGACTTTACACTTCGTGGTCATGTAATGTCATATCAGTCTTACAGTGACAGAAAAGGCTTCTCCTGTCCTGAGCTTAATACAGAATGAGTAGTAGTCAGGAGTCAGTCATTCAACACGTTGACCATGGTCATTCGTCTTGGATGACGTCTTGCAAACATGGTGATAATGATCTTCACATCAATATCACGGTGGATGTGCATTATAGCCAACCCAGTCAGTCGTTCCGTGGCCATGCTGCAGCGAAGATAAGTCTTCAGGCGCTTCAGTCCACTGAATGCTCGCTCTGCAGTGCAGCTGGTGACTGGTAGGCTGGAAAGGATGCGGAGCAGCATCTTGATGTTGGGATACATGGCAGTATGGGGTAGTGATGTATCGGATGTCAGATTTCAGACATCCGCGGATGCGGATGTTCATGCATAAATTTGTGAGCTTGATAATATGATAGTTTAAATTCATACTTAATTTATTAATTAACTTTCGATTTTTGGTTAGTTATAAATATTAGATATTTGATAATATTAGATAATATTATTTTGTAATTATAATTTTTTTACATACACTCTTGTTTTGGACAAGTTTTCGCCACACAACTGTGTGTTACCAGGATGCGGGACGGGGAGTCGGGGACCCAACTCGTCTTGCATCCCACCAACCACTTTCTCCAACCACCACCTTTTGGAAAGTAGTGTGCTTATGCAGGGCCGCCGAGAGCTGCCACTGGCCCGGGGGAGGATTGGTATATGAGTCCCCCCTGTTTACTCAGTATTTTATTATGAATGTTTTTTGTGTACATAGCAAGCAAACTGATTATATGTCCAAATCACTATTCAAAACATAGAGTATGAATAAACAACTCAGAAGAAAATGCCCATTTTATTTTTCGAATCAATTATATTAATTCTATCACCATACAATTTACAAATGTAGTACCAGTCCATGCAGGCAAGATAATTGTTTACTGCAAGATTTTCATAATTAGAAGTGTACTTTCTTTGCCTTCTCTCTAGCAAAGTGGTAAATGATTCTGATGAAATTTAAAGTGCGGGCTAATTGGCTTTCAGTTACAATGGTTCACAGATCTGTCAGTCGGTCTTGGCCATTGGTGGACAGCAGATAATATTTTATCTGTTTCAGTTTGACTATGATAACCTCTATAAAATGTATGTTCATTAATTATATTTCCTATCTGTTATTTAATCAATTGCTTTATTAATATTTTTAGATTTTATCCCCTCTTTTTCCGGGCCCAGAAATTTTTTCCACGGTATCCCCACCCTCTCGATGGGCCTGGCTATTATAACGCTTTGGTTGTCAGCACTTTAAGCAGAATTGAAAAAAAACTGTTTATCCACTGGCCATAGGCAGAGAGAGTTCGTAAAAGTTATTGTTTAATAGCGTTACGTAACGCCACTGGACCTCCCCCCCCCACCTGCAACATTTCGTAACGTTTGGACATACCCCCCACCCCCACCCCCACCCCTACCCCGAGAGTCACATAATTTTGAACAGCCCCTAAGTTGCCATTTTGGGGATTCTCTAAATTAGCTGGTATGGCTAAGAATTGATTAAATAGCTCTTTTCCTCATTGTGAATTTGTCTTTCTTAGTTTAAATAATGTTAGTTTCTTCACATTTTTTAATTATAAAGAGACTTCCCATTTATGAGATGTGTGTATATATATATTAGAAAATTAGAAAATAAAAAACGTTTAAAAAAGTTCTGGAAACTTTTATGTAAAGCTCTCAACTTGCTGATTTTATAGATTTTGTTTTGCTAGTCCTAGGCTAGGAGCAATTATAGATTCTGTAAATTTAAAGTTAAATATTATCCTATAAGACTGCAAATGAAGCTTTCAGAATGAATTTTAACCTTCCAAGCACACAAAGTCTTTTTGCTTTTGAATCATTGTCTGTGGATAGACATGATGAAAGAAATGTAAGTGAGCACTTCATATTTGCGCTGATCTGTAGGCTAGGATCCTGTGCCGGTTGTAGGACTAAACTGGTATTGAAATAATCTGAAAAAGTATTAATAGACTTAGATTTCCCCTTTTCACGCTTTAGACAAATCTTAACCATCATTAGTTTTAGCATATAATTATTTTTGGCTTTCAGGCTCTTGATTTGAAAGAATTATGTCTAGGCCAAGAACATCTATTTTCTGACATGACAATGGCCATGATGCATGTAAGGTGTAAAGGGACTCGAAACCCTGTACTGAGTAATAAGTATCTTGTAGAAAACAAGAAACAATCCCATCTAATGGTGTTATTAATCTAAAAAGTAACTCTACACCAGTATTAAATTTGAAATCAATCTAATATTTTAGCTTGAGCATTTGAAGTGGTGTACCATTTGAAGTGGTGTACCATATCTAGTAAACTTCTACCAAACTTCTGAATTTGGACCTGGTGTGCTACTTTTCAAGCTAATAAATTATTTTTGGATTTGATTGACTAGTCACTTTAACTTTTGAGTGCAGTTACTATGTCTATTTTCATCACTTTTTAAGAATCTGCCCATCACTTCTGCCAAATTTCTCATACCGGACAAGAGATTTTTAGCTTTTACTAACTTTTTAAGTCACAAGTAGGTCCAAGATTGGTTCTACTTTTTACTTTAGTTATGTCTGTAGGCCTATTAGGCTAGTGGTAGCAAGTTTCATGCACCAAATATTTAACTAGTTTATTTTGATAAAATTCCTGAATCTAGACATAGTTCAGAGACAGTCCATAATTACTAATCTTACTAACCTATCCTAGGCCTAACTTAATATGTTACTAAGCTCTTATGAACCATGTCTCTGAACTGCATCTGGCTTCTGGAATTTCACCTTCATTCTTTTTTTTTATAGAAATTGTCTAGAATTTCCTGGTTTAATTGTTTTATAATTTTTAATTAAAAATTTATGGATTAGTTCTCTGCTGATACAATTTCATCATTATTGTAATTTTTTTCTTTTAGGAGAACTCGAAGAATGACATGCCCAGCAACCAAGCAATGAATTTAAATAATTGGAATAAGGAGAATATACAAGTATTAAGTGACCCATTTTCAAATTTTTTCTATAGTCAAAATTCTTTTCAAGAAAATGGAAACAATTCTCAATACTTGAATCATAATATTGGTTCAGGTTATGTTTATAGAAGTGACCCACCCAATGAATTACCTTTAAGGAATGAATATTCCAATGCTTCTTTAAAAAATTATAATTCTGATACTGAACCCATCAAGAATTCTGTGAAGGGACACAGGCTCAACATTTCCTTGAATCAAATGTGGGAAGGATTTGCAGCTGTAAAAGATGAATTTTCTGAGAAGTGTCATTCAAAACAAGTTGGTCAAGATGCAAGAACAACCTTGGAACAAAGACAATCCAGCAAAGGATTTCTTAGATCAGTTAATGAAATTCGTATCCTTATATAGTCAGATTATTTTGGCTCACTCTTTTGACCAGCATGGATAAGTCCCACTTTAACCTAATATAGCCGCACCTAATAGTCTTAGGCTAAATTAACTATGTGCTCCTTATAGCCTCTATTATGCTGTTGGAGGGACTTTTGTTTTTAATGTGGGGTGGGAGGGAGTTGGCAGAATTTTTAGGGTTACTGTAAAATGATAGAGATCTAATGGGAAGGGGTTTATACTAAAAAGTAGGGTAAATATTTACTATTATACTGGTCTCCAGTAGAAAGTTTTAAAAGTTGGTTTTCAATATTTTTCAATGTGCTGAATTAAAAAATGATACTCATTTCCATTGCAAATGATTTAAGTTAATGAAGCTTAAAACTTTCTACCCTTTTTTACCTGGGGGACCCCCAGTGGGAACCAGTAGTTTTTGGGTGGGGAGAATCGCAAAAATGAGTGGTTTCCGAAGATTTTGAAAGTCAGATTAATACAAAACACATCAAAAACCATAGGAAAACAAATTTCACCTTCAAAATTGGCAGAACCTAAAACAACCTAAGCAAACCTAACCTAACCTAACCCCTAACCCTTTTCCCGTTACAGAGTTTAAACTTCAATAACTCTTAACAAATCATTTGGGATGGAAATGAGTATCATTTTTGAATTCAGCACATTGAAAAACATTGAAAACCAGCTTTTAAAACTTTCTACCAGAGACTGGTGTAATAGTAACGAAATACCAAAAGTAGCCAATGCTTATTGATGAAAAACAGTTTCTACAGTTTTTGCAAAATTTATTTTCTTAACACAAATTCAGCTCAGAAATATAGAACCCTCTTTAGTCACTTCCCATTTTTCAATATAGTGCAGTCAACAGTGTTTGATGATGTGTTCAACTCAGGTAAGTGTAGGTAATTTTAGTGTAAGAAAATGTTGTCAATATTAACAGAAGTACACATTATTTTGACAATTTGATATTTTCATAGCATCTGTATTTGAATTTTACTGTTGAAAGTATTTTAGTCTTTTAGGAATTATACTGGTAGCAGAAAATGTATATACATACATACATATATTATCAAAAATCGTGTCCAAACAAACTTGGGGTGAGAAGGCAGAAACAGCCTGGATATGATCCAGGGCTGCTGGTGCCCATTGTGGGGAGAAGGAAGGATGGGTCCCCAGCCCAGTCCCTCCTCTCCTGTAATGCAGGAGATGAGGAGCTAGCTACCCCTGTCGGCGGACGGTGGGGTCGCCACATTCCTACACAAAGTAGAAAATTTACATTTCTCCTGATTTCATAGTATTATGAAAAAAGTAGTTATAAAATTTGTTTCTGTATGTGATTTTCAGAGTTTAGTGCAATAATCATATAATTTAACACCAGACCTAATGAAATGTAAGGACTTTTGTAACTAATTGACTAATTTTAATGGTCTGTAGAGTTATGCTAAGAACTTTATCCTAAAAGATTAAGAGTATCATATATGTAACTCATTTACAAATATATGTTTTGAAGCTTTGAATTGTGTTTGTAAAGTTTTAGGTTTCTGTATTGGTTGAGGTTCATTGGAATAGGTCCACTGTGGAAATCATAAATAGGCCTAAATTAAGATAACTTACTTTTTTTATAAAAGCTGTAAACTACTGTATATGAGGGGTCCCGCGCCTTAAGGTACCTAAGCACCAAAGTTAAAATTCGTCAGAAATCGCCTCCAAAGTTCAGCAATATTCTCGCAATAGTATCTGTTATTAATTGAGCTAGAACGTTCATTTTTGGCTAAATTAGAGTTCTAAGTATGCTAATGAAGATGTTGACGAGTGTTTGGAATAGAGTTTCATTTTATATATATTTTTTTTAATTTTTTGATTTTCATATGTCGAACTTTGGGTGAACTTTTGGCTGGCGATAGAGGTGGAAAAAAGTAGTTCGCTTCATAAGGTTTTCAACCATACTTCTAGTGTCGTAAGGTCATTATAACCCAAACCACGCGATAGAGGAAGGGTGAAAATAGTGATATCCATCAAAAACACGTTTCGCCTGTGGTGGCGCTTAGGTATCTTAGGACGCGCGACCCCTCATATTATGTAGTAAACTTTTTCTTTTAAATCATATATAATACAGATAAACCTATTGTCGTGTCTGCTCCAACTGGTTCTGGGAAAACTGTGATAATGGAATTGGCCATATTACGATTGTTAATGCAGAATGAAAACCCTAAAGAGGAACCTGGATTTTGGGAGAGTGAAGTACACACTCAAAAAATAATCTATAGTAAGATTTTCTCTTTGGTTATAAAACTCCCTTAGCTTTTACTAGGTCTTTAAAGGTTACAGACATTGGTCTAAAATATTTCATCATTCGTTAGATTCATGGAAATGAGGGATTTTGTAGTTTATAGAATTTTTTAAGTAAAAATTAGGTAATGTAACAGTTGTACAAATTTGGCATATACAGTACAACCAGTTTTATGTTTACCAATTATTGTGGTTTTGATTTGTATGTTGCAAAATAATAATAATCGTGGAAGTCTTGTAAGTGGTTTTATGGTTCTTAACATTTATAGGTTTTGGTAGTGTATTATGGGGAACTTTTTTTTTTTTGTATGAAGTACCATGTACTATGATTTCAAATGTTATATTATTATTAGTTACAACTAGAATTATGAAAATTATAATCTGGTTATATAATTAATGAACGCTGTAATTATCTTCACTAGTTTCATGGATTGCGTGTAAAGATAAACAATGAGACCATTTAAGTACCAGTACCAAAGTAAAGACTGAAGAGTAAACTAATGTCCTCGGATTTGAATGTACTTTTGTTTTAGTTTTCAAAATGGATTACTTATGTGGGATACATTGTGAATTTTAGTGGCACCATTGAAAGCGCTCGTTGGTGAGAGATATCTTGACTGGAAGGATCGTTTCGGTGCGCTTGGTCTGACTTGTGCTGAAATAACAGGAGACACCTTCCATGATGACTTTGATATGTTTAAGAACTCTCGGGTAGGATGCGAGATTGTTTTCTCTAATGCATGTTGAAAATCAAACTAATGTTACATAGTATTTGTACAGTGTATACATAGGCTAATAAAATTTAAGGAAAATGCTTTCTTACATTTATTGTATGGAATTGTGGAAGGCTTGTCCTGATCCTGGTGCCTTTAGGCTTAATTGCTTTTATATACAGTATTTAGATACGGAAATAGTTATTTAAGACTTGTACTCCCCAAATTATTTGTAATACTCTTCTTAATATTAAGAGCTCTTGGTACGTACTATATAATGAACGTTAGTACTGCGCATTTACTGATAGTTTATCATCAAATATTCGTTTTCATTGCAGATCATTCTAACAACTCCAGAGAAATGGGACTCGCTCACGCGCCGTTGGAGGGATAATACAAATCTTATGAAGACCATTAAACTACTGCTTATAGATGAAGTAGGTTAAGTGTTAACATGCTATGCATAAATTCAGCTAAGCATAGAGGGGATGCGTGGGTTTGGTAAAGGTTATACGATGAGAAAATAGGATGTTTGACTCGGATGTGTTTTGTGGACTGAGAAACTCCTCCCATGAGTAGTTTTCATTCTTAAAGCATTGTTATAGTTCATTAAATATCAAACGGGATTTATTGGTCTCCCAGATAGATATATAGTTTTACAGTAAAACCTCTCTAATTCAGCGCAACAAGGGCTCTAGCCTTGCCAAATTTTAGCAAATTTGGAATGATGATTACATTTTCAAAATCCGTTATATAAAAAACAAATACAAAAAGTGTACTCTCCATAAAAGGGCATCATCCAGGGGAAGTTTTACACTGGTTATGAGAAGGTACGTACGTTGGGTCGTTAGTACATAAATTACACAACTGCTCATGTATACAGTGCACGTGTGAACACCACTACACGTACTGTAATTCGAAATTTTTAAAATTCGGTGCCGATGCCGAATTAAATATTTTCGGTATTTGTCAGACTTAGCGGAAATAATGCAAATTTCGAATTATACAATGCCGAATAATAGAGGTGGTCTGTAATTAGCTGTAATAAGCCAAGTATTGTTACAAAATTATTGCTTTTGTATCCATTTTTATTATTAAAGATAGTGTTTTGTACTCACTGTGTGATTACTACAAGTAGCTGTTTCATTCAAAATGGTTCTCTTACTAAACATTAAAAATAATTTGGCTCGCCAGTTTTGAAATCATTGTGAAAGTCCAGCTTTTGTGGAATATGTCAAGTTTATAATTGTGCTAATCTTAAAGCTTTAAAAGTTTGCAGTCTCAATTGGTCAGTTGTTGCTCTCGGCTAAATTCTATTTAAATTTCTTGTACTCTTTACTAGAGTACGGCGGTCCGAGAGTCATGATCCCAAATGAGCACCGAAATCTTCATACCCTTTGGTTTAAATTAGGCTCCATTTTAGTTAATAGGGCCTAAATGCTTTGATAAAGTCTAGGCCACCATCTCTCTGTCCCGCATAGTGTATGTGATGTCTTACCATACATTTTATTTAGCTACGTTTTCTTTAGGTTCACCTTTTGAATGAAGAAATGAGAGGTCCAACACTTGAAGCAGTAATTTCGAGGATGAAAACGATTCGTTCGATTTATCACAAGGATAAAAACTCTCTACGGTAATTTACTACCAAACGAGGAAAAAATATATGCGCATAAAGACATTTCTTTCCCTAATAATATTAGTAGGCTGTAGTAAATAAAGTTAATGTACAATACGGGGGAGGGGGTTCAGAAACGAAGTTGAAAATGGCTGTATGTGTTTCGGTGTAAGAAATTATTTGAACAAGTATATTGGACGTTTGGTTCTTGCTGGGAAAAACATGCAGATTAGTCTTGCGCAGTTGTGTTTTAGTATGCATGTACAAAAAAGTACAGCCATTTTCTCCTTATTCTTAAATTCACCTTTGTTTATTTCCTAAATGAGATAAGGAAGTCTGATTTCAAGAAACGTCTAATAGATTAAGTTGGGCAATTTTCATCAGAACTATTTCACAAAATGATTTTAAGCTACAGGACTTACGCGTTGCCCACGGATGGATGACTGCTCTTTGCATTCAGATAATGTAGCGACCCGTTGTTCGGATCCCGTGTGTAAATCTCTCTCTCTCTCTCTCCGTCACATGACATTTTTTTGTAGTTACGAAAGTCGTTAAGCAAACCCTAAATTGAGCACATTTTAATCTACAGTATTCGTACGTTACATAACATTTGAGTAAAAAGGACCATTTATATACAGAAATTCGCTTTATAATTTAAAAAAATGGAACCAGTAATTATTCTTCTGAAATGGTTTACATTTTTATATTATTATCAGTTGGAATTAGCGAGCGACATCAAATTAATAAAAGGATACGAATCGTGAATGTGAAGGTACAACAGTACACTTGTAATGTTTCATCGCGCTCGCGGTGCCCACCCGATTTTGTATGTTAAATTAGAATATACGAGTGGTACAAAAATGGTTTTCGTAGTGTTTAGTATGTAATCTACCTAAAGTTTGTGACATTGCACGTGAAAAGCTTTTTCCTCTTTAAGCCTTGTATGGGGAAGGATGATGATGAGTACGTCTGTGTTAGAATTTCCCTGTTGCTTGCATTCGGTGTTTGTACATTTTCAGTAACGCAGTTTCGAAAAAAGGTTCGCCAAGAACATAAAATGTCTAAAAAACTTTAAAAAAAAAAAAAAAAATTATTAATTGGTTATATTCTGTTTTTCTTTGGATATTTGTTTTTCCTTTTTGGTGACTAATAAAATTTCAAGAACCAATCCCAATCATTACAGATTAGTAATTTTTTATGGTTTTTAGAAATTGTTTCTCGAACTATTCTCCGAAACTACATTTCCATTTGCATCCATCTATCAGTTGTGAAAATACTTTTACCTTCCCCCTCCCCAGCATTAAATGTGGTGCACAGTGTACACACCACGCACACTTCCAGTACGAAATTGCACCAGGTAAACAAAAGTCATATACTTGCCAACATTTTGAAAAGCGAGAGTTGTAGGATTTGTAATGAATACCAAGGGGTGGGGGTACGGGAGCATACCACCTCCCTAGAGGTTTTTTAAAATCTACCCCTAAATTGCAATAATGCACTCAAGTGCATTCTGAGCATGGGCGTCGATTGCGGGGGGAGCGCAGGGGACAAGTCCTCCCTCTCCCCCTCCTCCCCCCCCCCTTTTTACAAAGGGGGACAACCTACCAGTTGTCCCCCAACTTTCGTGGATAAATCGCTATAAATGCTAACCATTAATGGCACCTAATAAGACGTTTTATGTCGTATTATATGCATATGCAAATGTAATAGCAATATTATAAAATTGTCGTGAACATCAGTGTATATTTATCATAGAATTTAGCAGTCAGTTTGCATTTTAATAATTGCACGTAGCATTTGTAGCAACAGCTACTCAAAGTATTGTTTGATTCGCTGTTTGAAGGCGAAGTGCCCCCCCCCCCCCAACTATTTTAGAGCAATCGACGCCCCCCTGATTCTGAGCATAAAAGGTTTGATATTTGCATAGCTTTCAAATCGGTAGGGTTAGCAAGTATGAAATCATTGGCTATCCATCACCTTCCAACAAGAAACAAGAGAAAGTTATGAATTTAACTAACGTTCGAATGAGTCGAAGGACTTTGGTAAAAATTGAGACGGTTTAAGTAAGTCGCGTAAAGGCTGGTTAGAATGTAGAGGTCCGATGCACGTACAATTCTGGAAACAAATTCGCCTACGATCAATTTTTGTAAAGCAAAAAGTTATGGTGAATTAGTTTCGTGGTCACCCATTTCTTGGCAACAACCCCGCCCTCCCAATGACCCTTGAATGGCTGAAAGTTCGTGACAAGAAATTACTAACTTTAGAACAGCTCCCAAACCTGGTGTACGCCTAACCCGGGCATAAGATTAAATCCTAACTGGCCTGACGTATGAAATGGGCGGAGTTTCTAACTTCCGATTTCGACAAAAATCTCGTGGCCACGAAACTACATGTCAGCCAAAAATACAGGGTGATTCAAAAGTCAGGGTACATAGGGAAATACTGTATTATGTAATGATACAGGGGAATAGTCACATCACATGTTCGATATGGCCACCGTTTACAGCAATGCACTTGTGCAGCCAGCTAGGAATATCACATCAATGCGCTCCTCCTTCGATAACATCTCATAACTCATTTACCTGCAAAGAAACAGAAAAGCCCTATGTAACCTGACTTTTGAATCACCCCTGTAGAATATTACCAATTAGCAATTTTTTATAACTTAGAAATTTTGTTTTTAGGCGAACTTTTACCGAAACTTTACTAAAACCGATTTCCCATTGAGTCACGAACGCTCGGCAGTCCTGCAGTTTGAATTACCGCTCTTAACCGTTGAATGCAAAGGGGGTCCTTCCGACTCTGAATAAAATGGTGTATATGGTGTTTGGTAGAATTAAATAAAATGATACAGTAGTTATGAGCTAAAACTGGCTCCCAATTTTCTGCTGTTCTTTTGTGGCATCCCGGAAGAGTATTGTCACTCACCTCTGATGCCACGTAACTTCAAACCGAGTCTGTACAATTCCGTATGGGCGTAGTAATGGTGATTTTTTTTTTTAATTTGATTTGCACATCTTCATTAACTTGAATTTTTAATTACTTATTTTCGTCATTTTCATGAAATTTTGTGGCGCCCGTAGGAGGCACTCCCTTGCGTTAAAAGGTTTAAACCAAGGGTGCTCAAACGTTTTTGCAGGCGGGCGCACATATAAAATATTATGATAAAAAATACATGAAACAAAATATCTGGTTTTAATTGTGATATTCTTTCTATTAACCGGTCTCTAAAACCATATTGGGAGGGGGCACCGAAATGGCTTCGCGGGCACAGGTTTGAGCACTCCTGGTGTAAACCAATGTATTGTAATTATACTCGTAATTAATATTTTATATATCTAGTATGATTGCTGTGTCGGCGACGATTCCCAATGTAGATGATGTTGCGTCGTGGTTGAAAATTGGAAAGGAACCAGCTATCTCTCACAAGTAAGTTCGAGTGTGTGTTTGATTCGGTAGGAATGCTGAAATGCAGTTGAGCAACGAATATAGTGTAAGTTAAACTGAAAAAAAAAATTGGTTCGTGTTTTGATTGATCACGAGTTTGATGTACGATGGTAGTGTCGCGTCTGGTTAAGTAGGAAATTGAAGAGAATTTGTTAAACTCGTTATCTTATAGAAGTGATGTATATTGCTAATAATAACTAGGTTTGTATTCGAAGACATATTTTCATTAATGTCTAAACAAGGATAAGATAATATAGGTTATCGTATGTAAATCCGTGTGTTTACGAATTTTATAATATACACGTTTAAGCACGTTTTAACGTGATTGTGATTATATTTAACTACGAGATTCATTAAATGGTTTTCACTAAAGGTTGGAAGAACATCTTCGTCCCGTTCAGCTCCGTCGAGTGATTCTCGGGTATCCTTGTCACGATTCCTGGAATGATTTTCGTTTCGATCTTTCTCTAAATTACAAACTAGCCTCCATCATCCACTCGTACAGCAATAATAAACCAACTCTGGTAAGTGGATAAGGATCATAATTACAACTTTGTGTAGTGTATACTGTATTACGATTATTACCCCGAAGTTTGCCGGCGACCGTAGCTTAGTGCATGGGTAACACAGTTTCCTATAAGCAAAGCACTAAGGTTGAGGGTTCGACTTCAGGTGGTGCTGGTAGTAATATTATTACACCGAAGTTGTCTAGAAATATGAAGAAAGAATTTGACATTTATGTACGAATAGAGAAAATGTCTCTTTACTACATGTTAACTCTGCTGTTAAAATGATAATTTAAAATGTAACGTTATTGGACAGTTTAAAAATACCAAAATATTGTGTTGTTTGAACTGAATCTGGTTCCATGACAATTTTGATTTCGTTTTTTAAACTCTAATGATGATTATAGTTTTTTACCTCAGTTATTCAAAACACAATGGAAAAGTTATAATTGTAGTAATGGTATACAGTATCTAATTGCCATGTTTATGAATAATTACGAAAGCATATAATGTGCAATACCTCTTTTTCCGTTCCCCAGATCTTCGCGTCTACCAGGAAAGGAGCGCAGCAGACGGCTTTCGTTTTAAGGAGAGAAGCACGACTGGTGAGGGATTCCAAGCACAAAGAGCTTCTCACCGTCATCGCCAATGGACTCAAAGACAACAAGCTCAGAGGTTCGTTGAGTGACGTTTTACTAGTGAAACAATTATAAATTTGCGTTTACACTCGACAGTTAAATCATTTTCTAAATTTTCCGAATCACAACTTAGAGTTAATTATTTGCGCATACGGGTAATACCCGAAACACCCATTCCCCTTTACAGAAAAAGGCTTGGGCGTGAGCCCTTGAGAGTCATCTGAACCCGAGTATTAGTTGACTAGGCGTCCCCAGCTCAACTCCAGCCGAGGAGGCAGTGAAGAAGACGGGATGTAGATTTAGACTGATATTTATTCATTTAACTAATATTGGGATTCATTTGCGGGCATTCGCCCTTGGCTTGGCCCCTCCTTCCTGCATAAAAAAAAATGTAGTTCCACTTTCCGCCACTGCAGTTGAGAAGGTTTGGAATTTGCACTGAACATTATTTTTCTTTTAATTTCTCCGTTCGGCGAGCAGAATGCGTTTTGTTCGGTATCGGGTTCCACCACGCTGGCGTAGATGTGAGCGACAGACGTCAAGTGGAAGCCCTTTTCTTAGAGGGAAATCTGCCTGTTCTCGTGTCAACCAGCACTTTAGGTGAGGAAGATAAGGGATAGGTATTGCGTTCATGCAGGATGCATATTTGTTCAGTGATTAAGAAGTAAAACTTCGCTATATACAGTATTTACGTCTTCATTTCATTGTGTCTTGTTTATTCACACCGTCCGTCACGTGACCCTTGCTGTTACGAAGGAGGTTAAGCAACCCCAACAAAACACATTTATTCATACTTCATCTATAGAAACAGGTTTTCTTCGTTAAAACTTTGGGACAGTATACAGGGTGTCCCAGAAGTCTAGACTCATAGGGAAAATAGACATCATATTTTTTAAGTGAAACAAACGCATTTCTAATGTCAGTTTTACATATTTCAGGAAAGAAAATACCCTGATGGCTCAGTATACCAATCAAGAGAAAATGGAACTGGTATTGCTACACGTTTCCCGAAAAAGCCAGAGGGAGGCATGTCAGTTATTTCACGAACATGCTTCCCTCTGGCTTTTTTGGGAAACGTGTAGCAATACCAGTTCCACCTTCTTTTGACTGATATACTGAGCCATCAAGGTATTTTCTTTCCTGAAATATGTAAAAGTGACATTAGAAATGCGTTTGCTTCACTTTAAAAATATGTCTATTAGGGTGGAGCGAAAAATACTTTTTTTCTAGTATGAAGTTCTAATAGTGATTAAAAGTTGCATTTAGTGGACGGTATATACCTGCCAAAATATGAGTACATTTGTTTAATATTTTCAGCTGCCACCAGGGAGCTAAAGTTAACACAATTTTGGGTAAAAGGAAAAAAATGCTTCTATTTAGGTTTATCAAACTATTATAAAATTTTATCTTAGAATTATCTAATAGTTTGATTAAGATTCGTAAATGATAAGAATTCGTTTTGTAAAAATGCCTTTTCATATGCTTAATATCTTCAGCTGCCACAAGAGGGCTGAAGTTAACTTAAAAATGACAATTAAGTATGATTCTGTATTTACTTGAAAAAGGGAACAGTAATAAATTAGGATGTCTCTCCTTTATACTGGCTTGAGACAGTTAAGAACGTTATTTCGTGCCTTAGCGGAGTTACCACCCTTTCCCCAACCAATCTCCCTCTAGAAAGGGTTCTTGCTGAAGACTATTTAGTAATTTGCTTTTGTGTCAAATTTTGGCTGTTTTTTTCCTTGATTCTAATGTAGCACGAATCCAACCGTCTCTGTTTGTAGGTCCGCAGACATCCAGCAGCGTCTGTAACGAGCTTGACGCATCTCTCTACGGCTTGTGTATGACATGGAAACTGAAATATTCTGAATGAAGAGTAGTACCATGTTTGATGCATGATTCAATATCATCAAGAGAAACTCCTTTGGTTATCGGTGGTTCTGCTATCTGAAAATCTTGCCACATAATGAGATCTGTATAGTCTTTGGCATAAAAATTTATTTCTGGCACCTTAAAATACCTGATAACATCTGTTTCTTGAATGCATGCCTTGCTTTATGATACGCCTAAATCCCACTGACGCACATGCTCCCTTTCATCAGCTATCATTGCAATGAGAATGTTTTCTTGATTTGCGTAATATGCATTTCGCTGAATGACTGAGTCATGTACTCTCCTAAGCTCTTCACGGAGATACCGGCTTCTTGCAATCATATGCCACATATGTTTAGCACCATATTCGCATAATGGTTTACGCTTTATCTGAAACCACATTGGTGCGTATACCCTAACAATGAAAGTAGCTAATTCTTGTAAATTGCCTGAAGGATTCTCTGTGCTTGCATATAACCGCAGAGTCCTGTTTGCCGTGGTGAGCCACCTTGAATGTGATATATTGCCTGGACTCTTATGACTAAGACTCTTTGAGAATGTTCCACTTGATATAGCTTTGTGAATTTCAAGAAGGTATTTCTGGTCAGTACTTATGTAATCTACATCAACTTCACACATGCCCTCTTGAATTTCAATGGGTTTGAAGTTACTATGGGAAGCTTTTCACAGTCTGAAAGTGCTCGGCCAATTTCTCCTGAAAATGCTCTTGGTCCAGTAGTGGTACCATCCAAGTGATGAAACAGATGGCGCAATGGAAGTTCATTAAGGTGTAAAAGGCATATCAGCCACTGCAATGGCTTATTAAAGGCTTCTTCCAGTAATCTTATTGTGCCTCCAATACTACCAGTGTTAACCACTGTCGAATCACAGCCAACTGCAACGATGTTCCCTATATCAACATTCCTTTCTTTCAAGCAATTCACTAGCGCTGTGCAAATGTATTTAGCTTTGCCACTGGAAGGTGTCACATGTGCAAAGTACAGAGAGTGTGGTTCAGATATTATGCTGATATGCTCTTCGCGTTTGGTTCTTTGGTGGTTAGAGCCATCACCCTCCTGGACTTGAATCATTGTTTTTCCTTTCTGTCATCAAAGTATAATCTCCGCATGGTTTTTGGCTCTCCTATCTGTTGTAGTTCCTTTCTCTGTTTTTGTCTTTCACGTCTTAGCTTACTTCTGTCTATAATATTCCCTTTGTCTTCGGGAGTAACAATTTTAAGATCTGCCAATACTGCAGAAGCAATAGCAGCCCCAGCTCTGTCCGACATTTTAAATCTATCACAAGTAATTGCTAATGAAGGCAGTGGCTCACGCATCTGTTGTTCTGATACTACATATTGAGTCGAGGTTGTATCTTCCTCATTATCTTCAGATATCTCTTCTAGTTGTTGAAGTTCACTTGTCTCTGTTTCGATTTGTAAGTTGACGTATTGGTTATAGCAGCACTAGTTGTTTGTGAGGATTCCAGACGTGCTTTTTCCATTTCCTTTCGATGTTCTCTTGCTTGTAATCGTCTTGTGTGTGCTATGTCAATGCTTCCTATCACCATTATTCTGCGTGTTCGTTGGTCATTTAAAAATCCTGCTCTTTTGGAGGGACTTTCTTACTCTTTTCACATGAGCATCTCCTAAACTCCTTACATTTGCAGGTGCAGATGTCAAACAAAGTGCATTTTGAAGAGTTTTCAAATTCTTCAAGCTGATTTTTGTACTTAGGCTGATCCTTGCGTGCCTTGTATGGCTTTAATAAGGACCTGTATTTATCATGGTACACTCGCATCATCTGTAAAACGCGTGTATGTGAAACTATTGGCAGAGGCCTTCTTCCAAATATTTTCTACCTTTTTAGAAACTGCCTCTGCTATTTCAGAAATGAAGGCTCCTTGTTATTCATCTGCTCCTTCACTAAATGTTTTGTGAACAGGTAATCTTTCATAATGCAGTTATAAGTTGGTAGTTGCATATCACTCATCTCACAAGGTACTTCAAATATGGCACACTTCATATGCTCTCTAGTGAAATGTTTATATTTAGTATTTGATGCCATAATATTTTTAAGAAAAATTCACAATCACAAAATATCCTGTAACATCAAAACATTATATAATTAATATATATAATATATTTTATAAGTATATATAATATATTATATAAATATATAATATATTATATAAATAAACTAAAATTATATAATACATTATAACAAGCATTTTTAATAAAATCAATATTATCTCTATATAAATCACTTTAAAATAAAGTTTTATAATATTCCGATCATATTAAAAAACTCTCCGATCAACTGAGCGACTAGGCCTGCTACCTAAGAAGACAAGTGTTAACACTGTTCTAATGACTCACAGAAAGAAATTCCTTCACACCAAAACCCTCCCCCACAACCCTCCCCAAACCTTCCCCCACAACATTCAGTGTAGTCTCAACATGACTCAGTTACTCTAAATTGTGTTAAATTCAGCTCTCTTGTGGCAGCTGAAGATATTAAGCATAGGAAAAGGCATTTTTACAAAACGAATTCCTATCATTTAAGAATCTTAATCAACTATTAGATAATTCTAAGATAAAATTTTATAATAGTTTGACAAACCTAAAATAGAAGCATTTTTTTCCTTTTTACACAAAATTGTGTTAACTTTAGCCCCCTGGTGGCAGCTGAAAATTTTAAACAAATGAACTCATATTTTGGCAGGCATATTTCGTCCACTAAATGCAACTTTTAATCACTATTAGAACTTCATA
The DNA here is from genome assembly GCA_023014485.1 of Bathynomus jamesi. Lineage (NCBI taxonomy): Eukaryota > Metazoa > Arthropoda > Malacostraca > Isopoda > Cirolanidae > Bathynomus > Bathynomus jamesi. The sequence continues at coordinate 359,209 of JAJOZX010004823.1, read as the reverse complement.
CTAGAAAAAAGGTATTTTTCGCTCCACCCTAAATTGTCTATTTTCCCTGAGTCCAGACTTCTGGGACACCCTGTACACTAGTGTTTATCATGATATCTCGACAGTGAATGCCTTTTTGCAAATCATCCACATTTTTTACATAAATGTTCTATAACTAACAACATTATTATACCGATTCTCCCATTTTGTAACGCAGCGATGGGAGTAAACCTTCCCGCCCATCTCGTGGTGATCAAATCGACGTCACACTACGTGAACGGAGAATACAAGGAGTATCCATCGGCCCAAATCCTTCAGATGATCGGCAGAGCTGGAAGGCCCCAGTTCGATGATCATGGCACAGCTGTCATCATGACCAAATCACGTTTGAAGGTAAGGTATCTCTTGTTTGAAGTATATATGTACTGTACTTTAAAAGGAAATCGTTAGACAGGTGAAGAGATTGATATTAATTCTAGAATTAACAGCAGAAGTTGAGAAGTATGAGAAGGTTGGCTTCTTGCTTCTCGCGACGCTCAAAATTAGGGTACATACCGAGCTTATCACGGCGTGCAGTGCGTGTAGCGACATTAGTGATGTCGTTATAGATTCAGACCTTTTTGTCACTCATTAAATATAAAAAAATTAATTATAATAATGAAAGTTAGCATAGGCGGATTTATGTATAGGCAATGTTGGCACCTGCCTAGGGTGGCAACTCTTATCGTATTTCAACATAAATAGGGCAGAGTAAACAAATATAGAAAAAAAATAACTTAACAAGCACGAACAAATTAAATAGATTCAAATAAATTTTAAATTAAAAAAGAACAGCAGCCTCCAATAGCACACTAGCGATATCAAATGGCACAACTATAAGCCACCGTAGTGACAATTTCCCTGCATAGGGGCGGCAGAATGCTAAGTACGCCTCTAAAGGTTACCTCAATGAACCTCATTTCAGTTAGGTTAATTATACATTTGGTCAAATATCGCCATCCACATATCGGTTCGGTCTTTCCAACCTATCAATATCCTCACGCAAATACGGGCACCAAAATTGAACAGCATATTCTAAATGAGGCCTGACTAGGGACTTGTAAGGGGGCAATATAATATTCTTCGATTTAAATTCGAAATTACGCGCCATGAAGCCTAACATCCTATTAGCTTTTGCGCAAGACTCCAAGCACTGATTCCTAACTTTTAAATCCATAGATACGCGTACGCCTAAATCTACTTCCTGATCAACGCTTGCTAACTGTCTATTGTCCATCGACGTGTAATTATTGTTACGAGAACCTATATGCAAAACTTTACATTTGTCTACGTTAAATTGCATCTGCCACTTATCCGTCCACTCCATAATCCTATTTACATCGTCTTGGAGCCTCTTTCTATCGTCCACGTTAAGAACTTTACTGCCTATTTTAGTATCGTCCACGAATTTTGATACGTTACTGGTCAAGCCGACATCTATGTCGTTAATGTAGATTACGAATAGCAATGGGCCTAACACTGAACCCTGTGGGACACCGCTACCTACATCCAACCACCCCGACTCACTACCATTAACAACGACCCTCTGTTTTCTAGCACGAAGCCATTCCTCTAACCAGTAGCTACCTGACCGCGTATACCGTGCGCTTTAACCTTCGCAATTAATCTTCTATGCGGAACTGTATCGAACGCTTTTTTAAAGTTTAAATAAATAACGTCAGCCGCTCTATGCCTATCGTATTCGTGCACTATTTCGTTATAAAACTAACAAATTAGTTGAACAAGATCTATGGCGTCGAAACCCATGCTGACTACTTACTATTAATCAAATCGCGACTTCCTAAGTGATCGATGATACGATCCCTAACTACGGATTCCAAAAGTTTACCGACAATCGACGTTAAGCTAATAGGCCTATAATTGCTAGCTACTGTGTGGTCGCCTTTTTTAAAAATAGGCGTAACGTTAGCTAATTTCAAGTCTTCATGAATAATCCCCGCTTCCAGTGACTTATTAAAAATTTTTGTTAAGTGGCCTACGTTAAGTGTTAGCTCGTTAAATTCATAGCTTGGTTTCAAAAAGTAGAAAACATGAAAGAGTTCCCCTGCCAGGAATCAAAAACGGGCGTCGCTGGTGTATCCTTCGCGTTTTTAACCGGTGCGTGTCCTAACCACTAGACCACACGGGCATAGAGAGTAAGAGTTTTCAAGAACGTACAAATAATTGACATATAACTTGTTTAAAATCTTAGTGCCACATATTTATAGTCACTGAGGTACGCACAGGGCCTACTAATTATCGGCACTGGTGTTAGTACAGTATTCTTCTTTTGAAGAAATAACATCGTTAATATTGATTTATCTCAGTCGTCAGATGACGCTTTTCATTTGTTTTTGTTAAGTTGCTTTTTGAAGTGTAATTAAGTCCCATAAGGTCTGGTGCATGATTTATCTGGAGCAAGTTGTGCCTAAAGTCCGTGTGTATTTCTTTACGTCTAAGGTTCTGTAACTAATTACTTGGCTTAATAAGTGAATACAAGTTAAATCAATTTAAATAAAGATTCCGATAAATGGTTTGTGTTTTACAATCTTTGTTTTGTGCAGTTTTGAGCAGTTTTGTAATTATATTATTTTAACGTTGATTAGATTATGGAATCAGTGTATGCAGTTCGTTAAATATGTAACCGTTATATATATTATATATATATATATATATATATATATAAATATATATATATTATATATATATATATATATATATATATATATATATATATATAGCGAAGTTAAGCGACATATATATATAATTATATATATATATATTATATATATATATATATAGATATATATACTGCAATGACCACGCAGTATATTAATGTGTAGAAACGACGTAAGTATAGAGGAGTGTTCTGCACACGAGGAAGAGAAATAACGAACAAATGAAAATGAGGTGACCGCCCGGGAATCGAACCCGGCAATCGGAAGGTCCTGGGTTCGATTCCCGGCGGTCACCTCATTTTTCATTTCGTTATTTCTCTTCCTCGTGTGCAGAACACTCCTCTATACTTACGTCGTTTCTATACATATATATATATATATATATATATATATATATGTGTGGTGGACCGGATGTCAGTTTTTCAACATCTGCGGATGCGAATTTTTAATTTTGATATCCGCAGATGCGGATATTTAGTTAATCTATAAATATATTATAGAATTATGAATATATGACATAATTTTTCAAATTTCGTGATATTACTATTATGGCAGGCACTGCATAAGAATTAAAATTAATATTAATGTTTTCATTATGATAAAAATAATAACTTTCTCAAGCCACAGAAAATTCAATGAAACAAGTTTCATTCAGTTTTCTGTGTTATCAGGTATTTATATTTTGAGGTTTATATATTTGTTTGTTCATTACTAATTAATACTTTACATGAAATGTGCATGACTGGGCCTTATAAGCTAATTTAATTGTAAATTGCATAATTTATTAGAGGTAATATCCGCATAACATCCGCAGTCAGAAGTGCGGGTGCGGATGTTAAAAATGATGCGGATATCCGGTCCACCACTAATATATATATATATATTTAAAATAAATAATGATGTTTCGTAACATGTGGTACTCACTTTCAGGATGGATTCAGGACCTGAAAACAATGAAAAAAGTTTATATAAACATATGCTCGAAATAGCTTTGTTTCCGACTTACAGCCCGTTTTGTGTTCCAGCAATTCTTTCCGCAAACTGTTTACAAACACTGCTTGCCGACAATGTTTGTGAGTGTGTACGAGACTTATTTCATGTATAGCCTTGCCGATTGTAATGTTTCGTACACTCTATGACATATTTCAATATCGTTGAGTGTAGAGCCATCAGTCAGTAAGAGGTGCATCGCGATGTTTCACTGTTCGTATTGTAACTTCTTACCGTGAATAAGTGCAGTCCAGTGAAAAAAAAACTTAAAAGTTTTTGTGCTATTCAATGATAGTGTGCATTTGAAGTGAGAATGGAGGCTTATTCAAACAGAAATGGCAGACATGCATCTCATGTATGGATTTTCCGAGTGTAATGCGGCTGCAGCAAGATGTCTATATGCGGAAAGGTTTCCGAATCGCCGTCTGCCAGATAAGAAGACCTTTCAGAGAATAGACGAGCGTTTTGATGATACAGGATCATTCAACAAGCGAGTTTCAGATAGTGGTAGACCAATCAGCGCCAGAACTGTTGAGTTGGAGGAGCGGGTCCTGAATCGCGTGGAGGAACATCCTGGTGTCAGCACCCGAAGGATAGCAGCAGCAGAAGGTGTAAGATACACAACTGTGTGGAGAATTTTACGGGAAGGAACAACAGCTTTACCCATATATTTAGAGAGTACAAGGCCTTACTGAAGCTGATTTCCCACCACGAGAGGCTTTTTGTACTTGGTTCCTTAAACAGTGTGCTCGCGATCCTCTTTTTCTATCCTCCGTGTTGTTGTTGTTGGTTAGCCGACCAGCCCACCCTGATTGAGCAAGCCGGCGCGCGCGGCACGCAGGTAACCGATCGCCCTCTCCGGAGTGGACCAGAGGTTCAGCGCACTAGTGATTTGTTGTATTTTATGTTGTGCTAGAGCGGTACAGTCTGTCATAATGTGTTCAATTGTTTGTGGTGTGTCCTGGCACAGGTGGCAGATGTCGTCTATGGAGTTGACTAGTTTGTGTTTATATGTCTGTAAGTTGGGGTGATGTCCACATCGGAATTGTGCTAAGTTAACTCAATCCGATCTGCTCAGGCTAGTCTCTGACCTATCAATGGGTGGCTGCTTCGTACCTAGGACCGCATTCGGACCAAGTCGTGTCAGTGCTTTGTGGGTTAGGTGTGTGTGTATGTGTTTTCTGTACTGTGTAATGTCTGTGGGGCGTGGTAAATGGAGTATTTGATTATAATGTCTCTCTGGTGTTACCTTAATGTTGCGAGGTGTTGGTGCATGATTGTACATGTAGTGGCAAGGGTGTTGTGGGTTAGTTGTCGCTGCTGCCATAAATTGTGTTCCCCTCATATCCAAATGTTCCCGAACTTTCAGTATTTTTGTTTCTGTGTGCAGGTGTTCTATTGGTTTGAGTGCATCCTGTAATGATACGAAGTGCGTTGTTTTGTATTGTCTGTAAGGTGTTTATATGTGTTTGAGATAATGGGTGCCCAGCATGGGCTAGCATAGTCCATAACTGAGCGAATATATTGTTTGTATATGAGTGATGTTGTTTCCTGCTGGTGTCCAAAGTTTGTGCCTGTTAGTACCCTAAGCGTGTTGAGTCTTGACGTACGTTTGTTTTTAATGTCCTGAATGTGGTTTGCAAAATATAATGATGTGTTGTATGTGACCCCAAGTATTTTGGTCCTGTGAGTGTGTGGAATGTTGTTGTTGTTTAGTCTAAGCTGTGAATTACCTGGTGTTCTTTTGTGTTGCTTGTAAGCAAGGTGATGGTTGATTTTGTGGGCGCTACTTTGAGTCTATTGTGTGTGAGCCAGTCTTGTATACTGTTTATGTATGTTTGTAGGTTATTTGTAGCGGTGTCGATGTTGTTGTGGGTGGATGTTAGAGTGATGTCATCTGCATATGATGATAAGGTAAGCTTGTTATCTATGGGTGTTGGAATGTCATGCACGTATAAGTTGAACAGTGTTGGTGAGAGAGCAGAGCCTTGAGGGACCCCGTTCGGAAAAAGTTTGTTTTTGGATGACTTGCCATTAAATGTGACATGTGAGTATCTTCCTGAAAGATAGTTGCTCAGCCACCTTTTGGTGTTATTGTGCATGTTTGTGTTGAGTATTTTGTTTATGAAAGGGAAACGTCGGATAGCATCAAATGCTTTACTAATGTCTGAGTTGGTCGTCTGGAGTTAATGCCATCCATGATGTGCTGCGTGAGGTTAGTGAGTAATGTCGTGGTTGAGTGGTGAGGTCTGAATCCATGTTGAGTAGGCGATAGTGGAATGTGTGAGTTGGTGATTTATAAGATTAGTCTTTCTGTTACTTTGGAAGGTGTGCATAGTAAAGTAATGGGTCTATAGGAAGCTGGTTCTGTTGGATTTTTGTTTGGTTTGAGTAGTGTAATAATTTTACCTTGTTTCCATATGTCAGGAATAATACGGTGTTGGTATAAATATGTGCTGATGTTTGTGAGAGCTAGTATTCCCTGTGGGCCCAAGTGTTTAAGGTGTATGTTAGATATGTTGTCTGGTCCAGTAGCCTTCGAATTCTTAATGTTTTTGATGATGGTGGTCTGGTCTGTATTGGAAGGTGTAATGGTCGTGTCGATTCTGTAGGTTTTCTTGTGTCTGGCTGTTTGTCTGCCTGCGTGTTTCTGGTTGTTGTCTCTGTTTAAGTGACTTATCTTTGCGTAGTGATTAACTAGAATGTTAGCTTGTGTATATGTTGGGATATTATTTTGGCTGTGACAGATAGCCGCGTGTGAGGTGCGAATGCCACTGTTAGAGTGGGTAATGCTGTTTATAGTCTTGTATAGCCTGGATGTATCTGTGGAGTGGTTTAGTGCTGTAATGAATTCCCTAAATGTTTCTGTTTGTTTTTCTTTAAGTTTATTGTTTATTTCTGTGTTGAGCTGTTGTATCTGCTGTTTTATGGCTTCTGTGTGTGATGTTTTTGTGTTATGTTTAAGGTTGTTACGTTGCCTTATGAGGTGGGCTATTTCTCTAGTGTAATTTGGGTTGTATTTGCTGATGTTGCCCTTGGGTATGTATTTGTTTGCATTATTGATGATCTGATTAAATGTCTTGAGTGTTGTATTGATGTTTATGATGGGTGTGCTGCAGTGGTGTAGTCCGGGGTAACGCAAGGTAACGGCGTTACCCCACTGGTTTTATTTTACTTTTAGCGTTACCCTACTGGTTTTATTTTACTTTTAGCGTTACCCTATAGCGTTACTCTACTGGTTTTATTTTACTTTTAGCGTTACCCTACTGCGTTACCCCACTGAAGAAGTTACGACTACACCACTGGTGTGCTGTTTAATGTGGTGAATTGTTCCTCAGTCTGTATTTTGAACAGTTCCCAATCAGCTTTCTTGTAATTTCTGTAAGTGTGCCTAAGGTTGTTGGGGCAGAGTGTAGAATGTGTTGTAATGATGATGGGCAGGTGGTCTGATGACAGTTGTTTCTCTGTTCTCCAGTGTGTATGTGTTGCTAGTGAGGGAGAACAGAACGTTATGTCTGGGGAGGAGTTTGAGTATCCTGCTTGATGTGGTATGTGTGTATGTTCTGTGTTGTTAAGAATGAAAAGGCTGTTTAGTTGTGTGGCTATGTTGGCGCCTCTGGTGTTGTTTTTGGTTGTGCAGGTACCAACTAGTGTCTTTAGCGTTGAAATCTCCTCTAAGATGACACTAGTGAGAGAGGCCAGATTATGTAACTGTGGATTGTAATTGGCTGGCACCTGAGGTGAACTATCTGGTGGGATGTAAATGTTGATGAGTGTGTTGTTGTGTTTTGAGTGTGTTTTAATGTTAACTGCCTGTATTTCTATCGTGTTATCTGCTTGGATTGTGTCTGTAATGTTTTGGGTGGCATCAGTGTAGCTAATGCTTTTACGTATGTAAGTGATGAGTCCACCCCCGTTACCCCCAGTACGATCTTGACGGATCATCGTGAAGTCAGGTATGGTGGGTGTTTTGTGTGTGCGTTTTAGTTTTGTTTCTCGTATAAATGCTACGTGACTTTTGTTTGTGTACGAATTCCCTAAGCTGCATGATTTTGTTTGTGATGCCATCTGCGTTGTACTGTAATATGTCAATATGCTTCTGTCTGTGTCTCATGGTCCTATTGTGTTTGTCTTTGTGCATGGTGACATGTGTAAGTTGTAGTGGGGCCTGGATTAGTCTTAATGTCGCCGGAGAGTAAGAGTAGTCCGGGGAGCACGCAATTGCTCCCCGTAAATTAAAAAATAGCACGCTGGTATAGGTCCGGCCCCGGGAACCGATCGACACTTTGACCGTGCTACGCAAGAGGCCGTCGACTGCCAGTCTGGCCAACCGTAGACAGCCCACTGCACGGAGATTTAGAGGAAGTTTGGCCACCAGCGCGTTGATGTTTCAGTTTGACGTAGGCCCGAGGTGAAGTTGACCGCCCTATTGAAGCTTGTTGAACGGGCGCCGGTCGACTTGAGGTGAAGGATGAATTAAACCAAAGTCTGAAATATGTCGCCTCAAGTGTTGATTCGCTGCGTGTAGTGTTGAGATATTGCTTGAGGGACTGAGGCCCGCTGAAGTCCAACCGCGCTGGGTTTCGAAGGATTGCTTCTGCAGGCGGTCTGTAGAAGGTCTTGATGATAGACCGGAGCCTTAAAGGAACAGCAGGCCGCTCTCCGGCGAAGGCCGGAGAGCAGGTGGCTTGACGTGTGGTGCTGCTGATGAAGGATGCTGAGACGACGAACAAGACGAGAAGTGATGATTGCTGAGAGACGAAGTGAATGAGGGAGAATTTCAGTGAACTCTCGCTTTTATAGTCTCTTAGGACGCCGAGTTTCGCGGGTCTTTCTGAGACGCCTACCAGCGTCCTGTTGTTTATCTGTCCTTGACAAAACCACGTGTGTTCTTTGATTCTTGATAATTCCAAGATGTTTAAGAATGGCGTGGAAAAGAATTCCTTTGGCTGTTCTTTGTTTCTTTGTCTTTCACTAATATATATATATATATAATTGATTTATGCCTTTTATTTGTTTCGATTCAGAGATAAAAACCCAAATTAGTTTTGGTCTCATTTTGAATTCATAACATGAGTTCATTTAACATTCGCTCTTTCTTGTCTTTTTGCACAATCTTAGGCGAAATACGAATCTCTAGTGACGGGAAGAGATGTCCTCGAGAGTCATCTGCACAAGCACCTTATTGAACACCTAAACGCAGAGGTAAGACTGATCCATTCGTTATACAGACTTGGGCCAAAAGTATTATTAAACACAGTAGACATTGTTAGGTTTGAAGTATACACAGGTATAAAATATTTTGGAAACGTACTGGAAATAATACGTCTTCATCAAAAGAACACTGTAGGAGTCACAAGCATTTAAGTCAGGGTTGGCAAAACGTTTTTATTGAAAAAAACCAACCCACCTGGTTTTTTTTTGGGTTTTATCGTTTTTTTTTCGATTTTTCTACAACTAATATAAGAAAAGTATATAATAAAATTTAAAAACTGGCCTTTAAAGTTTTTTGTGCTTATATACAGTATTTATTTATTGTTCTTGATAATGATTGTTGCTATTTTGTTACAGATACATATAGATGATTTTTTTTAAATATGACTTAGATATAATAGCTAAAGCTTAATTACCAGTATCTATACTGAATTATTTTTATTTAACACTAAGAATTTAAGAAACTTTGCCATTTGTTGCTGGAAGTGGTAGGAAATCTTCTCATGAGTGGGCCGATATCATACGAGTTGAAGGAAGCTCAAAAGTGAAATGCAAACATTGTGGAATGGAATTAAGTTCTAAAATTGAGAGAATCAAAACACATTTACAAAAATGTATAAAGAGAAATGAAAATCCTCCAACTCATGATCAAGTTGCATCAAATATTTCATCCGAATCATCAGTTTCTGAACTATCATTTGATTCATTTCTGTCATCACCATCAGCTTCTGGTGTCTCTGTCAACAGACCTGGCAGTTGTTCTACTTAACCTCCAAAGAAGAAACCTAAATTTTTGTATTTCCCCCATCAAGCAGTATTTGTAGTACTCCATTAAAGTCAAGATTGACCCAACCTCAGATGACCGATTTTGTCATAAAGACATCAAAAGAAACTGCTTGATCTACGAGTTGCCAAGTTTTTCTACAGCAATGTAATAGCTTTTAATGCTGCTAGCATCAAAGAATATGAACAAATGATGAATCTGTTAAGACCTGGGTATTGCGCACCAACGAGAAAAGACCTAGCAGGAGATCTTACTGAAGTACATGATGAAATAGAACAGAATCTGAGTAATGACTTTACAAATGCTACAAGATGGATGGTCATCAGTGCGGAATGATCCCATCATTGCCACCTCAGTCCACACTGGCCTCTCAACATTCCTGCTATCAACGACTGATTGTGGATCAGAAGAAAACAGCAGAATATTGTTGTGAACTCGCTATAGCTGCAATAAATGAGGTCCAACAGAAATACAACAAAGATGCGAGTAATTTGAGTTCATTAAAATTTTAGAGAGATTATTAATTAAAATAGCTCAAGTAAATAAAGTAAATATAAAATCCTTACAATACTATGATTACACCAGTACACATTTGAAAACTTGTCGATCGATTTTTACAAAGTAGTTGGTGATTCTATATAATTTGAGTGCGCTGATCTAAAAAATATAGTTAGTTTTTCCCTATCACGTATGGTTTTCTTACTACAGGGTGTGTCATAAATCCCCCATTTATCCCCAAATGTGAACCATCTTATCGAGACCAACATTGGATTGCACATGCTAAACCATAAATTTTGTTGTTATAGACTACAGTAACGCTTACATAATAATGTAGGGTAAATATATATATAACAACCAGTCCCGTTCCCAGCAAAATACTCTCTCCCCTCCCATTAATGGGTGGTTAACATTTGGGGACAGATGAGGTATTACAACACCCCTTGTAGCACGAAATCTTTAGGTGATAGAGTAAAACCTAATTAAAGCAGAATTAAATAGCTCCTAGCTCTTGGACAAGCATATTGCTTGTTTATGAAAGAATAAAAAAATAACTGAAAGAAACAAAATATATTTACCTTCTTTACTTGCAAACATTTCAGGACTTATTCCAAAGACTTAAGACTACGAAGGTAGATCTGACTAATGACGACTAAACCGGTGCTTCTTTGATGTTTTCTTATGCTGTGCGTTAGGCTGATCTCGTTGCAGACCAGCAGTAATCCGCCATCATATTTGTATGCCATCTTCCTTGATATCTTCTTTCCATGGTTTTGATGTCCTGGTGAAATCGTTCCCCTTGCTCCTCACTGACATCTCCGAGATTTTCGGAAAAACGGTCAAGATGCGAAAATAAGAAGTGAACTTTCAGGCTCATGTTGCAGCCTAAGGCGCAAAACTTTTTAAGCATATTTTCCACCAGTCTTTCATAATTTTGGCTTTTGTAGTTTCCCAAGAAGTTTTCAACATCTTTGAAACCAAGCCATGCTTCTTTTTCTTTATTGGTCATTGTGTTCAGGAAATGATCGTCTGTCAATAACTTTCTAATCTGAGGACCTATAAAAACACCTTCCTTTATTTTCTCGTAGCTAATCTTTGGATATTTTGAACAAATGTACTTGAAACACTCACCTTCTCTATTCAATGCTTTGACATACTGCTTCATCAAGCCTAACTTAATGTGCAAGGGTGGTAGGAGGACTTTATTTGGTTCAACTAGATGTTCATGTAAAATGTTCTTTGATCCTGGGGTAAGATTCTCTCTAGGAGGCCAAGTTTTCCTCTTCCAGTGCTGGTCACGTGCTCGACTATCCCATTCGCAGATGAAACATGGCATCTTAGTGTATCCTGATTGCTGCCCAAGTAACATGCAAAGGACTTTGAGATCCCCACACAATATCCATCTGTGATTTTGATACTGAATTTTTTCCAGAAGCAGTTTCATGTTATCATTGGTCTCTTTTAAATTAGTAGAATGGGCCACTGGGATTGATGCATATTTGTTACCGTTGTGCAGTAACACTCCTTTTAGACTGGTTTTAGAGGAATCTATAAACAACCTCCAGTCACTGGTTTGGTATTCGATGCCTAGCTTGCACACTAATCCTGTGATGTCCTTGCAAAATACCAAGGGACCATCTTCGAAAAAAGGCACGAAGTCTTTCTCACGATTTCTGTACCAAGCGAAGTATGTGTCGGATGCCAATAAATTGTTCTCCTGCAATCTAGACCCCAAAAGTTCTGCAGAGTCCTTAGGCAGATTCAAATCCCTGACTAAGTCATTTAGTTCGGCTTGGGTTAATGGTTTAGGATCTCGGTCAGCTGTTGGCTGTTCATAAACATCATCATTGTCTGGATTTGGAGCTGAATCAGAATCTGAATTGTATTGATCCAGACTCTCGGGTGGGCGGGGAATAGGAACTTCTGGACCATGTGGTACCGGCCTTATTGCAGATGGAAGACTTGGGTATTGAAGGCTCTCTTTATTCTTTGCATTATAACCTTTAACATTGCAAGAACAGAAGTAGCAGTCGTCGGTATGGTTTCTAGGCTCGCGCCATACCATAGGGATCCCAAATGGCAAACTTTTCTTTTTACCTTTGCTCCAATTCCTTAGTGCCGCAACACACGTAAGACAAACCTTGTGTGGAGCCCAACTTTTGTCGATCTAATTTAATTCCAAAATAAGCATGATAAGCTCTCTTAATGAAGGTCGTTACATTTGTCCTTTGTTTTACAACAACATACCGACCACAAATATAACAAAATATGTCTGGACTATGGGTACATCCCTAGAAGCCATTATTAAAATTTTAAAGACCTAATGTTAGAATTATCTATCTGAAAAATATGAAAAAACGAAATTAATTAAAGATAAAAAAGGTAAAAAATTACAAAACGCCCCAAAATTGTTTTGCTAATAACTTTAAAACTGTGGGTGATAGAAAAAAACTGGTAGCATGTTTGAATTCAGCGCAGCGAACTGCTTCAGAATCACAACTCAAAATAAAGAAATCGATTTTCATGCAGACCGGTGAATTATTTCTCTTTCTCATATTTTCGAGGTATTTGCAATCTGTTCTGATAATGAGAGCAAAATGAAGCGCAAGAAAGAACTACTTCAGGAGAAATGTTCTAACATTCTAATCTATGGGTGTTCATCTCATTACCTTAATCTCCAGGAGAAAGAAGCTACACCTAGTAGTATATTAAAACACATAATCGAAATTTACAAGTATTTTTGCAGTCACCACCAGCCACATGTAAGTACCATATATATATATATATATATATATATATATATATATATATATATATATATATATATATTTCTCAAAACATTCTATACCCACACACATATATATATATATATGTTATATATATATATATATATATATATATATATATATATATTATATATATATATATATATCAATGTGGGCATAGAATGTTTTGAGAAATATTTATATAAATGATAATCTTTATAAAGTTTATATACAGATAGATTGGAGAGAGAGAAAGATAGATGCTGTAATCTACAGGGCTATTCAAAATGATTCATCCGATTTCAACTGAGAATACTTCCGTACCTATCAACCGTGCATCAACTGGGCATACACCACATGAAAGAAGAAATCTCCGAGTTTTACAAGATCACCGTGAGAGGGCTCCAAAGTCACGCCGTGGCCTAGCCTAGCAACAAACAATCAGTGTGAAAATGGCGTCCGCACAGCAGAAGGCGTTTTGTGTGTTGCAGTTTTCGAGCTCCACAGCTGGCCCCCTAGGTCGCCGGATCTTACACCGTGCGACTTCTTCCTTTGGGGGTACGTTAAGGATACTGTGTACGTGCCACCGTTGCCCACATCTTTGGATGAGCTCCGAACTCGCATTGTTACTGCCGTAGAGTCAGTGACAACGGACATGCTGGAGCGAGTATGGGAGGAATTCGACTATCGTGTCGACGTTGCTCGTGTAACTAGGGGAAGTCACATAGAGCATTTATGAGGTGAGAGACAAAATTTGGACAGTTTTTCTTTTGGTTGATGTATCACAAATCACTGTATTTGTAACATTAAAAAATATTCTCATTTGAAATCAGCTGAATCATTTTGAATAGCCCTGTATATATACGTATATATATTACTATATTTAATATGTTCTCTCCAAATCCTTTTATTTTGTTAATCAGGGATGGCTGAAGGACGAGGGAGGACTAATGCCACAAATACCGAACGATACTCGGTGGAACTCTCAGAAGCTTGTGTAGACATATTTATAAAAAAATTTCATAAATACATGGAAATCAATACTGAGCAAGAAATTGATGGAAAAATTGCCACTGCCCTGAACGATGCAGGCTTATACAGAGAGGCCCTTCACCTTCAGAAGCGGCTAAAGGAAGTTGCTATTGCGCTTGATAAGGTATACTTAGCTACCTATGAAAATTTGGTTACATTTTTAAGTATGGTACATCCGCTACTTAATTATTTTAATACCTACTCTAGTTTTATTTTAATTAATTAATACTTTGAGTAAATATTTTATTTATACTTTATTCTGGGATTTATTATTATATCAATGTAATCAAATTTTTGCAGCTTCAAAGTGATTCAGCAACTTTGTCAACTGCTGTTGAAACGTGGATACAGCTCTTGCAAAGTGAAGACCTCAAGCCATACAGAGCTCAAATTAAAAAACGAATGACTGATGCTGTGGAACCATTCTTTTATGTAGCATACTTCATGGACCCTCAATACGTGGGTAAGTATCAACATTTATAATATATTCTTTCTGTTTTCATATATATATATATATATATATATATATATATATATGATACACACCGACAGTGCATGGAACAAGTTGTGCCTAAACAGTCTTTGGGGGAAATTTGCACAGAATACCGGCAAAGGGAACATCCATTTGGCACAAAGTTATCGTGAAGTCTGGGATTATGCCAACGCTCCCGAAAAGAGGTTATGGAGATCGTGAATGTAAGTAATACTTACATAATAAAGTACAACATCACCGGATTGGCCACAGATAACTCACGGGTTTCAAACATACCTGTAGCCAGTTTCACAACGGCCTACGCCCGCATCAAACTTTGGGGTCTACTGCACTCTCTTGGACGGAGAGTGCTGTACGCTGACACATAGCGTGATATTCACAGCGAGGGAAGGTGAATACATGCTGCTATTGGGGAATTCCTCGGCGAGCTAACTGATGAGATCAAGGACGAGTATGGTGATGGTGCATACGCAGACTCGTTTGTATCAACAAGGCCAAAAAATAGGGTAGGGGATGATATGAAGTATATCGTGAAGGCTAAAGGTATCACGCTTAACCAGACGAATTTAGTCGTTAACTTTGACTCGTTGAAGGATCTAGTGTGCTTGGAAGATGAGGGTGACCAGCCACCCCAACTGACTGTGGGGACGCACAATTTTCGAGCGCAGAAACTGGGGTGTGTGAAGGAACTTAGGGGCACGAAGGTATGCCGTAACACCATAGGTAGCGTTACCAGGTGCCGGGTACCTATGATACCGTGCCCTTTGGTTACCTTAATCCTTGATTGTATTTATACATATGTGTATTGTTAACGATATATTTATTTATCACGTATATTTGTTTCAATTAATGTTTCATTTTCTCCTTTGTGTGTGTACAGTAAAAAGCTAAGCTCCGCCCACTGTAAGATTGGTCACGTGACTCCTGCCACTACCTGAGCATATCTCTATCCCTGCGTGCTCAGTTGACCTCTGCATACCCTTGAGCTCAGACGTGTATTCTCTCGCGTAGACGAAAAATAGTAATGGCTACCTTTAATATTGCGTGTTCAACGCTTATGAAGTGGTATTCGGCAAAGTGCCAAGATGTGGTGGATACTGAAAAACCCTATTCCCCCCTCCTTTGATACTTTTAAGGCTACATTGAGCCGTGCGAAGAACCAAGATGTTCAAATACTCTACGGATATTCTGGCGAGGGCATTGTAGGATTTCGTAGCACAAAAGATGTATTGAAATATGTTGTAGACCTAACCTTTATAGAAGCTCACATATACCGCGAAGTAGAAGAAGCAACACGTTCAGAAGATAAATAGAGTCTTGTTGATGAGTGGTGTGACAAGCGATATTATGTCATGTTACATCATACCAACTACTCGTACCCTACGGTTGAGAATGTAAATCTTGTCATCATGGAGAATCTTAAGTATTTTTACCACTATATTAATATATATCATGACGAGGTTTGTAGTGAGGTTGTGGCTAATGGTCTGTGTGAGTTTTTAACGGACTAGAGACGAATATCGCTTGTTAAACAAAAAGGATAAATATGGGCACGTTTCTCTCAAATAGTGCACCGGATTGTGAAGATGTTTAGGTTGTGGAAATGAACGTCTGGTGAGTGATAAAACATTAAAGCCGGTATTGCTTCATGTAGCGGAAAATTCTGTTTGTCCAGGAGCACAAGTGTTCGAAGAAGCCTGTACACGCTTCAGCTGTTTATAGTGTGACTCGCTCCCCCTAGCGAGCAGCGCACCCGTGTACCTCACCCCTCCGAAACACGAGTTCGAACAAACCCGTACACGTTTCATCAGCCTGACTCCGCCCGTCGAGCCGATCCGTCCACCTGTGGCTCATAGTCATCTCAGAACTTGAACCGACTGGACGTGCGAATACGATGAAATTTCCTTCGAGAAGCATTCTCAACGCCTTGTACGATGTCTCCGTGATGAAATCATTGCGCGTGTTCAGGCGTGAAACCGGCACCATTAACTATGTACTTGAAACGATTTACAGGCAAGCAAACTCTGGTAAACGTAATGTTATTTATTTAAGTGTTGAGGAGATGAATAGAGTCTTCATGATAGTTGAGAAGTGGGGAGAGGACCGTTATAAAATACCTGCAGGTGTAGGTACAAGAAGAGAGCAGATTAGTGATGCCCCCTCGTATGCCGTTTGCACGTTGTGTATAGATGACGATCAGTCATGCATTGATATACGACTGATGTGGAAGAATGCATCTGATAATAACGTTCTTGTCCCTACGCGAAACCGTTTCATCCTCGACAGAATGTTTGAAATCGTTGGATTCCGCAGCTGAAGCCTATATTAGACGCTCGTGTTACGGATATGATTTATTTTGACACGGTTCTTGAATACTCGTACACCGCTCTACTCGACGGATTTATTTAATGTAGGAATGAACAAGGCGAGAATGGCCTAGAGCTGGATGCGTATTTAAAGGGTTTAGATTCTTCGAAATATCCCGAACTTTGGTACAAAGCACTTGAGCGGTACAGGGCAGAGCTTGCCTACACTGTTCACCCTGAAGAGCTGTATCTATATAATGAATAGCTGTCGTTACGATTTGGAAGATTATTTCAATTGCCGTTATGCAGAGTGAAGAAGCGTTCACGATTGAAAAGCTCGGAACGATAAGAAAAAACCCTCGATTGGAAAGGAGTGTTTATAAACTTTTATTTAATAATGATTGGTTAACGATGACCTCTTTGTGCGTGCTTTTGATTGTATTCTAGCCGTGTTTAAAGATAACTTGCCAACCGACTGTAAAGTGGGCACAAAAATAGTATTGAACGATATGAAAGCCATTTATGTCGAGTATAGGCATCCGTATAACTTGAGCGGTGAAGTGTTACTTGGAAGGTTTTACCGTGTAGTGAAAAGTAATAACGATGTGAATGTAGACTCGATTACGTGTGAGTTTTGCGTTTTGCGCCGTAGAACAAAGTATTTTGATGAATATTTATTTAATTATATATATATATATATATATATTTCCTGTACTAATATGCAATTGATTATACGTTTCGTATATTATTTTCAATATATTTAATTATTTAATATAACTATATATATGTATATTTCCTGTACTAATATATTGGTGGTTATACTACAACGTTTTGTATATTATTGATTATATATTTCTCGTTCGTATTTCTTGTGCTATTATTATTTTTTGATCATATATATTGCATTGTATATTTATTTTGATTATATATTCATCGTTCGTATTTCTTATGCTATTATTATTTTTGATCATATATATTCCATTGTATATTTATTTTGATTATATATTCATCGTTCGTATTTCTTATGCTATTATTTTTGATGATATATATTCCATCGCATATTTGTTTTCTATATACAGGGTGTTTCTAAAGTAACCATCTATTTTGCGAAATAATATGAATTATAAAAAAACACCTTTAAAACATGAAAATATATATATATATATATTTGTAAGCTCCGCACACATTGTTGCTCTTCGTGGGTAATCTTCTTGTAAGTTGTGGAACACTTGAATGTGGTATGGCTTTTTCTTTAAATCATAACGTAGAATTCTGTAAACCGTTGTTTGTGGAATTTCTAATCTGTGGGATGCCCTCCGAATCGATAATTGTGGATCCTCTTCGAATGCTTCTTGAACAGATTCGATTCTTTCGTGAGATCTTCTTGGCCGTCCAGATCTACGCTCGTCATGCACAGATCCAGTCCTCATAAATTTGTTTACTAATTCGCGAATAGCCTGGTCTCTAGGGCCTGTTTTACGAAACCTCAAACTTTTCTCTAATTTCATTGCACTTCATGCCTTTTATCCTGCATGTTACTACATAAACCCGTTCTTGCACATTCCTCATCAATGATATGGGTCTGAAAATAAAATAATTAACAAAAAATCGTGTAAAGCAATTGAAATATTATAAATACATGAATTTTGTATAACAATGCACATACCATTATGCCAATATAACAATTGTTTAAAATCCCCCTATTTCACCAAAATAGATGGTTACTTTAGAAACACCCTGTATTTCGTGAAATTGAATCCATTAATTCGTCTAAATAAACAATGATGTAATGGTGTTTTATTTAATTCTTTTGGTTGTACACGGCATTTAATTACAGCAAATGGCTACCTTCTAAAACGGATTTCTAAACCAACTGCCAAATATATCTGGATAGCACAATCTGGCAACCCTAATAATGTACACCTGAACAAGCCATTTATGCCTTCTAAGTCAACTAGCTGGTTAAGCCAGAATATATGCTTTAATTAAATAAACGCAATCTGGCAACTCAGCCAGATAAGCCAACTGGCTGGTTAAGCCAGAATATATGCTTTAATTAAATAGCGCAATCTGGCAGCTCAGCCAGATAAGCCAACTGGCTGGTTAAGCCAGAATATATGCTTTAATTAAATAAATAGCGCAGTCTGGCAGCTCAGCCAGATAAGCCAACTGGCTGGTTAAGCCAGAATATATGCTTTAATTAAATAAACGTAATCTGGCAACTCAGCCAGATAAGCCAACTGGCTGGTTAAGCCAGAATATATGCTTTAATTAAATAGCGCAATCTGGCAGCTCAGCCAGATAAGCCAACTGGCTGGTTAAGCCAGAATATATGCTTTAATTAAATAAATAGCGCAGTCTGGCAGCTCAGCCAGATAAGAGCCAACTGGCTGGTTAAGCCAGAATATATGCTTTAATTAAATAAACGCAATCTGGCAACTCAGCCAGATACGCCAACTGGCTGGTTAAGCCAGAATGTTTTAATTAAATAGCACAATCTGGCCCCTCAGCCAGGTAAGCCAACTGGCTGATTAGGAACATATTAAGACAACGGCCGCTCGGCTGAAGTCTTAACCCTCTACTGCCCAAATTTTTTTCCTTTAAAAAATTATTTATTTTTTTATTTTTAGAGTTGTATGGGGGCTTTTATACTGTATTTAATATTAATTATTTGAAGTTTGACAAAATACACGAAATTACATTAATGGACGAATTCGTCCAATTGTGAAAGAGATCAGAATTTTTATAGGAAGTTATTTTCTATTATATTACAATTATATTAGCGGACGAATTCGTTCTCGTGGGCGGTACAGGGTACAACTTTCAGAAGACAAACAAAAAAATACTCCATGAAATTCCTGAAAATTAGTTTATACATTATTTAGAATAAATGACAGAACTATAGAAAAAATAATGCAATTATCAACTACCAAACAATTACTAACTATGATAAATCGTGTAATAGCTAACAGTTATACAGAACAGTTTGTATCTTCAAAATTTTTGTCTACTAGATTTTTTCTGGGCGAAATCATCAATAACATCATCATATGAAATCCCCATGCCAACGTCCTGGTTGATGCTTATGATACCAAGGCCACTGAGGCGATCCTGCCCCATTGATGATCTGAGGTAGTTCTTGATTAGCTTCATCTTAGAGAAGCTCCTCTCGGCTGACGCTCCTGTCACAGGTAGAGTGCAGGCAGTTCTTAGTGCAACACAGAGATTGGGGTATAGTTCCTCCAGTTGCTTCTGATGAATGAAGGAGAGATATGCGCTTGGCTCCTGCCAGGCGAACACCTCTCTTCCTCTCCTCTCTTTCTCTTGGGGGATAACTCCGCCTCGAAGTTGCATAACCCTTGTTGCTCTTACAACATCTCCCCTTCCCCCGTTGTTGCATAACATCTTGCAACATTCCCTCTTGTATAAACTTATACAACACTGATCAACATTTGCAATTGTATTGCACTCTCTCCTTTTGCGCCCCATACTACTATATACGGGTGGCCCAAAAGTCAGGACACACAAGGGAAATTTATTTATATTAATACTATTTGTTTCCTCTGTTCCAGGTGAGACATGGAAACTCAGAAGAAGGATTGAGAAGTGTATAAAGGTTAATTGGTCTCAGTTTACGTATTTATTATGAATAAACCAACATAATGCGTGAAAGAGATTATTTCCCCTGTATCCTGACTTTTGGGCCACCCAGTCTGCGTCCATCTTATAATCACCCAATTTATTGTAAATTGTACAAATATATATGATAATTACAGAAAAATTTGATTTTTTGTTGTTACATCATTTGCTTCTAAATGTAATTATTATAAATTAGTAAAGAAATTAACAATTTAATGGCATAATCTTATTAATAATCGACATGACCTCCTTTTGCTTTAATGACAGCTTCCACTCTGTCGAGAAGTTTCTGGATAACATCTTGTGCTATGCCGTTCCAGCATTCTTCTACATTCTCCCAGAGAGAATCAAGAGAAGTTATATTCTTTTTAGCTTTCAGACTTGAAATGGTTCCAAAGATGTTCTGTTGGATTGAGATCAGGATTTTGTGGAGGAAACTTCATAATTTTTAGAACACCTTCATCTTTTTTCTTATTGAGATAGTTCATGCAAAGTTTAGAAGTGTGCTTTGGGTCGTTATCTTGCTGGAAAATGAATCTTTGACCACAAAGTCTCAATCCTGATGGTATTGCACTTCTCACTAGTATGGAGTGGTACTTCTCTTTTGTGAGAGTGCAAGTGATTCTGTGAAGATCTCCAACTCCAGAATAACTGAAACAACCCCAAACTTGAATGTTGCCTCCACCATGTTTTACTGAATGTTTTATGCAGGGATCTATCAGTTTTTAGTTGGTTCTTCGTCTAACATAAACTCTTCTGAAACCCGAAAAGTTCCACTTTTGATTCATCAGTTAAAAGAACTTTTTTCCAGTCGTTTACATTAAAATTTCGATATTCTATTGCCCACTCCAAACTTTTAGCCATATTTTGTTTCCTCAGTAATGGTTTGGACGCAGCAACTCTGCCATGGAGACCAGCTTTCATGAGTTCTTTTTATAGTACTTGTATTTATTGGAGAGTCCCGTTGTTCATTCAACTGTGCCTGAATCTGTGTAGCTGTGGCTTTTCTGTCACGCAGTGATGTAACCTTGATGTAATGATCCTCAGAATCAGTAGTCACTTTAGGTCTGCCAGATCTTGTCTTTGAAGAGCACGATTCAGATTCTTTATATCTGCTTATAGTTTTTTGGAAGGCCCCTTTTGAAACGTTAATTTTTGCTGAGATCTGTCGTTGGGACATTCCCTCTCTTGAAAGGACAATTATTTGTCCTCTCTGGGATAAACTTAGTTCCTTAGACATTTCATTTACGGCCTGTAAAGAGAGAATATAGAAAATTATTAATTTTTTAATAAAATTGCTACAGTGTCATTGACTAATTGGTTTTATCAGTTATAATAGACCAGTTGTTAAAATTACTATGAATACACTATTTTGAGGATTAATAACATTTGGCTATGGACTGTCACCAATACCGGGTTAAAATTGGTGTTATACTGCAAAGGAAAAACGTAACAGGACCAAAAAGGACCATTTTCATTAATGTGTCCTTTCTTATGAAATAAAAGCTACATTACTTACACACGTAGTAGAATATATGAAATATCATTTCTTGTAAAAAAAATACCTTAATATAGCGGACATTCTTTCTCAGAGTTATTATTTTCTAGAAATTGTCTAAAATTGAGGTGGACGCAGACTTTTGAACGCCACTATATATATATATATATAACTTATATATAAATATCTCCTTCGAACCGGATTCGAACCAGTGACCTATGGATGTCTGCATTCAATTAGCCAACTACAGTCCACCGCTCTACCAACTGAGCTATCGAAGGTATAAATGATAAATGCTAATTATTCAAAATGAGGCCCCCACACACTAACTCCCATTTTATAAATAAATGTTGCTCTTTTCCTATTTCCATAAACAAATTCAGTATATATGTATATATATATATATATATATACTGAATTTGTTTATGGAAATAGGAAAAGAGCAACATTTATTTATAAAATGGGAGTTAGTGTGTGGGGGCCTCATTTTGAGTAATTAGCATTTATCATTTATACCTTCGATAGCTCAGTTGGTAGAGCGGTGGACTGTAGTTGGCTAATTGAATGCAGACATCCATAGGTCACTGGTTCGAATCCGGTTCGAAGGAGATATTTTGAGCGTTTTAGGTTTGGCATATCGTATTAAGACAGTATTCGTCTGAAAGTCTCGCTAAACAACATATACATTCTCGAAAGGGAAATGATTATTGGTAAATACTGGTTATTATCATATCTTTATCTCTGCTTTATAGTTGGCTGTCACGTAGTGGATAGTTGGTAGTGGACGTATCTTACAACCCTGTATTACGATAGAACTAGCAAAATTTTGTGTACAACTATAGATGAGTGCATAAACAGTAATTACACTTTATCTCTGCGTCCGTGTAGTGTATTTTAGTGATTCAATAGGCTTCAGCTCCTAAAATGGTTAATTAACGCATCGTTTTGTGTGAAAAATTGGTTATAATGTTGAATATACAAGTAATTCAATGATGTTTCTATAGCAGGAGGAAATGTCAGACAGATTTCAAGGTCTCATGAAATGTGCATGTTTACACAAACACCGTCTTTGCAGCTGATCATGTGAATAGTTTAATGTTCATAATGACAGCATTCCAAATATATATTTTTATAATGCGTTTAATATATAATACAATGCCAACAAGAGTCCTTTTCTTCTTTAAAACATCGGGGACATAATTATATATTCATGGTGATTGGTTCTCAATTCCTTTAACCGTTTCGGTTAATACTGTCGGAACATAAGTGTTGAAAATAAAGCTTTCTTGAAACACCAGCATTATGGTTGACAACTTTGTTACTAAGATGGATAGTATAGTTACTATGTAGTCTTCACCTTGCTCCGAGACCCTGACCCAGTGATCATCAATCCTCTGAATCAGCTGTGCCCTGTGATGTTACGTTGGATACGACGAAAGACGAAATATGTTTTAAGTTCTCTCTCAACAACAGCATTAGAGATGACGTTCCTTTTAAAATATAAAATTAATTAGTTTTCACTTTTCAGTTTCAGTGTGACAAAAAGATATTACTATAAATTAATTCAGTTATTACTTAGGATATACTTAAAACTTCAGGAGTTAAATTCTCATGGTTTCTTTCAATGTCCTAGTTGAGCATCAGGCTCTAATTCTCCAGTATATGTTTTCCTTAGGAAGAATTGTTATATAATCTTGTCATACATCAAATGTTTGGTCATTGTTTAAGGGTTTTTTCCCTTTAGTGTTTTTAGTGTAGTTAAATGGCTAAGGTATCTGGTTCTAACCCAGTAGGGCTGGGTTCGATTCCCAGCATGGGAAACTTTTAAGCTTAGTTTGGAGCTCTAGTTGTACTATCATTAACATCATTTTGATACATGTCATCAACAACTATATACAAGTTTCAGTTCACACTATTTACACATTTATTGACGGCAGTCAGCTGTTGGAGCGTGATTCGAAAAAAAAGTCTTACGAAAACGTCATAATAAATCCGTATACAGTAACATACAGTTCACTATGTCGCCCTGAAAGTTGACTATTGTTTGCAGTAAAATTGGAGCACAGTAAAATTTACGTGATTTGTGACGAGAAAAGTTACATATTAATATCTGATATCTGATTGGTTAACTTTATTATATCGACAAGTACCTCTTGTCCATACACATGGACGAACTGTGTACTATTGAGACAATAGAGGCCAGTATTTTTTCTCATTGGAACAGTTCTCAGAATGGCCGTTATCCACATATGTGAACACTTTATAAGAGTACTTGAAAATAATAAAATAAAATCTTAACGAAAATTATGTAAAGAAGTTTAAATCAGTTCATTATATTAACACGGCGCGCGGGCTCCCCTACCCATTCGCTACACTCCATGTGCACGGGAGGTGTGAACCTGAGTCACTGCCGCTGCGCGACATACCCCTGTACATTTTCAGTTTATAACGCTATTTTTAATTATACATTTATTTTTTGTACTTTGTATTTATATGCGCAAGCGTAAGATTTCTAGATACGCAATGTGCGGCTTCCGTGCGATAAAGTGTTAATAACTTGCCGATTCAAAACCAGGATGGTACCTCAAACGCTGAAGGGTTAATTATTCTATGATCTTGGATTCTGTTGATTAAATTTTCCGTAATAGTGAAATAAATAAATAAATATATTAAAATAATAATAATAATATTTATAATTATAATAATTACTTTAAAAAAGACTGACGTTTCTCACTAAATTTTAGGTGAATCATGAAGTAAAACAGCTTTTCATATTCCTGGACCAACCAAGAAGTCGAAATAGAAGATTCTGATGTTTTCAAACTTTTTGAAAATGTGATAAAGATTAATTAAGATTAAAGAATAATAATTATTAATGTAATAAAGATTAATTAGCCTGGAGTTAATTCTCGTGTTCCATTTTCTAAATTGATTATTACCCGATTTTAAAAAGTCCAAATTGATTCCAAATTAATACTTATCTGATTCTAGAAAGTCCAAATTAATCTTTATCTAATTTTAACACTGGACTACTACTTACGCGTTTCGCGTCAAAACTATCCTACCCTTGGGTTACTTTTTACGCGAAATGTGTCATGTTGATCTGGACAAATGTAAATGCAAAATTTCTGTGAGTGTTGTCATCTTGACGCATGTACATAGTGTGTCAGCTGTGACAAGGCACATATCAACTTGACGCGTTTCGCGTAAGAAGTGACCCAAGGGTAGGGTAGAGCTTTGACGCGAAACGCGTACGTAGTAGTCCAGAGTGTTAAGAAGTCCAAATTGATAATTATCTAATTTTAAAAAGCTCAAATTGATAATTATCTAATTTTAGAAAGTCCAAATTGATAATTATCTAATTTTAAAAAGTTCAAATTGATAATTATCTAATTTTAAAAACCCAAAATTGATAATTATCTAATTTTAAAAAGCCCAAGTTGATAATTATCTAATTTTAAAAAGCCCAAGTTGATAATTATCTAATTTTAAAAAGTCCCAATTGATAATTGTCTAATTTTAAGACGTTCAAATTGATGATTATTTAATTTTAAAAAAGTTTAAATTAATAATTATCTAATTTTAAAAGTTTAAATTCATGATTATCTAATTTTAAAGGCTAGAATGATCATTATCAAATTTTAAAGAGGGCAAATTGATTAGTATCTAATTATAAAGTCCAAATTGACCCCTATCTTATTTTAAACAGTACAAATTGATCATTATCTAATTTTAAATAGTGCAAATTTATTATTATCTAATTTTAAACAATGCAAATTGATCATTATCCGATTTTAAAAAGTTTATATTGCTAATTACTTTATTTTTAATACTGTTACATTACTACGAGTCTGCCGCTACACGTCTCATCCACGGATTGATTGTTGGTACTTGAGACCTTTAATTGTGACTTAATTCGATCCGTTTTCGTTTTCCATACATTTGCGAAGTTTTAGCTTCAGCAGTTGTATTGATGGATCATTTTCTTTTGGGGCTTCAGTTATTTGTTTTGGTAGGTTATTTTAGATTGAAACCTTGTACATAAAAACAAGGAGGGATTTTGTGTATGATACGATAGGACATTTTCGTGTAGTTTCGCGAATCGATGGATTCATAAATTGTTTTACATTACCTAAATTTCTTGAAAAGGTTTCGGAGTCATACTTCTTTCGGTAAGTCACTCGAGTCAAAGGTCTTCCTTCATAAGGTTACTCTCGATATAATGCGGGTACGACTCTTTTAAAATGTAGTTTAGTCAGGTTTTCAAATTTTTTATATCACTAATTACGCTTTTTAATTTCTACAACGTCAAAAATTTCAAACGTAGCCGGCCTTATGACATCTGATTGACTTGACATTCTATTGCCAATTTGTTATTAGGTTAGGTTAGGTTAGATTTTTAGTGTCGATGTTTTGGTTTTGTTGATGAAATGGTTGTAGGTCCGATGTAACACTAACTAGACTAAACCTTACCTTACGCTATCCGATTCGTAAATTATGCACGTAGACCTTTATGGGCAGTTTCGACTTCATGCATGCTCAATTTGTTGCGTGTATATTTTATGGAATTTGATGTTTTAGAAGTATATTAAATTATAAGAGTTTACTTCATTTGGTTTCCCATTCCACTTGCATATGTCCCGGAAACTGCTTCCATTCGTAGCCTCGTTAACTCCTTGTGCCGCAGTTATACCAACTCCACTTTTATTCACACAGATACTAATTACATCTATCTTCCTCTACTTCTCACACTTATGCATTTAGTGCTACGTGTCATTTTCACAGTTTTCTCATTAAACATTTTGTTTTGGTGTCACTGGTATTGCCGTACCAACGCAACCTCTTCTTCCTTTCCAGTGACTTTTTCACTACACACTTTCCCGAATATTCTCATTTTTCGTAATGCGAATCAGTTTTACGACAATCATACTTGAATTATTTATCTTAACAGCTTACTTTCCAGTGAACTGTTATGTCAAACAAGTGTCCCACATCTATACAGTGCTGCCACCAATACAAGAACATTTTCAAATTAAGCAAAACTCATTCATCAGTAATACTAAGAGGATTATTTAAAATCCTTCCCTACTTGACTATGAAATATTTCGGATTAATGACAACTGATCGACTTGACATTCTATCGACAAATTAGTGTCGATGTTTTAGTCTTGTCGACGAAATGGATATAGGTCCTTAGATTAAATTTGGTTAAAGTAGCTTTTAGAGTCTTGTTGACCAAATGGGTGTATGTACAAGTTTTTAACCCCAAAATATTTATAGGTTTATCCTCTGAAGGACAGAGGATAGTAACTTTTTGTTTGATCACTCAATGGCATGGCCTCGGTGGCGCAGTAGGCAGCGCGTAAGTCTCATAATCTTAAGGTCGTGAGTTCGAGCCTCACCCGGGGCAGTATTTTTTTAATGTCTTCCTCTATTTATGTTAAATTATAAATAATTCATTACTGGAGGAAAAATTATATCTTCCCATGCCGGGAATCGAACCCGGGCCTCCTGGGTGAAAGCCAGGTATCCTAGCCACTAGACCACATGGGAGTTGTTTGTTTTGAAGCACGGCTCTGAATTTGTAGGAGGTAATTTTGTCATTAACTACAAAATAATCGAAATTTATAAACTATGCATTATTAAATATCAAAAAAATAAATACGACAGTTTAAGTAGATGAAGGTATAATATGCCTAATTAGCCAGGGAAGCCAGAAACTGGCACTGCACTCAGGCCAAGTCAATGCGGCATATTATACTAACTCCAGTACTATCACCATCAAGAATCTGTTAGCTTTTTTAATGGGGGTAAAAACAATCAGAAAAAAAGGGACAAATGACAAAACGAGTAAAAAAGTATATAAAGTGATGTGAAGTAGTAAAAATGTCCTTCGAACCGGATTCGAACCAGTGACCTATGGATATCTGCCTTTCGTTAACCAACTACAGTCCACCGCTCTACCAACTGAGCTATCGAAGGAACAGTAGCGGCGGAAGACCATAAAAATAAGATAGTGTTTAAGCGAATTTAGTCCAAGAAAATTATAATTCTTACAAAAAGCATCTACTTTTTCTTGTATTTAATCAACACTAAAAACTAACTCAATCCAACATTTTTTTGATAATTCCTATAAATTTAACAGTTTACCCTTTGACTTAATTAATTGTCCCTTCAAATTTCTTCTTGAAAGTAGAGTTAAGATGAATGCTTCCCATTCTTTATTGACTTTTTCGGTTCTACATTTCTGCCATTAGTTTTTCTCAGAATTTCGCAGAATACTTAATGTTTTCTAATACTATTATTATAGATCGGTAGTTTAAAATACATAATAGTTAACTGACTAAAATAAAGATGAATCAACGGTCTTTTGTTGGTGAGAGTTGTAATTGTTACATTAATTTGAAATTTAGAATAGTATTTTTTGCCAATGCAGGTGTGATTTATTAATAGTCACTAATTAGAAAAAAGCACGGTAGTTATTTTATATATATTTTTAGGTACTTATGTATTATCGGGACTACCAAACTGTTGTTATGTATTTTTGCTCTCGTCATTTTCGTTTAAACTAATGAAAATATCACAACTTGACCTAACCAATCATCAAGGGTGTACAGTTGACCTAATCGGGCATTCAATTAACCTGAATCCCCAGTTAGGTCAACTGTACGCCCTTGATGATTGGTTAGGTTAAGTTGTGATATTTTCGTTAGTTTAAACGAAAATAACGAGACCAAAAATACATAATAAACAATTTGGTAGTCCCGATAATACGCAAGTACCTAATTTTATTCAAATTTTGTGTAAACACATTAAATTGTAAATTTGGACTGTAACGTGTAAATAATATTGTCGAAAAGGGTTAATTGGAATAGGCAGAATCTATGTTTCTGATGCCAACGGCCATACCACGCTGAAAGCACCGCTTCTCGTCTGATCAGCGCAGTTAAGCAGCATTGGGTCTGGTTAGTACCAGATGCTGTTGGCTTTTGGTATTTTGCTTCTTCCCTTAATACTATTAAACCTTATGTATCTCTGTGTCTGTCTATTTCCACTGATTTTTTATCTTTGGTTCTTTTCTTCTAATCATACAAATATCCTTATTGCGGTTGTTCTTCTGCTTTCTAGATTATAACGTGAAACGAAAATATGTGTACTTAAAAGACAAAGTTTCAGTTGGGCGTACAAATGAAATTTATTTATTAAAGTTTTTCTTATGGTAAAGTATAGGCCAGTAATTTTGTGAAACTGTAGAAATAGTGACTAAAGACTAAACGGAAGTTAAGGCTTTTGAATAGGGTAATAGGGAAAAGTTAGTTAATGCTCTAATATTTGTTTAAGTGTGAATATTTAGGTGAAATTGCATTTTAGAAATTATACACATCTCGCTTTATTAAATTATACTGTGAAGAATGCTCTGTATGAATTGGTCCCCAATTAATCCACCCTTAATATCTCTAGTGTAAGTACAGAGCAGGTTAAGCCTAGCCTTGTATGGGTCAGCTAGAGATTCCGGAAATAGTCAGAGCGGTCAGAGTAAATTTAGGTCCACAGTAGGATTCCTCCCCAAATTAGGTTAGGGTAATTTACCTTAGCCTTTGTTAAGCTATGAGTTGATGCTAGGTCTTAAACCACAATGCAATGTAGCCCTAATATTACTGACCTAGCTTATATTATGTCCCCAACTGAGGTTCAAAAACGCAGCTGATCACTTACTGAGTGTTATTACGCAGTCTCTCTTTTCTCTCCTGTTGGTTTTGAGAGCGTACTGTCTAGTGGAGATCTTTTTCTGTTTTCAAGCCTCTTCGTTCTCCATATCCGTTCTTCTCTCCCTGCTCCCTGTCCCTCCTCCTTCCCGCTGCTTTTTCCACCAGCGTTTCTTTTTTTTATTGGTTGGTTGATCGGTAATGTAGGTCTACTACCGAGCACGCTCTATCACACAGTATATAAATACTAATGTGGAGAAGAACTCTGTTGAGCAAGCAATTGGTTTCATCCACCCAGTTATTGACATAAAAGGAGTTTAATAATTGCTAGATTAGCTACCTACCTACTCAGTGGACCATTTCGTTACTACCTCCCAACTACCCACACGTATCAGTTTTCCATATATATATACACATTATTAGATGGTATAGTTGAAATAGTGTAAATGTTTGAGTTTCTGATGTCAACGACCATACCACGCTGAAAGCACCGCTTCTCGTCTGATCAGCGCAGTTAAGCAGCATTGGGTCTGGTTAGTACTTGGATGGGAGACCGCCTGGGAACACCAGATGTTGTTGGCTTTTGGTATTTTGCAACCATTAAACCTTATGTATCTATGTACAGTGCATGTATCTGTTTCTATCTATTTGCTTCCAGTATTAATTAATTTTTTTTTCGTTAAGCATAGGCTACTTATGAGAAAAATGGTTGAAAAATGTAGGGAGGAATAGGGTTGGAAAGTATGTTAATGCTTTTGAATAGGGTAATAGGGAAAAGTTTAATGCTCTAATATTTGTTTAAGTGTGGATATTTAGGTGAAATTTTTATTTTAGAAATTATACGCATCTCGCTTTATTAATAAATTATACATTATTAGATGGTATAGTTGAAATAGTGTAAATGTTTGAGTTTCTGATGTCAACGGCCATACCACGCTGAAAGCACCGCTTCTCGTCTGATCAGCGCAGTTAAGCAGCATTGGGTCTGGTTAGTACTTGGATGGGAGACCGCCTGGGAACACCGGATGCTGTTGGCTTTTGGTATTTTGCTTCTTCCCTTAATACTATTAAACCTTATGTATCTCTGTGTCTGTCTATTTCCACTGATTTTTTATCTTTGGTTCTTTTCTTCTAATCATACAAATATCCTTATTGCGGTTGTTCTTCTGCTTTCTAGATTATAACGTGAAACGAAAATATGTGTACTTAAAAGACAAAGTTTCAGTTGGGCGTACAAATGAAATTTATTTATTAAAGTTTTTCTTATGGTAAAGTATAGGCCAGTAATTTTGTGAAACTGTAGAAATAGTGACTAAAGACTAAACGGAAGTTAAGGCTTTTGAATAGGGTAATAGGGAAAAGTTAGTTAATGCTCTAATATTTGTTTAAGTGTGAATATTTAGGTGAAATTGCATTTTAGAAATTATACACATCTCGCTTTATTAAATTATACTGTGAAGAATGCTCTGTATGAATTGGTCCCCAATTAATCCACCCTTAATATCTCTAGTGTAAGT
Source organism: Bathynomus jamesi (assembly GCA_023014485.1). NCBI lineage: Eukaryota > Metazoa > Arthropoda > Malacostraca > Isopoda > Cirolanidae > Bathynomus > Bathynomus jamesi. The sequence continues at coordinate 328,071 of JAJOZX010004823.1, read as the reverse complement.
ACAGAGCAGGTTAAGCCTAGCCTTGTATGGGTCAGCTAGAGATTCCGGAAATAGTCAGAGCGGTCAGAGTAAATTTAGGTCCACAGTAGGATTCCTCCCCAAATTAGGTTAGGGTAATTTACCTTAGCCTTTGTTAAGCTATGAGTTGATGCTAGGTCTTAAACCACAATGCAATGTAGCCCTAATATTACTGACCTAGCTTATATTATGTCCCCAAACTGAGGTTCAAAAACGCAGCTGATCACTTACTGAGTGTTATTACGCAGTCTCTCTTTCTCTCCTGTTGGTTTTGAGAGCGTACTGTCTAGTGGAGATCTTTTTCTGTTTTCAAGCCTCTTCGTTCTCCATATCCGTTCTTCCTCCCTGCTCCCTGTCCCTCCTCCTTCCCGCTGCTTTTTCCACCAGCGTTTCTTTTATTTTATTGGTTGGTTGATCGGTAATGTAGGTCTACTACCGAGCACGCTCTATCACACAGTATATAAATACTAATGTGGAGAAGAACTCTGTTGAGCAAGCAATTGGTTTCATCCACCCAGTTATTGACATAAAAGGAGTTTAATAATTGCTAGATTAGCTACCTACCTACTCAGTGGACCATTTCGTTACTACCTCCCAACTACCCACACGTATCAGTTTTCCATATATATATACACATTATTAGATGGTATAGTTGAAATAGTGTAAATGTTTGAGTTTCTGATGTCAACGACCATACCACGCTGAAAGCACCGCTTCTCGTCTGATCAGCGCAGTTAAGCAGCATTGGGTCTGGTTAGTACTTGGATGGGAGACCGCCTGGGAACACCAGATGTTGTTGGCTTTTGGTATTTTGCAACCATTAAACCTTATGTATCTATGTACAGTGCATGTATCTGTTTCTATCTATTTGCTTCCAGTATTAATTAATTTTTTTTTCGTTAAGCATAGGCTACTTATGAGAAAAATGGTTGAAAAATGTAGGGAGGAATAGGGTTGGAAAGTATGTTAATGCTTTTGAATAGGGTAATAGGGAAAAGTTTAATGCTCTAATATTTGTTTAAGTGTGGATATTTAGGTGAAATTTTTATTTTAGAAATTATACGCATCTCGCTTTATTAATAAATTATACATTATTAGATGGTATAGTTGAAATAGTGTAAATGTTTGAGTTTCTGATGTCAACGGCCATACCACGCTGAAAGCACCGCTTCTCGTCTGATCAGCGCAGTTAAGCCAGCATTGGGTCTGGTTAGTACTTGGATGGGAGACCGCCTGGGAACACCGGATGCTGTTGGCTTTTGGTATTTTGCTTCTTCCCTTAATACTATTAAACCTTATGTATCTCTGTGTCTGTCTATTTCCACTGATTTTTTATCTTTGGTTCTTTTCTTCTAATCATACAAATATCCTTATTGCGGTTGTTCTTCTGCTTTCTAGATTATAACGTGAAACGAAAATATGTGTACTTAAAAGACAAAGTTTCAGTTGGGCGTACAAATGAAATTTATTTATTAAAGTTTTTCTTATGGTAAAGTATAGGCCAGTAATTTTGTGAAACTGTAGAAATAGTGACTAAAGACTAAACGGAAGTTAAGGCTTTTGAATAGGGTAATAGGGAAAAGTTAGTTAATGCTCTAATATTTGTTTAAGTGTGGATATTTAGGTGAAATTTTTATTTTAGAAATTATACGCATCTCGCTTTATTAATAAATTATACATTATTAGATGGTATAGTTGAAATAGTGTAAATGTTTGAGTTTCTGATGTCAACGGCCATACCACGCTGAAAGCACCGCTTCTCGTCTGATCAGCGCAGTTAAGCAGCATTGGGTCTGGTTAGTACTTGGATGGGAGACCGCCTGGGAACACCGGATGCTGTTGGCTTTTGGTATTTTGCTTCTTCCCTTAATACTATTAAACCTTATGTATCTCTGTGTCTGTCTATTTCCACTGATTTTTTATCTTTGGTTCTTTTCTTCTAATCATACAAATATCCTTATTGCGGTTGTTCTTCTGCTTTCTAGATTATAACGTGAAACGAAAATATGTGTACTTAAAAGACAAAGTTTCAGTTGGGCGTACAAATGAAATTTATTTATTAAAGTTTTTCTTATGGTAAAGTATAGGCCAGTAATTTTGTGAAACTGTAGAAATAGTGACTAAAGACTAAACGGAAGTTAAGGCTTTTGAATAGGGTAATAGGGAAAAGTTAGTTAATGCTCTAATATTTGTTTAAGTGTGAATATTTAGGTGAAATTGCATTTTAGAAATTATACACATCTCGCTTTATTAAATTATACTGTGAAGAATGCTCTGTATGAATTGGTCCCCAATTAATCCACCCTTAATATCTCTAGTGTAAGTACAGAGCAGGTTAAGCCTAGCCTTGTATGGGTCAGCTAGAGATTCCGGAAATAGTCAGAGCGGTCAGAGTAAATTTAGGTCCACAGTAGGATTCCTCCCCAAATTAGGTTAGGGTAATTTACCTTAGCCTTTGTTAAGCTATGAGTTGATGCTAGGTCTTAAACCACAATGCAATGTAGCCCTAATATTACTGACCTAGCTTATATTATGTCCCCAAACTGAGGTTCAAAAACGCAGCTGATCACTTACTGAGTGTTATTACGCAGTCTCTCTTTTCTCTCCTGTTGGTTTTGAGAGCGTACTGTCTAGTGGAGATCTTTTTCTGTTTTCAAGCCTCTTCGTTCTCCATATCCGTTCTTCCTCCCTGCTCCCTGTCCCTCCTCCTTCCCGCTGCTTTTTCCACCAGCGTTTCTTTTATTTTATTGGTTGGTTGATCGGTAATGTAGGTCTACTACCGAGCACGCTCTATCACACAGTATATAAATACTAATGTGGAGAAGAACTCTGTTGAGCAAGCAATTGGTTTCATCCACCCAGTTATTGACATAAAAGGAGTTTAATAATTGCTAGATTAGCTACCTACCTACTCAGTGGACCATTTCGTTACTACCTCCCAACTACCCACACGTATCAGTTTTCCATATATATATACACATTATTAGATGGTATAGTTGAAATAGTGTAAATGTTTGAGTTTCTGATGTCAACGACCATACCACGCTGAAAGCACCGCTTCTCGTCTGATCAGCGCAGTTAAGCAGCATTGGGTCTGGTTAGTAGGGAGGAATAGGGTTGGAAAGTATGTTAATGCTTTTGAATAGGGTATAGGGAAAAGTTTAATGCTCTAATATTTGTTTAAGTGTGGATATTTAGGTGAAATTTTTATTTTAGAAATTATATACGCCTCGCTTTATTAATAATTATACATTTTAGATGGTATAGTTGAAATAGTGTAATGTTTGAGTTTCTGATGTCAACGGCCATACCACGCTGAAAGCACCGCTTCTCGTCTGATCAGCGCAGTTAAGCAGCATTGGGTCTGGTTAGTACTTGGATGGGAGACCGCCTGGGACCCGGATGCTGTTTGGCTTTTGGTATTTGCTTCTTCCCTTAATACTATTAAACCTTATGTATCTCTGTGTATGTCTATTTCCACCTGATTTTTTATCTTTGGTTCTTTCTTCTAATCATACAAATATCCTTATTGCGGTTGTTCTTCTGCTTTCTAGATTATAACGTGAAACGAAAATATGTGTACTTAAAAGACAAAGTTTTCAGTTGGGCGTACAAATGAATTTATTTATTAAAGTTTTTCTTATGGTAAAGTATAGGCCAGTAATGTGTGAAACTGTAGAAATAGTGACTAAAGACTAAACGGAAGTTAAGGCTTTTGAATAGGGTAATAGGGAAAAGTTAGTTAATGCTCTAATATTTGTTTAAGTGTGAATATTTAGGTGAAATTGCATTTTAGAAATTATACACATCTCGCTTTATTAAATTATACTGTGAAGAATGCTCTGTATGAATTGGTCCCCAATTAATCCACCCTTAATATCTCTAGTGTAAGTACAGAGCAGTTAAGCCTAGCCTTGTATGGGTCAGCTAGAGATTTCCGGAAATAGTCAGAGCGGTCAGAGTAATTTAGGTCCACAGTAGGATTCCTCCCCAAATAGGTTAGGGTAATTTACCTTAGCCTTTGTTAAGCTATGAGTTGATGCTAGGTCTTAAACCACAATGCATGTAGCCCTAATATTACTGACCTAGCTTATATTATGTCCCCAACTGAGGTTCAAAAACGCAGCTGATCACTTACTGAGTGTTTATTACGCAGCTCTCTTTTCTCTCCTGTTGGTTTTGAGAGCGTACTGTCTAGTGGAGATCTTTTTCTGTTTTCAAGCCTCTTCGTTCTCCATATCCGTTCTTCCTCCCTGCTCCCTGTCCCTCCTCCTTCCCGCTGCTTTTTCCACCAGCGTGTTCTTTATTTTATTGGTTGGTTGATCGGTAATGTAGGTCTACTACCGAGCACGCTCTATCACACAGTATATAAATACTAATGTGGAGAAGAACTCTGTTGAGCAAGCAATTGGTTTCATCCCCCCAGTTATTGACATAAAAGGAGTTTAATAATTGCTAGATTAGCTACCTACCTACTCAGTGGACCATTTCGTTACTACCTCCCAACTACCCACCGTATCAGTTTCCATATATATATACCCATTATTAGATGGTATAGTTGAAATAGTGTAAATGTTTGAGTTTCTGATGTCAACGACCATACCACGCTGAAAGCACCGCTTCTCGTCTGATCAGCGCAGTTAAGGCATTGGGTCTGGTTAGTAGGGAGGAATAGGGTTGGAAAGTATGTTAATGCTTTGAATAGGGTAATAGGGAAAAGTTTAATGCTCTAATATTTGTTTAAGTGTGGATATTTAGGTGAAATTTTTTTTTTAGAAATTATACGCATCTCGCTTTATTAATAAATTATACATTATTAGATGGTATAGTTGAAATAGTGTAAATGTTTGAGTTTCTGATGTCAACGGCCATACCACGCTGAAAGCACCGCTTCTCGTCTGATCAGCGCAGTTAAGCAGCATTGGTCTGGTTAGTACTTGGATGGGAGACCGCCTGGGAACACCGGATGCTGTTGGCTTTTGGTATTTTGCTTCTTCCCTTATACTATTAAACCTTATGTATCTCTGTGTCTGTCTATTTCCACTGATTTTTTATCTTTGGTTCTTTTCTTCTAATCATACAAATATCCTTATTGCGGTTGTTCTTCTGCTTTCTAGATTATAACGTGAAACGAAAATATGTGTACTTAAAAGACAAAGTTTCAGTTGGGCGTACAAATGAAATTTATTTATTAAAGTTTTTCTTATGGTAAAGTATAGGCCAGTAATTTTGTGAAACTGTAGAAATAGTGACTAAAGACTAAACGGAAGTTAAGGCTTTTGAATAGGGTAATAGGGAAAAGTTAGTTAATGCTCTAATATTTGTTTAAGTGTGGATATTTAGGTGAAATTTTTATTTTAGAAATATACGCATCTCGCTTTATTAATAAATTATACATTATTAGATGGTATAGTTGAAATAGTGTAAATGTTTGAGTTTCTGATGTCAACGGCCATACCACGCTGAAAGCACCGCTTCTCGTCTGATCAGCGCAGTTAAGCAGCATTGGTCTGGTTAGTACTTGGATGGGAGACCGCCTGGGAACACCGGATGCTGTTGGCTTTTGGTATTTTGCTTCTTCCCTTAATACTATTAAACCTTATGTATCTCTGTGTCTGTCTATTTCCACTGATTTTTTATCTTTGGTTCTTTTCTTCTAATCATACAAATATCCTTATTGCGGTTGTTCTTCTGCTTTCTAGATTATAACGTGAAACGAAATATGTGTACTTAAAAGACAAAGTTTCAGTTGGGCGTACAAATGAAATTTATTTATTAAAGTTTTTCTTATGGTAAAGTATAGGCCAGTAATTTTGTGAAACTGTAGAAATAGTGACTAAAGACTAAACGGAAGTTAAGGCTTTTGAATAGGGTAATAGGGAAAAGTTAGTTAATGCTCTAATATTTGTTTAAGTGTGAATATTTAGGTGAAATTGCATTTTAGAAATTATACACATCTCGCTTTATTAAATTATACTGTGAAGATGCTCTGTATGAATTGGTCCCCAATTAATCCACCCTTAATATCTCTAGTGTAAGTACAGAGCAGGTTAAGCCTAGCCTTGTATGGGTCAGCTAGAGATTCCGGAAATAGTCAGAGCGGTCAGAGTAAATTTAGGTCCACAGTAGGATTCCTCCCCAAATTAGGTTAGGGTAATTTACCTTAGCCTTTGTTAAGCTATGAGTTGATGCTAGGTCTTAAACCACAATGCAATGTAGCCCTAATATTACTGACCTAGCTTATATTATGTCCCCAAACTGAGGTTCAAAAACGCAGCTGATCACTTACTGAGTGTTATTACGCAGTCTCTCTTTTCTCTCCTGTTGGTTTTGAGAGCGTACTGTCTAGTGGAGATCTTTTTCTGTTTTCAAGCCTCTTCGTTCTCCATATCCGTTCTTCCTCCCTGCTCCCTGTCCCTCCTCCTTCCCGCTGCTTTTTCCACCAGCGTTTCTTTTATTTTATTGGTTGGTTGATCGGTAATGTAGGTCTACTACCGAGCACGCTCTATCACACAGTATATAAATACTAATGTGGAGAAGAACTCTGTTGAGCAAGCAATTGGTTTCATCCACCCAGTTATTGACATAAAAGGAGTTTAATAATTGCTAGATTAGCTACCTACCTACTCAGTGGACCATTTCGTTACTACCTCCCAACTACCCACACGTATCAGTTTTCCATATATATACACATTATTAGATGGTATAGTTGAAATAGTGTAAATGTTTGAGTTTCTGATGTCAACGACCATACCACGCTGAAAGCACCGCTTCTCGTCTGATCAGCGCAGTTAAGCAGCATTGGGTCTGGTTAGTACTTGGATGGGAGACCGCCTGGGAACACCAGATGTTGTTGGCTTTTGGTATTTTGCAACCATTAAACCTTATGTATCTATGTACAGTGCATGTATCTGTTTCTATCTATTTGCTTCCAGTATTAATTAATTTTTTTTCGTTAAGCATAGGCTACTTATGAGAAAATGGTTGAAAAATGTAGGGAGGAATAGGGTTGGAAAGTATGTTAATGCTTTTGAATAGGGTAATAGGGAAAAGTTTAATGCTCTAATATTTGTTTAAGTGTGGATATTTAGGTGAAATTTTTATTTTAGAAATTATACGCATCTCGCTTTATTAATAAATTATACATTATTAGATGGTATAGTTGAAATAGTGTAAATGTTTGAGTTTCTGATGTCAACGGCCATACCACGCTGAAAGCACCGCTTCTCGTCTGATCAGCGCAGTTAAGCAGCATTGGGTCTGGTTAGTACTTGGATGGGAGACCGCCTGGGAACACCGGATGCTGTTGGCTTTTGGTATTTTGCTTCTTCCCTTAATACTATTAAACCTTATGTATCTCTGTGTCTGTCTATTTCCACTGATTTTTTATCTTTGGTTCTTTTCTTCTAATCATACAAATATCCTTATTGCGGTTGTTCTTCTGCTTTCTAGATTATAACGTGAAACGAAAATATGTGTACTTAAAAGACAAAGTTTCAGTTGGGCGTACAAATGAAATTTATTTATTAAAGTTTTTCTTATGGTAAAGTATAGGCCAGTAATTTTGTGAAACTGTAGAAATAGTGACTAAAGACTAAACGGAAGTTAAGGCTTTTGAATAGGGTAATAGGGAAAAGTTAGTTAATGCTCTAATATTTGTTTAAGTGTGAATATTTAGGTGAAATTGCATTTTAGAAATTATACACATCTCGCTTTATTAAATTATACTGTGAAGAATGCTCTGTATGAATTGGTCCCCAATTAATCCACCCTTAATATCTCTAGTGTAAGTACAGAGCAGGTTAAGCCTAGCCTTGTATGGGTCAGCTAGAGATTCCGGAAATAGTCAGAGCGGTCAGAGTAAATTTAGGTCCACAGTAGGATTCCTCCCCAAATTAGGTTAGGGTAATTTACCTTAGCCTTTGTTAAGCTATGAGTTGATGCTAGGTCTTAAACCACAATGCAATGTAGCCCTAATATTACTGACCTAGCTTATATTATGTCCCCAAACTGAGGTTCAAAAACGCAGCTGATCACTTACTGAGTGTTATTACGCAGTCTCTCTTTTCTCTCCTGTTGGTTTTGAGAGCGTACTGTCTAGTGGAGATCTTTTTCTGTTTTCAAGCCTCTTCGTTCTCCATATCCGTTCTTCCTCCCTGCTCCCTGTCCCTCCTCCTTCCCGCTGCTTTTTCCACCAGCGTTTCTTTTATTTTATTGGTTGGTTGATCGGTAATGTAGGTCTACTACCGAGCACGCTCTATCACACAGTATATAAATACTAATGTGGAGAAGAACTCTGTTGAGCAAGCAATTGGTTTCATCCACCCAGTTATTGACATAAAAGGAGTTTAATAATTGCTAGATTAGCTACCTACCTACTCAGTGGACCATTGTTACTACCTCCCAACTACCCACACGTATCAGTTTCCATATATATATACACATTATTAGATGGTATAGTTGAAATAGTGTAAATGTTTTGAGTTTCTGATGTCAACGACCATACCACGCTGAAAGCACCGCTTCTCGTCTGATCAGCGCAGTTAAGCAGCATTGGGTCTGGTTAGTACTTGGATGGGAGACCGCCTGGGAACACCAGATGTGTTGGCTTTGGTATTTGCAACCATTAAACCTTATGTATCTATGTACAGTGCATGTATCTGTTTCTATCTATTTGCTTCCAGTATTAATTAATTTTTTTTTCGTTAAGCATAGGCTACTTATGAGAAATGGTTGAAAAATGTAGGGAGGAATAGGGTTGGAAAGTATGTTAATGCTTTTGAATAGGGTAATAGGGAAAAGTTTAATGCTCTAATATTTTTTTAAGTGTGGATATTTAGGTGAAATTTTTATTTTAGAAATTATACGCATCTCGCTTTATTAATAAATTATACATTATTAGATGGTAGTTGAAATAGTGTAAATGTTTGAGTTTCTGATGTCAACGGCCATACCACGCTGAAAGCACCGCTTCTCGTCTGATCAGCGCAGTTAAGCAGCATTGGTCTGGTTAGTACTTGGATGGGAGACCGCCTGGGAACACCGGATGCTGTTGGCTTTTGGTATTTTGCTTCTTCCCTTAATACTATTAAACCTTATGTATCTCTGTGTCTGTCTATTTCCCTGATTTTTTTATCTTTGGTTCTTTTCTTCTAATCATACAAATATCCTTATTGCGGTTGTTCTTCTGCTTTCTAGATTATAACGTGAAACGAAAATATGTGTACTTAAAAGACAAAGTTTCAGTTGGGCGTACAAATGAAATTTATTTATTAAAGTTTTTCTTATGTAAAGTATAGGCCAGTAATTTTGTGAAACTGTAGAAATAGTGACTAAAGACTAAACGGAAGTTAAGGCTTTTGAATAGGGTAATAGGAAAAGTTAGTTAATGCTCTAATATTTGTTTAAGTGTGGATATTTAGGTGAAATTTTTATTTTAGAAATTATACGCATCTCGCTTTATTAATAAATTATACATTATTAGATGGTATAGTTGAAATAGTGTAAATGTTTGAGTTTCTGATGTCAACGGCCATACCACGCTGAAAGCACCGCTTCTCGTCTGATCAGCGCAGTTAAGCAGCATTGGGTCTGGTTAGTACTTGGATGGGAGACCGCCTGGGAACACCGGATGCTGTTGGCTTTTGGTATTTTGCTTCTTCCCTTAATACTATTAAACCTTATGTATCTCTGGTCTGTCTATTTCCACTGATTTTTATCTTGGTTCTTTTCTTCTAATCATACAAATATCCTTATTGCGGTTGTTCTTCTGCTTTCTAGATTATAACGTGAAACGAAAATATGTGTACTTAAAAGACAAAGTTTCAGTTGGGCGTACAAATGAAATTTATTTATTAAAGTTTTTCTTATGGTAAAGTATAGGCCAGTAATTTTGGAAACTGTAGAAATAGTGACTAAAGACTAAACGGAAGTTAAGGCTTTTGAATAGGGTAATAGGGAAAAGTTAGTTAATGCTCTAATATTTGTTTAGTGTGAATATTTAGGTGAAATTGCATTTTAGAAATTATACACATCTCGCTTTATAAATTATACTGTGAAGAATGCTCTGTATGAATTGGTCCCCAATTAATCCACCCTTAATATCTCTAGTGTAAGTACAGAGCAGGTTAAGCCTAGCCTTGTATGGGTCAGCTAGAGATTCCGGAAATAGTCAGAGCGGTCAGAGTAAATTTAGGTCCACAGTAGGATTCCTCCCCAAATTAGGTTAGGGTAATTTACCTTAGCCTTTGTTAAGCTATGAGTGATGCTAGGTCTTAAACCACAATGCAATGTAGCCCTAATATTACTGACCTAGCTTATATTATGTCCCCAAACTGAGGTTCAAAAACGCAGCTGATCACTTACTGAGTGTTATTACGCAGTCTCTCTTTTCTCTCCTGTTGGTTTTGAGAGCGTACTGTCTAGTGGAGATCTTTTTCTGTTTTCAAGCCTCTTCGTTCTCCATATCCGTTCTTCCTCCCTGCTCCCTGTCCCTCCTCCTTCCCGCTGCTTTTTCCACCAGCGTTTCTTTTATTTTATTGGTTGGTTGATCGGTAATGTAGGTCTACTACCGAGCACGCTCTATCACACAGTATATAAATACTAATGTGGAGAAGAACTCTGTTGAGCAAGCAATTGGTTTCATCCACCCAGTTATTGACATAAAAGGAGTTTAATAATTGCTAGATTAGCTACCTACCTACTCAGTGGACCATTTCGTTACTACCTCCCAACTACCCACACGTATCAGTTTTCCATATATATATACACATTATTAGATGGTATAGTTGAAATAGTGTAAATGTTTGAGTTTCTGATGTCAACGACCATACCACGCTGAAAGCACCGCTTCTCGTCTGATCAGCGCAGTTAAGCAGCATTGGGTCTGGTTAGTAGGGAGGAATAGGGTTGGAAAGTATGTTAATGCTTTTGAATAGGGTAATAGGGAAAAGTTTAATGCTCTAATATTTGTTTAAGTGTGGATATTTAGGTGAAATTTTTATTTAGAAATTATACGCATCTCGCTTTATTAATAAATTATACATTATTAGATGGTATAGTTGAAATAGTGTAAATGTTTGAGTTTCTGATGTCAACGGCCATACCCTGAAAGCACCGCTTCTCGTCTGATCAGCGCAGTTAAGCAGCATTGGGTCTGGTTAGTACTTGGATGGGAGACCGCCTGGGAACACCGGATGCTGTTGGCTTTTGGTATTTTGCTTCTTCCCTTAATACTATTAAACCTTATGTATCTCTGTGTCTGTCTATTTCCACTGATTTTTATCTTTGGTTCTTTTCTTCTAATCATACAAATATCCTTATTGCGGTTGTTCTTCTGCTTTCTAGATTATAACGTGAAACGAAAATATGTGTCTTAAAAGACAAAGTTTCAGTTGGGCGTACAAATGAAATTTATTTATTAAAGTTTTCTTATGGTAAAGTATAGGCCAGTAATTTTGTGAAACTGTAGAAATAGTGACTAAAGACTAAACGGAAGTTAAGGCTTTTGAATAGGGTAATAGGGAAAAGTTAGTTAATGCTCTAATATTTGTTTAAGTGTGAATATTTAGGTGAAATTGCATTTTAGAAATTATACACATCTCGCTTTATTAAATTATACTGTGAAGAATGCTCTGTATGAATTGGTCCCCAATTAATCCACCCTTAATATCTCTAGTGTAAGTACAGAGCAGGTTAAGCCTAGCCTTGTATGGGTCAGCTAGAGATTCCGGAAATAGTCAGAGCGGTCAGAGTAAATTTAGGTCCACAGTAGGATTCCTCCCCAAATTAGGTTAGGGTAATTTACCTTAGCCTTTGTTAAGCTATGAGTTGATGCTAGGTCTTAAACCACAATGCAATGTAGCCCTAATATTACTGACCTAGCTTATATTATGTCCCCAACTGAGGTTCAAAAACGCAGCTGATCACTTACTGAGTGTTATTACGCAGTCTCTCTTTCTCTCCTGTTGGTTTTGAGAGCGTACTGTCTAGTGGAGATCTTTTTCTGTTTTCAAGCCTCTTCGTTCTCCATATCCGTTCTTCCTCCCTGCTCCCTGTCCCTCCTCCTTCCCGCTGCTTTTTCCACCAGCGTTTCTTTTATTTTATTGGTTGGTTGATCGGTAATGTAGGTCTACTACCGAGCACGCTCTATCACACAGTATATAAATACTAATGTGGAGAAGAACTCTGTTGAGCAAGCAATTGGTTTCATCCACCCAGTTATTGACATAAAAGGAGTTTAATAATTGCTAGATTAGCTACCTACCTACTCAGTGGACCATTTCGTTACTACCTCCCAACTACCCACACGTATCAGTTTTCCATATATATATACACATTATTAGATGGTATAGTTGAAATAGTGTAAATGTTTGAGTTTCTGATGTCAACGACCATACCACGCTGAAAGCACCGCTTCTCGTCTGATCAGCGCAGTTAAGCAGCATTGGGTCTGGTTAGTAGGGAGGAATAGGGTTGGAAAGTATGTTAATGCTTTTGAATAGGGTAATAGGGAAAAGTTTAATGCTCTAATATTTGTTAAGTGTGGATATTTAGGTGAAATTTTTATTTTAGAAATTATACGCATCTCGCTTTATTAATAAATTATACATTATTAGATGGTATAGTTGAAATAGTGTAAATGTTTGAGTTTCTGATGTCAACGGCCATACCACGCTGAAAGCACCGCTTCTCGTCTGATCAGCGCAGTTAAGCAGCATTGGGTCTGGTTAGTACTTGGATGGGAGACCGCCTGGGAACACCGGATGCTGTTGGCTTTTGGTATTTTGCTTCTTCCCTTAATACTATTAAACCTTATGTATCTCTGTGTCTGTCTATTTCCACTGATTTTTTATCTTTGGTTCTTTTCTTCTAATCATACAAATATCCTTATTGCGGTTGTTCTTCTGCTTTCTAGATTATAACGTGAAACGAAAATATGTGTACTTAAAAGACAAAGTTTCAGTTGGGCGTACAAATGAAATTTATTTATTAAAGTTTTCTTATGGTAAAGTATAGGCCAGTAATTTTGTGAAACTGTAGAAATAGTGACTAAAGACTAAACGGAAGTTAAGGCTTTTGAATAGGGTAATAGGGAAAAGTTAGTTAATGCTCTAATATTTGTTTAAGTGTGGATATTTAGGTGAAATTTTTATTTTAGAAATTATACGCATCTCGCTTTATTAATAAATTATACATTATTAGATGGTATAGTTGAAATAGTGTAAATGTTTGAGTTTCTGATGTCAACGGCCATACCACGCTGAAAGCACCGCTTCTCGTCTGATCAGCGCAGTTAAGCAGCATTGGGTCTGGTTAGTACTTGGATGGGAGACCGCCTGGGAACACCGGATGCTGTTGGCTTTTGGTATTTTGCTTCTTCCCTTAATACTATTAAACCTTATGTATCTCTGTGTCTGTCTATTTCCACTGATTTTTTATCTTTGGTTCTTTTCTTCTAATCATACAAATATCCTTATTGCGGTTGTTCTTCTGCTTTCTAGATTATAACGTGAAACGAAAATATGTGTACTTAAAAGACAAAGTTTCAGTTGGGCGTACAAATGAAATTTATTTATTAAAGTTTTTCTTATGGTAAAGTATAGGCCAGTAATTTTGTGAAACTGTAGAAATAGTGACTAAAGACTAAACGGAAGTTAAGGCTTTTGAATAGGGTAATAGGGAAAAGTTAGTTAATGCTCTAATATTTGTTTAAGTGTGAATATTTAGGTGAAATTGCATTTTAGAAATTATACACATCTCGCTTTATTAAATTATACTGTGAAGAATGCTCTGTATGAATTGGTCCCCAATTAATCCACCCTTAATATCTCTAGTGTAAGTACAGAGCAGGTTAAGCCTAGCCTTGTATGGGTCAGCTAGAGATTCCGGAAATAGTCAGAGCGGTCAGAGTAAATTTAGGTCCACAGTAGGATTCCTCCCCAAATTAGGTTAGGGTAATTTACCTTAGCCTTTGTTAAGCTATGAGTTGATGCTAGGTCTTAAACCACAATGCAATGTAGCCCTAATATTACTGACCTAGCTTATATTATGTCCCCAAACTGAGGTTCAAAAACGCAGCTGATCACTTACTGAGTGTTATTACGCAGTCTCTCTTTTCTCTCCTGTTGGTTTTGAGAGCGTACTGTCTAGTGGAGATCTTTTTCTGTTTTCAAGCCTCTTCGTTCTCCATATCCGTTCTTCCTCCCTGCTCCCTGTCCCTCCTCCTTCCCGCTGCTTTTTCCACCAGCGTTTCTTTTATTTTATTGGTTGGTTGATCGGTAATGTAGGTCTACTACCGAGCACGCTCTATCACACAGTATATAAATACTAATGTGGAGAAGAACTCTGTTGAGCAAGCAATTGGTTTCATCCACCCAGTTATTGACATAAAAGGAGTTTAATAATTGCTAGATTAGCTACCTACCTACTCAGTGGACCATTTCGTTACTACCTCCCAACTACCCACACGTATCAGTTTTCCATATATATATACACATTATTAGATGGTATAGTTGAAATAGTGTAAATGTTTGAGTTTCTGATGTCAACGACCATACCACGCTGAAAGCACCGCTTCTCGTCTGATCAGCGCAGTTAAGCAGCATTGGGTCTGGTTAGTACTTGGATGGGAGACCGCCTGGGAACACCAGATGTTGTTGGCTTTTGGTATTTTGCAACCATTAAACCTTATGTATCTATGTACAGTGCATGTATCTGTTTCTATCTATTTGCTTCCAGTATTAATTAATTTTTTTTCGTTAAGCATAGGCTACTTATGAGAAAAATGGTTGAAAAATGTAGGGAGGAATAGGGTTGGAAAGTATGTTAATGCTTTTGAATAGGGTAATAGGGAAAAGTTTAATGCTCTAATATTTGTTTAAGTGTGGATATTTAGGTGAAATTTTTATTTTAGAAATTATACGCATCTCGCTTTATTAATAAATTATACATTATTAGATGGTATAGTTGAAATAGTGTAAATGTTTGAGTTTCTGATGTCAACGGCCATACCACGCTGAAAGCACCGCTTCTCGTCTGATCAGCGCAGTTAAGCAGCATTGGGTCTGGTTAGTACTTGGATGGGAGACCGCCTGGGAACACCGGATGCTGTTGGCTTTTGGTATTTTGCTTCTTCCCTTAATACTATTAAACCTTATGTATCTCTGTGTCTGTCTATTTCCACTGATTTTTTATCTTTGGTTCTTTTCTTCTAATCATACAAATATCCTTATTGCGGTTGTTCTTCTGCTTTCTAGATTATAACGTGAAACGAAAATATGTGTACTTAAAAGACAAAGTTTCAGTTGGGCGTACAAATGAAATTTATTTATTAAAGTTTTTCTTATGGTAAAGTATAGGCCAGTAATTTTGTGAAACTGTAGAAATAGTGACTAAAGACTAAACGGAAGTTAAGGCTTTTGAATAGGGTAATAGGGAAAAGTTAGTTAATGCTCTAATATTTGTTTAAGTGTGAATATTTAGGTGAAATTGCATTTTAGAAATTATACACATCTCGCTTTATTAAATTATACTGTGAAGAATGCTCTGTATGAATTGGTCCCCAATTAATCCACCCTTAATATCTCTAGTGTAAGTACAGAGCAGGTTAAGCCTAGCCTTGTATGGGTCAGCTAGAGATTCCGGAAATAGTCAGAGCGGTCAGAGTAAATTTAGGTCCACAGTAGGATTCCTCCCCAAATTAGGTTAGGGTAATTTACCTTAGCCTTTGTTAAGCTATGAGTTGATGCTAGGTCTTAAACCACAATGCAATGTAGCCCTAATATTACTGACCTAGCTTATATTATGTCCCCAAACTGAGGTTCAAAAACGCAGCTGATCACTTACTGAGTGTTATTACGCAGTCTCTCTTTTCTCTCCTGTTGGTTTTGAGAGCGTACTGTCTAGTGGAGATCTTTTTCTGTTTTCAAGCCTCTTCGTTCTCCATATCCGTTCTTCCTCCCTGCTCCCTGTCCCTCCTCCTTCCCGCTGCTTTTTCCACCAGCGTTTCTTTTATTTTATTGGTTGGTTGATCGGTAATGTAGGTCTACTACCGAGCACGCTCTATCACACAGTATATAAATACTAATGTGGAGAAGAACTCTGTTGAGCAAGCAATTGGTTTCATCCACCCAGTTATTGACATAAAAGGAGTTTAATAATTGCTAGATTAGCTACCTACCTACTCAGTGGACCATTTCGTTACTACCTCCCAACTACCCACACGTATCAGTTTTCCATATATATATACACATTATTAGATGGTATAGTTGAAATAGTGTAAATGTTTGAGTTTCTGATGTCAACGACCATACCACGCTGAAAGCACCGCTTCTCGTCTGATCAGCGCAGTTAAGCAGCATTGGGTCTGGTTAGTACTTGGATGGGAGACCGCCTGGGAACACCAGATGTTGTTGGCTTTTGGTATTTTGCAACCATTAAACCTTATGTATCTATGTACAGTGCATGTATCTGTTTCTATCTATTTGCTTCCAGTATTAATTAATTTTTTTTTCGTTAAGCATAGGCTACTTATGAGAAAAATGGTTGAAAAATGTAGGGAGGAATAGGGTTGGAAAGTATGTTAATGCTTTTGAATAGGGTAATAGGGAAAAGTTTAATGCTCTAATATTTGTTTAAGTGTGGATATTTAGGTGAAATTTTTATTTTAGAAATTATACGCATCTCGCTTTATTAATAAATTATACATTATTAGATGGTATAGTTGAAATAGTGTAAATGTTTGAGTTTCTGATGTCAACGGCCATACCACGCTGAAAGCACCGCTTCTCGTCTGATCAGCGCAGTTAAGCAGCATTGGGTCTGGTTAGTACTTGGATGGGAGACCGCCTGGGAACACCGGATGCTGTTGGCTTTTGGTATTTTGCTTCTTCCCTTAATACTATTAAACCTTATGTATCTCTGTGTCTGTCTATTTCCACTGATTTTTTATCTTTGGTTCTTTTCTTCTAATCATACAAATATCCTTATTGCGGTTGTTCTTCTGCTTTCTAGATTATAACGTGAAACGAAAATATGTGTACTTAAAAGACAAAGTTTCAGTTGGGCGTACAAATGAAATTTATTTATTAAAGTTTTTCTTATGGTAAAGTATAGGCCAGTAATTTTGTGAAACTGTAGAAATAGTGACTAAAGACTAAACGGAAGTTAAGGCTTTTGAATAGGGTAATAGGGAAAAGTTAGTTAATGCTCTAATTTTTGTTTAAGTGTGGATATTTAGGTGAAATTTTTATTTTAGAAATTATACGCATCTCCGCTTTATTAATAAATTATACATTATTAATGGTATAGTTGAATAGTGTAAATGTTTGAGTTTCTGATGTCACGGCCATACCACGCTGAAAGCACCGCTTCTCGTCTGATCAGCGCAGTTAAGCAGCATTGGGTCTGGTTAGTACTTGGATGGGAGCCGCCTGGAACACCGGATGCTGTTGGCTTTTGGTATTTTGCTTCTTCCCTTAATACTATTAAACCTTATGTATCTCTGTGTCTGTCTATTTCCACTGATTTTTTATCTTTGGTTCTTTTCTCTTCTAATCATACAAATATCCTTATTGCGGTTGTTCTTCTGCTTTCTAGATTATAACGTGAAACGAAAATATGTGTACTTAAAAGACAAAGTTTCAGTTGGGCGTACAAATGAAATTTATTTATTAAAAGTTTTCTTATGGTAAAGTATAGGCCAGTAATTTTGTGAAACTGTAGAAATAGTGACTAAAGACTAAACGGAAGTTAAGGCTTTTGAATAGGGTAATAGGGAAAAGTTAGTTAATGCTCTAATATTTGTTTAAGTGTGAATATTTAGGTGAAATTGCATTTTAGAAATTATACACATCTCGCTTTATTAAATTATACTGTGAAGAATGCTCTGTATGAATTGGTCCCCAATTAATCCACCCCTTAATATCTTTAGTGTAAGTACAGAGCAGGTTAAGCCTAGCCTTGTATGGGTCAGCTAGAGATTCCGGAAATAGTCAGAGCGGTCAGAGTAAATTTAGGTCCACAGTAGGATTCCTCCCCAAATTAGGTTAGGGTAATTTACCTTAGCCTTTGTTAAGCTATGAGTTGATGCTAGGTCTTAAACCACAATGCAATGTATCCCTAATATTACTGACCTAGCTTATATTATGTCCCCAAACTGAGGTTCAAAAACGCAGCTGATCACTTACTGAGTGTTATTACGCAGTCTCTCTTTTCTTCCTGTTGGTTTTGAGAGCGTACTGTCTAGTGGAGATCTTTTTCTGTTTTCAAGCCTCTTCGTTCTCCATATCCGTTCTTCCTCCCTGCTCCCTGTCCCTCCTCCTTCCCGCTGCTTTTTCCACCACGTTTCTTTATTTTATTGGTTGTTTGATCGGTAATGTAGGTCTACTACCGAGCACGCTCTATCACACAGTATATAAATACTAATGTGGAGAAGAACTCTGTTGAGCAAGCATTGGTTTCATCCACCCAGTTTATTGACATAAAAGGAGTTTAATAATTGCTAGATTAGCTACCTACCTACTCAGTGGACCATTTCGTTACTACCTCCCAACTACCCAACGTATCAGTTTTCCATATATATATCACATTATTAGATGGTATAGTTGAAATAGTGTAAATGTTTGAGTTTCTGATGTCAACGACCATACCACGCTGAAAGCACCGCTTCTCGTCTGATCAGCGCAGTTAAGCAGCATTGGGTCTGGTTAGTAGGGAGGAATAGGGTTGGAAAGTATGTTAATGCTTTTGAATAGGGTTAGGGAAAGTTTAATGCTCTAATATTTGTTTAAGTTGGATATTTAGGTGAAATTTTTATTTTAGAATTATACGCATCTCGCTTTATTAATAAATTATACATTATTAGATGGTATAGTTGAAATAGTGTAAATGTTTGAGTTTCTGATGTCAACGGCCATACCACGCTGAAAGCACCGCTTCTCGTCTGATCAGCGCAGTTAAGCAGCATTGGGTCTGGTTAGTACTTGGATGGGAGACCGCCTGGGAACACCGGATGCTGTTGGCTTTTGGTATTTTGCTTCTTCCTTAATACTATTAAACCTTATGTATCTCTGTGTCTGTCTATTTCCACTGATTTTTTATCTTTGGTTCTTTTCTTCTAATCATACAAATATCCTTATTGCGGTTGTTCTTCTGCTTTCTAGATTATAACGTGAAACGAAATATGTGTACTTAAAAGACAAAGTTTCAGTTGGGCGTACAAATGAAATTTATTTATTAAGTTTTTCTTATGGTAAAGTATAGGCCAGTAATTTTGTGAAACTGTAGAAATAGTGACTAAAGACTAAACGGAGTTAGCTTTTGAATAGGGTAATAGGGAAAAGTTAGTTAATGCTCTAATATTTGTTTAAGTGTGAATATTTAGGTGAAATTGCATTTAGAAATTATACACATCTCGCTTTATTATTATACTGTGAAGAATGCTCTGTATGAATTGGTCCCCAATTAATCCACCCTTAATATCTCTAGTGTAAGTACAGAGCAGGTTAAGCCTAGCCTTGTATGGGTCAGCTAGAGATTCCGGAAATAGTCAGAGCGGTCAAGTAAATTTAGGTCCACAGTAGGATTCCTCCCCAAATTAGGTTAGGGTAATTTACCTTAGCCTTTGTTAAGCTATGAGTTGATGCTAGGTCTTAAACCACAATGCAATGTAGCCCTAATATTACTGACCTAGCTTATATTATGTCCCAAACTGAGGTTCAAAAACGCAGCTGATCACTTACTGAGTGTTATTACGCAGTCTCTCTTTTCTCTCCTGTTGTTTTTGAGAGCGTACTGTCTAGTGGAGATCTTTTTCTGTTTTCAAGCCTCTTCGTTCTCCATATCCGTTCTTCCTCCCTGCTCCCTGTCCCTCCTCCTTCCCGCTGCTTTTTCACCAGCGTTTCTTTTATTTTATTGGTTGGTTGATCGGTAATGTAGGTCTACTACCGAGCACGCTCATCACACAGTATATAAATACTAATGTGGAGAAGAACTCTGTTGAGCAAGCAATTGGTTTCTATCCACCCAGTTATTGACATAAAAGGAGTTTAATAATTGCTAGATTGCTACCTACCTACTCAGTGGACCATTTCGTTACTACCTCCCAACTACCCACACGTATCAGTTTTCCATATATATATACACATTATTAGATGGTATAGTTTTAATAGTGTAAATGTTTGAGTTTCTGATGTCAACGACCATACCACGCTGAAAGCACCGCTTCTCGTCTGATCAGCGCAGTTAAGCAGCATTGGGTCTGGTTAGTAGGGAGGAATAGGGTTGGAAAGTATGTTAATGCTTTTGAATAGGGTAATAGGGAAAAGTTTAATGCTCTAATATTTGTTTTAAGTGTGGATATTTAGGTGAAATTTTTATTTTAGAAATTATACGCATCTCGCTTTATTAATAAATTATACATTATTAGATGGTATAGTTGAAATAGTGTAAATGTTTGAGTTTCTGATGTCAACGGCCATACCACGCTGAAAGCACCGCTTCTCGTCTGATCAGCGCAGTTAAGCAGCATTGGGTCTGGTTAGTACTTGGATGGGAGACCGCCTGGGAACACCGGATGCTGTTGGCTTTGTATTTTGCTTCTTCCCTTAATACTATTAAACCTTATGTATCTCTGTGTCTGTCTATTTCCACTGATTTTTTATCTTTGGTTCTTTTCTTCTAATCATACAAATATCCTTATTGCGGTTGTTCTTCTGCTTTCTAGATTATAACGTGAAACGAAAATATGTGTACTTAAAAGACAAAGTTTCAGTTGGGCGTACAAATGAAATTTATTTATTAAAGTTTTTCTTATGGTAAAGTATAGGCCAGTAATTTTGTGAAACTGTAGAAATAGTGACTAAAGACTAAACGGAAGTTAAGGCTTTTGAATAGGGTAATAGGGAAAAGTTAGTTATGCTCTAATATTTGTTTAAGTGTGAATATTTAGGTGAAATTGCATTTTAGAAATATACACATCTCGCTTTATTAAATTATACTGTGAAGAATGCTCTGTATGAATTGGTCCCCAATTAATCCACCCTTAATATCTCTAGTGTAAGTACAGAGCAGGTTAAGCCTAGCCTTGTATGGGTCAGCTAGAGATTCCGGAAATAGTCAGAGCGGTCAGAGTAAATTTAGGTCCACAGTAGGATTCCTCCCAAATTAGGTTAGGGTAATTTACCTTAGCCTTTGTTAAGCTATGAGTTGATGCTAGGTCTTAAACCACAATGCAATGTAGCCCTAATATTACTGACCTAGCTTATATTATGTCCCCAAACTGAGGTTCAAAAACGCAGCTGATCACTTACTGAGTGTTATTACGCAGTCTCTCTTTTCTCTCCTGTTGGTTTTGAGAGCGTACTGTCTAGTGGAGATCTTTTTCTGTTTTCAAGCCTCTTCGTTCTCCATATCCGTTCTTCCTCCCTGCTCCCTGTCCCTCCTCCTTCCCGCTGCTTTTTCCACCAGCGTTTCTTTTATTTTATTGGTTGGTTGATCGGTAATGTAGGTCTACTACCGAGCACGCTCTATCACACAGTATATAAATACTAATGTGGAGAAGAACTCTGTTGAGCAAGCATTGGTTTCATCCACCCAGTTATTGACATAAAGGAGTTTAATAATTGCTAGATTAGCTACCTACCTACTCAGTGGACCATTTCGTTACTACCTCCCAACTACCCACACGTATCAGTTTTCCATATAATATACATTATTAGATGGTATAGTTTGAAATAGTGTAAATGTTTGAGTTTCTGATGTCAACGACCATACCACGCTGAAAGCACCGCTTCTCGTCTGATCAGCGCAGTTAAGCAGCATTGGGTCTGGTTAGTAGGGGAATAGGGTTGGAAAGTATGTTAATGCTTTTGAATAGGGTAAAGGGAAAAGTTTAATGCTCTAATATTGTTTAAGTGTGGATATTTAGGTGAAATTTTTATTTTAGAAATTATACGCATCTCGCTTTATTAATAAATTATACATATTAGATGGTATAGTTGAAATAGTGTAAATGTTTGAGTTTCTGATGTCAACGGCCATACCACGCTGAAAGCACCGCTTCTCGTCTGATCAGCGCAGTTAAGCAGCATTGGGTCTGGTTAGTACTTGGATGGGAGACCGCCTGGGAACACCGGATGCTGTTGGCTTTTGTATTGTTCTCTTCCCTTAATACTATTAAACCTTATGTATCTCTGTGTCTGTCTATTTCCACTGATTTTTTATCTTTGGTTCTTTTCTTCTAATCATACAAATATCCTTATTGCGGTTGTTCTTCTGCTTTCTAGATTATAACGTGAAACGAAAATATGTGTACTTAAAAGACAAAGTTTCAGTTGGGCGTACAAATGAAATTTATTTATTAAAGTTTTTCTTATGGTAAGTATAGGCCAGTAATTTTGTGAAACTGTAGAAATAGTGACTAAAGACTAAACGGAAGTAAGGCTTTTGAATAGGGTAATAGGGAAAAGTTAGTTAATGCTCTAATATTTGTTTAAGTGTGAATATTTAGGTGAAATTGCATTTTAGAAATTATACACATCTCGCTTTATTAAATTATACTGTGAAGAATGCTCTGTATGAATTGGTCCCCAATTAATCCACCCTTAATATCTCTAGTGTAAGTACAGAGCAGGTTAAGCCTAGCCTTGTATGGGTCAGCTAGAGATTCCGGAAATAGTCAGAGCGGTCAGAGTAAATTTAGGTCCACAGTAGGATCCTCCCCAAATTAGGTTAGGGTAATTTACCTTAGCCTTTGTTAAGCTATGAGTTGATGCTAGGTCTTAAACCACATGCAATGTAGCCCTAATATTACTGACCTAGCTTAATTATGTCCCCAAACTGAGGTTCAAAAACGCAGCTGATCACTTACTGAGTGTTATTACGCAGTCTCTCTTTTCTCTCCTGTTGGTTTGAGAGCGTACTGTCTAGTGGAGATCTTTTTCTGTTTTCAAGCCTCTTCGTTCTCCATATCCGTTCTTCCTCCCTGCTCCCTGTCCCTCCTCCTTCCCGCTGCTTTTTCCACCAGCGTTTCTTTTATTTTATTGGTTGGTTGATCGGTAATGTAGGTCTACTACCGAGCACGCTCTATCACACAGTATATAAATACTAATGTGGAGAAGAACTCTGTTGAGCAAGCAATTGGTTTCATCCACCCAGTTATTGACATAAAAGGAGTTTAATAATTGCTAGATTAGCTACCTACCTACTCAGTGGACCATTTCGTTACTACCTCCCAACTACCCACACGTATCAGTTTTTCCATATTATATACACATTATTAGATGGTATAGTTGAAATAGTGTAAATGTTTGAGTTTCTGATGTCAACGACCATACCACGCTGAAAGCACCGCTTCTCGTCTGATCAGCGCAGTTAAGCAGCATTGGGTCTGGTTAGTAGGGAGGAATAGGGTGGAAAGTATGTTAATGCTTTTGAATAGGGTAATAGGGAAAAGTTTTAATGCTCTAATATTTGTTTAAGTGTGGATATTTAGGTGAAATTTTTATTTTAGAAATTATACGCATCTCGCTTTATTAATAAATTATACATTATTAGATGGTATAGTTGAAATAGTGTAAATGTTTGAGTTTCTGATGTCACGCCATACCACGCTGAAAGCACCGCTTCTCGTCTGATCAGCGCAGTTAAGCAGCATTGGGTCTGGTTAGTACTTGGATGGGAGACCGCCTGGGAACACCGGATGCTGTTGGCTTTTGGTATTTTGCTTCTTCCCTTAATACTATTAAACCTTATGTATCTCTGTGTCTGTCTATTTCCACTGATTTTTTATCTTTGGTTCTTTTCTTCTAATCATACAAATATCCTTATTGCGGTTGTTCTTCTGCTTTCTAGATTATAACGTGAAACGAAAATATGTGTACTTAAAAGACAAAGTTTCAGTTGGGCGTACAAATGAAATTTATTTATTAAAGTTTTTCTTATGGTAAAGTATAGGCCAGTAATTTTGTGAAACTGTAGAAATAGTGACTAAAGACTAAACGGAAGTTAAGGCTTTTGAATAGGGTATAGGGAAAAGTTAGTTAATGCTCTAATATTTGTTAAGTGTGAATATTTAGGTGAAATTGCATTTTAAATTATACACATCTCGCTTTATTAAATTACTGTGAAGAATGCTCTGTATGAATTGGTCCCCAATTAATCCACCCTTAATATCTCTAGTGTAAGTACAGAGCAGGTTAAGCCTAGCCTTGTATGGGTCAGCTAGAGATTCCGGAAATAGTCAGAGCGGTCAGAGTAAATTTAGGTCCACAGTAGGATTCCTCCCAAATTAGGTTAGGTTAATTACCTTAGCCTTTGTTAAGCTATGAGTTGATGCTAGGTCTTAAACCACAATGCAATGTAGCCCTAATATTACTGACCTAGCTTATATTATGTCCCCAAACTGAGGTTCAAAAACGCAGCTGATCACTTACTGAGTGTTATTACGCAGTCTCTCTTTTCTCCTGTTGGTTTTGAGAGCGTACTGTCTAGTGGAGATCTTTTCTGTTTTCAAGCCTCTTCGTTCTCCTATCCTCTTCCTCCCTGCTCCCTGTCCCTCCTCCTTCCCGCTGCTTTTTCCACCAGCGTTTCTTTTATTTATTGTTGGTTGATCGGTAATGTAGGTCTACTACCGAGCACGCTCTATCACACCAGTATATAACTAATGTGGAGAAGAACTCTGTTGAGCAAGCATTGGTTTCATCCACCCAGTTATTGACATAAAAGGAGTTTAATAATTGCTAGATTAGCTACGACCTACTCAGTGGACCATTTCGTTACTACCTCCCAACTACCACCGTATCAGTTTTCCATATATATATACACATTATTAGATGTATAGTGAAATTGTAAATGTTTGAGTTTCTGATGTCAACGACCATACCCACGCTGAAGCACCGCTTCTCGTCTGATCATCGCAGTTAAGCAGCATTGGGTCTGGTTAGTAGGGAGGATAGGGTTGGAAAGTATGTTAATGCTTTTGAATAGGGTAATAGGAAAAGTTTAATGCTCTAATATTTGTTTTAAGTGTGGATATTTAGGTGAAATTTTTATTTTTAGAAATTATACGCATCTCGCTTTATTAATAAATTTATTACTTATTAGATGGTATAGTTGAAATAGTGTATGTTTGAGTTTCTGATGTCAACGGCCATACCACGCTGAAAGCACCGCTTCTCGTCTGATCAGCGCAGTTAAGCAGCATTGGGTCTGGTTAGTACTTGGATGGGAGACCGCCTGGGAACACCGGTGCTGTTGGCTTTTGGTATTTTGCTTCTTCCCTTATACTATTAAACCTTTGTATCTCTGTGTCTGTCTATTTCCACTGAATTTTTTATCTTTGGTTCTTTTCTTCTATCATACAAAATCCTTATTGCGGTTGTTTCTGCTTTCTAGATTATAACGTGAAACGAAAATATGTGTACTTAAAAGACAAGTTTCAGTGGGCGTACAAATGAAATTTATTTATTAAAGTTTTTCTTATGGTAAAGTATAGGCCAGTAATTTTGTAAACTGTAGAAATAGTGACTAAAGACTAAACGGAAGTTAAGGCTTTTGAATAGGGTAATAGGGAAAAGTTATTTATGCTCTAATATTTGTTTAAGTGTGAATATTTAGGTGAAATTGCATTTTAGAAATTATACATCTCTCGCTTTATTAATTTACTGTGAAGAATGCTCTGTATGAATTGGTCCCCCAATTATCCACCTTAATATCTCTAGTGTAGTACAGAGCAGGTTAAGCCTAGCCTTGTATGGGTCACGCTAGAGATTCCGGAAATAGTCAGCGGTCAGAGTAAATTTAGGTCCACAGTAGGATTCCTCCCCAAATTAGGTTAGGGTAATTTACCTAGCCTTTGTTAAGCTATAGTTGATGCTAGGTCTTAACCACAATGCAATGTAGCCCTAATATTACTGACCTAGCTTATATTATGTCCCCAAACTGAGGTTCAAAAACGCAGCTGATCACTTACTGAGTGTTATTACGCAGTCTCTCTTTCTCTCCTGTTGGTTTTGAGAGCGTACTGTCTAGTGGAGATCTTTTTCTGTTTTCAAGCCTCTTCGTTCTCCATATCCGTTCTTCCTCCCTGCTCCCTGTCCCTCCTCCTTCCCGCTGCTTTTTCCAGCCGTTTCTTTTATTTTATTGGTTGGTTGATCGTAATGTAGGTCTACTACCGAGCACGCTCTATCACACAGTATATAAATACTAATGTGGAGAAGAACTCTGTTGAGCAAGCAATTGGTTTCATCCACCCAGTTATTGACATAAAAGGAGTTTAATAATTGCTAGATTAGCTACCTACCTACTCAGTGGACCATTTCGTTACTACCTCCCAACTACCCACCACGTATCAGTTTTCCATATATATATACACATTATTAGATGGTATAGTTGAAATAGTGTAAATGTTTGAGTTTCTGATGTCAACGACCATACCACGCTGAAAAGCACCGCTTCTCGTCTGATCAGCGCAGTTAAGCAGCATTGGGTCTGGTTAGTAGGGAGGAATGGTTGGAAAGTATGTTAATGCTTTTGAATAGGGTAATAGGGAAAAGGTTTAATGCTCTAATATTTGTTTAAGTGTGGATATTTAGGTGAAATTTTTATTTTAGAAATTATACGCATCTCGCTTTATTAATAAATTATACATTATTAGATGGTATAGTTGAAATAGTGTAAATGTTTGAGTTTCTGATGTCAACGACCATACCACGCTGAAAGCACCGCTTCTCGTCTGATCAGCGCAGTTAAGCAGCATTGGGTCTGGTTAGTAGGGAGGAATAGGGTTGGAAAGTATGTTAATGCTTTTGAATAGGGTAATAGGGAAAAGTTTAATGCTCTAATATTTGTTTAAGTGTGGATATTTAGGTGAAATTTTTATTTTAGAAATTATACGCATCTCGCTTTATTAATAAATTATACATTATTAGATGGTATAGTTGAAATAGTGTAAATGTTTGAGTTTCTGATGTCACGGCCATACCACGCTGAAAGCACCGCTTCTCGTCTGATCAGCGCAGTTAAGCAGCATTGGGTCTGGTTAGTACTTGGATGGGAGACCGCCTGGGAACACCGGATGCTGTTGGCTTTTGGTATTTTGCTTCTTCCTTAATACTATTAAACCTTATGTATCTCTGTGTCTGTCTATTTCCACTGATTTTTTATCTTTGGTTCTTTTCTTCTAATCATACAAATATCCTTAT
Organism: Bathynomus jamesi; assembly: GCA_023014485.1. Classification (NCBI taxonomy): domain Eukaryota; kingdom Metazoa; phylum Arthropoda; class Malacostraca; order Isopoda; family Cirolanidae; genus Bathynomus; species Bathynomus jamesi. The sequence goes on along the minus strand of JAJOZX010004823.1, from coordinate 300,850 downwards.
TGCGGTTGTTCTTCTGCTTTCTAGATTAAACGTGAAACGAAAATATGTGTACTTAAAAGACAAAGTTTCAGTTGGGCGTACAAATGAAATTTATTTATTAAAGTTTTTCTTATGGTAAAGTATAGGCCAGTAATTTTGTGAAACTGTAGAAATAGTGACTAAAGACTAAACGGAAGTTAAGGCTTTTGAATAGGGTAATAGGGAAAAGTTAGTTAATGCTCTAATATTTGTTTAAGTGTGAATATTTAGGTGAAATTGCATTTTAGAAATTATACACATCTCGCTTTATTAAATTATACTGTGAAGAATGCTCTGTATGAATTGGTCCCCAATTAATCCACCCTTAATATCTCTAGTGTAAGTACAGAGCAGGTTAAGCCTAGCCTTGTATGGGTCAGCTAGAGATTCCGGAAATAGTCAGAGCGGTCAGAGTAAATTTAGGTCCACAGTAGGATTCCTCCCCAAATTAGGTTAGGGTAATTTACCTTAGCCTTTGTTAAGCTATGAGTTGATGCTAGGTCTTAAACCACAATGCAATGTAGCCCTAATATTACTGACCTAGCTTATATTATGTCCCCAAACTGAGGTTCAAAAACGCAGCTGATCACTTACTGAGTGTTATTACGCAGTCTCTCTTTTCTCTCCTGTTGGTTTTGAGAGCGTACTGTCTAGTGGAGATCTTTTTCTGTTTTCAAGCCTCTTCGTTCTCCATATCCGTTCTTCCTCCCTGCTCCCTGTCCCTCCTCCTTCCCGCTGCTTTTCCACCAGCGTTTCTTTTATTTTATTGGTTGGTTGATCGGTAATGTAGGTCTACTACCGAGCACGCTCTATCACACAGTATATAAATACTAATGTGGAGAAGAACTCTGTTGAGCAAGCAATTGGTTTCATCCACCCAGTTATTGACATAAAGGAGTTTAATAATTGCTAGATTAGCTACCTACCTACTCAGTGGACCATTTCGTTACTACCTCCCAACTACCCACACGTATCAGTTTTCCATATATATACACATTATTAGATGGTATAGTTGAAATAGTGTAAATGTTTGAGTTTCTGATGTCAACGACCATACCACGCTGAAAGCACCGCTTCTCGTCTGATCAGCGCAGTTAAGCAGCATTGGGTCTGGTTAGTACTTGGATGGGAGACCGCCTGGGAACACCAGATGTTGTTGGCTTTTGGTATTTTGCAACCATTAAACCTTATGTATCTATGTACAGTGCATGTATCTGTTTCTATCTATTTGCTTCCAGTATTAATTAATTTTTTTTTCGTTAAGCATAGGCTACTTATGAGAAAAATGGTTGAAAAATGTAGGGAGGAATAGGGTTGGAAAGTATGTTAATGCTTTTGAATAGGGTAATAGGGAAAAGTTTAATGCTCTAATATTTGTTTAAGTGTGGATATTTAGGTGAAATTTTTATTTTAGAAATTATACGCATCTCGCTTTATTAATAAATTATACATTATTAGATGGTATAGTTGAAATAGTGTAAATGTTTGAGTTTCTGATGTCAACGGCCATACCACGCTGAAAGCACCGCTTCTCGTCTGATCAGCGCAGTTAAGCAGCATTGGGTCTGGTTAGTACTTGGATGGGAGACCGCCTGGGAACACCGGATGCTGTTGGCTTTTGGTATTTTGCTTCTTCCCTTAATACTATTAAACCTTATGTATCTCTGTGTCTGTCTATTTCCACTGATTTTTTATCTTTGGTTCTTTTCTTCTAATCATACAAATATCCTTATTGCGGTTGTTCTTCTGCTTTCTAGATTATAACGTGAAACGAAAATATGTGTACTTAAAAGACAAAGTTTCAGTTGGGCGTACAAATGAAATTTATTTATAAAGTTTTTCTTATGGTAAAGTATAGGCCAGTAATTTTGTGAAACTGTAGAAATAGTGACTAAAGACTAACGGAAGTTAAGGCTTTTGAATAGGGTAATAGGGAAAAGTTAGTTAATGCTCTAATATTTGTTTAAGTGTGGATATTTAGGTGAAATTTTTATTTTAGAAATTATACGCATCTCGCTTTATTAATAATTATACATTATTAGATGGTATAGTTGAAATAGTGTAAATGTTTGAGTTTCTGATGTCAACGGCCATACCACGCTGAAAGCACCGCTTCTCGTCTGATCAGCGCAGTTAAGCAGCATTGGGTCTGGTTAGTACTTGGATGGGAGACCGCCTGGGAACACCGGATGCTGTTGGCTTTTGGTATTTGCTTCTTCCCTTAATACTATTAAACCTTATGTATCTCTGTGTCTGTCTATTTCCACTGATTTTTTATCTTTGGTTCTTTTCTTCTAATCATACAAATATCCTTATTGCGGTTGTTCTTCTGCTTTCTAGATTATAACGTGAAACGAAAATATGTGTACTTAAAAGACAAAGTTTCAGTTGGGCGTACAAATGAAATTTATTTATTAAAGTTTTTCTTATGGTAAAGTATAGGCCAGTAATTTTGTGAAACTGTAGAAATAGTGACTAAAGACTAAACGGAAGTTAAGGCTTTTGAATAGGGTAATAGGGAAAAGTTAGTTAATGCTCTAATATTTGTTTAAGTGAATATTTAGGTGAAATTGCATTTTAGAAATTATACACATCTCGCTTTATTAAATTATACTGTGAAGAATGCTCTGTATGAATTGGTCCCCAATTAATCCACCCTTAATATCTCTAGTGTAAGTACAGAGCAGGTTAAGCCTAGCCTTGTATGGGTCAGCTAGAGATTCCGGAAATAGTCAGAGCGGTCAGAGTAAATTTAGGTCCACAGTAGGATTCCTCCCCAAATTAGGTTAGGGTAATTTACCTTAGCCTTTGTTAAGCTATGAGTTGATGCTAGGTCTTAAACCACAATGCAATGTAGCCCTAATATTACTGACCTAGCTTATATTATGTCCCCAAACTGAGGTTCAAAAACGCAGCTGATCACTTACTGAGTGTTATTACGCAGTCTCTTCTTTTCTCTCCTGTTGGTTTGAGAGCGTACTGTCTAGTGGAGATCTTTTTCTGTTTTCAAGCCTCTTCGTTCTCCATATCCGTTCTTCCTCCCTGCTCCCTGTCCCTCCTCCTTCCCGCTGCTTTTTCCACCAGCGTTTCTTTTATTTTATTGGTTGGTTGATCGGTAATGTAGGTCTACTACCGAGCACGCTCTATCACACAGTATATAAATACTAATGTGGAGAAGAACTCTGTTGAGCAAGCAATTGGTTTCATCCACCCAGTTATTGACATAAAAGGAGTTTAATAATTGCTAGATTAGCTACCTACCTACTCAGTGGACCATTTCGTTACTACCTCCCAACTACCCACACGTATCAGTTTTCCATATATATATACACATTATTAGATGGTATAGTTGAAATAGTGTAAATGTTTGAGTTTCTGATGTCAACGACCATACCACGCTGAAAGCACCGCTTCTCGTCTGATCAGCGCAGTTAAGCAGCATTGGGTCTGGTTAGTAGGGAGGAATAGGGTTGGAAAGTATGTTAATGCTTTTGAATAGGGTAATAGGGAAAAGTTTAATGCTCTAATATTTGTTTAAGTGTGGATATTTAGGTGAAATTTTTATTTTAGAAATTATACGCATCTCGCTTTATTAATAAATTATACATTATTAGATGGTATAGTTGAAATAGTGTAAATGTTTGAGTTTCTGATGTCAACGGCCATACCACGCTGAAAGCACCGCTTCTCGTCTGATCAGCGCAGTTAAGCAGCATTGGGTCTGGTTAGTACTTGGATGGGAGACCGCCTGGGAACACCGGATGCTGTTGGCTTTTGGTATTTTGCTTCTTCCCTTAATACTATTAAACCTTATGTATCTCTGTGTCTGTCTATTTCCACTGATTTTTTATCTTTGGTTCTTTTCTTCTAATCATACAAATATCCTTATTGCGGTTGTTCTTCTGCTTTCTAGATTATAACGTGAAACGAAAATATGTGTACTTAAAAGACAAAGTTTCAGTTGGGCGTACAAATGAAATTTATTTATTAAAGTTTTTCTATGGTAAAGTATAGGCCAGTAATTTTGTGAAACTGTAGAAATAGTGACTAAAGACTAAACGGAAGTTAAGGCTTTTGAATAGGGTAATAGGGAAAAGTTAGTTAATGCTCTAATATTTGTTTAAGTGTGAATATTTAGGTGAAATTGCATTTTAGAAATTATACACATCTCGCTTTATTAATTATACTGTGAAGAATGCTCTGTATGAATTGGTCCCCAATTAATCCACCCTTAATATCTCTAGTGTAAGTACAGAGCAGGTTAAGCCTAGCCTTGTATGGGTCAGCTAGAGATTCCGGAAATAGTCAGAGCGGTCAGAGTAAATTTAGGTCCACAGTAGGATTCCTCCCCAAATTAGGTTAGGGTAATTTACCTTAGCCTTTGTTAAGCTATGAGTTGATGCTAGGTCTTAAACCACAATGCAATGTAGCCCTAATATTACTGACCTAGCTTATATTATGTCCCCAAACTGAGGTTCAAAAACGCAGCTGATCACTTACTGAGTGTTATTACGCAGTCTCTCTTTTCTCTCCTGTTGGTTTTGAGAGCGTACTGTCTAGTGGAGATCTTTTTCTGTTTTCAAGCCTCTTCGTTCTCCATATCCGTTCTTCCTCCCTGCTCCCTGTCCCTCCTCCTTCCCGCTGCTTTTTCCACCAGCGTTTCTTTTATTTTATTGGTTGGTTGATCGGTAATGTAGGTCTACTACCGAGCACGCTCTATCACACAGTATAAATACTAATGTGGAGAAGAACTCTGTTGAGCAAGCAATTGGTTTCATCCACCCAGTTATTGACATAAAAGGAGTTTAAATTGCTAGATTAGCTACCTACCTACTCAGTGGACCATTTCGTTACTACCTCCCAACTACCCACACGTATCAGTTTTCCATATATATATACACATTATTAGATGGTATAGTTGAAATAGTGTAAATGTTTGAGTTTCTGATGTCAACGACCATACCACGCTGAAAGCACCGCTTCTCGTCTGATCAGCGCAGTTAAGCAGCATTGGGTCTGGTTAGTAGGGAGGAATAGGGTTGGAAAGTATGTTAATGCTTTTGAATAGGGTAATAGGGAAAAGTTTAATGCTCTAATATTTGTTTAAGTGTGGATATTTAGGTGAAATTTTTATTTTAGAAATTATACGCATCTCGCTTTATTAATAAATTATACATTATTAGATGGTATAGTTGAAATAGTGTAAATGTTTGAGTTTCTGATGTCAACGGCCATACCACGCTGAAAGCACCGCTTCTCGTCTGATCAGCGCAGTTAAGCAGCATTGGGTCTGGTTAGTACTTGGATGGGAGACCGCCTGGGAACACCGGATGCTGTTGGCTTTTGGTATTTTGCTTCTTCCCTTAATACTATTAAACCTTATGTATCTCTGTGTCTGTCTATTTCCACTGATTTTTTATCTTTGGTTCTTTTCTTCTAATCATACAAATATCCTTATTGCGGTTGTTCTTCTGCTTTCTAGATTATAACGTGAAACGAAAATATGTGTACTTAAAAGACAAAGTTTCAGTTGGGCGTACAAATGAAATTTATTTATTAAAGTTTTTCTTATGGTAAAGTATAGGCCAGTAATTTTGTGAAACTGTAGAAATAGTGACTAAAGACTAAACGGAAGTTAAGGCTTTTGAATAGGGTAATAGGGAAAAGTTAGTTAATGCTCTAATATTTGTTTAAGTGTGAATATTTAGGTGAAATTGCATTTTAGAAATTATACACATCTCGCTTTATTAAATTATACTGTGAAGAATGCTCTGTATGAATTGGTCCCAATTAATCCACCCTTAATATCTCTAGTGTAAGTACAGAGCAGGTTAAGCCTAGCCTTGTATGGGTCAGCTAGAGATTCCGGAAATAGTCAGAGCGGTCAGAGTAAATTTAGGTCCACAGTAGGATTCCTCCCCAAATTAGGTTAGGGTAATTTACCTTAGCCTTTGTTAAGCTATGAGTTGATGCTAGGTCTTAAACCACAATGCAATGTAGCCCTAATATTACTGACCTAGCTTATATTATGTCCCCAAACTGAGGTTCAAAAACGCAGCTGATCACTTACTGAGTTGTTATTACGCAGTCTCTCTTTTCTCTCCTGTTGGTTTTGAGAGCGTACTGTCTAGTGGAGATCTTTTTCTGTTTTCAAGCCTCTTCGTTCTCCATATCCGTTCTTCCTCCCTGCTCCCTGTCCCTCCTCCTTCCCGCTGCTTTTTCCACCAGCGTTTCTTTTATTTTATTGGTTGGTTGATCGGTAATGTAGGTCTACTACCGAGCACGCTCTATCACACAGTATATAAATACTAATGTGGAGAAGAACTCTGTTGAGCAAGCAATTGGTTTCATCCACCCAGTTATTGACATAAAAGGAGTTTAATAATTGCTAGATTAGCTACCTACCTACTCAGTGGACCATTTCGTTACTACCTCCCAACTACCCACACGTATCAGTTTTTCCATATATATACAACATTATTAGATGGTATAGTTTGAAATAGTGTAAATGTTTGAGTTTCTGATGTCAACGACCATACCACGCTGAAAGCACCGCTTCTCGTCTGATCAGCGCAGTTAAGCAGCATTGGGTCTGGTTAGTAGGGAGGAATAGGGTTGGAAAGTATGTTAATGCTTTTGAATAGGGTAATAGGGAAAAGTTTAATGCTCTAATATTTGTTTAAGTGTGGATATTTAGGTGAAATTTTTTATTTTAAAATTATACGCATCTCGCTTTATTAATAAATTATACATTATTAGATGGTATAGTTGAAATAGTGTAAATGTTTGAGTTTCTGATGTCAACGGCCATACCACGCTGAAAGCACCGCTTCTCGTCTGATCAGCGCAGTTAAGCAGCATTGGGTCTGGTTAGTACTTGGTGGATGGAGACCGCCTGGAACACCGGATGCTGTTGGCTTTTGGTATTTTGCTTCTTCCCTTAATACTATTAAACCTTATGTATCTCTGTGTCTGTCTATTTCCACTGATTTTTTATCTTTGGTTCTTTTCTTCTAATCATACAAATATCCTTATTGCGGTTGTTCTTCTGCTTTCTAGATTATAACGTGAAACGAAAATATGTGTACTTAAAAGACAAAGTTTCAGTTGGGCGTACAAATGAAATTTATTTATTAAAGTTTTTCTTATGGTAAAGTATAGGCCAGTAATTTTGTGAAACTGTAGAAATAGTGACTAAAGACTAAACGGAAGTTAAGGCTTTTGAATAGGGTAATAGGGAAAAGTTAGTTAATGCTCTAATATTTGTTTAAGTGTGAATATTTAGGTGAAATTGCATTTTAGAAATTATACACATCTCGCTTTATTAAATTATACTGTGAAGAATGCTCTGTATGAATTGGTCCCCAATTAATCCACCCTTAATATCTCTAGTGTAAGTACAGAGCAGGTTAAGCCTAGCCTTGTATGGGTCAGCTAGAGATTCCGGAAATAGTCAGAGCGGTCAGAGTAAATTTAGGTCCACAGTAGGATTCCTCCCCAAATTAGGTTAGGGTAATTTACCTTAGCCTTTGTTAAGCTATGAGTTGATGCTAGGTCTTAAACCACAATGCAATGTAGCCCTAATATTACTGACCTAGCTTATATTATGTCCCCAAACTGAGGTTCAAAAACGCAGCTGATCACTTACTGAGTGTTATTACGCAGTCTCTCTTTTCTCTCCTGTTGGTTTTGAGAGCGTACTGTCCTAGTGGAGATCTTTTTCTGTTTTCAAGCCTCTTCGTTCTCCATATCCGTTCTTCCTCCCTGCTCCCTGCCCTCCTCCTTCCCGCTGCTTTTCCACCAGCGTTTCTTTTATTTTATTGGTTGGTTGATCGTAAGTAGGTCTACTACCGAGCACGCTCTATCACACAGTATATAAATACTAATGTGAGAAGAACTCTGTTGAGCAAGCAATTGGTTTCATCCACCCAGTTATTGACATAAAAGGAGTTTAATAATTGCTAGATTAGCTACCTACCTACTCAGTGGACATTTCGTTACTACCTCCCAACTACCCACACGTATCAGTTTTCCATATATATATACACATTATTAGATGGTATAGTTGAAATAGTGTAAATGTTTGAGTTTCTGATGTCACGACCATACCACGCTGAAAGCACCGCTTCTCGTCTGATCAGCGCAGTTAAGCAGCATTGGGTCTGGTTAGTACTTGGATGGAGACCGCCTGGGAACACCAGATGTTGTTGGCTTTTGGTATTTTGCAACCATTAAACCTTATGTATCTATGTACAGTGCATGTATCTGTTTCTATCTATTTGCTTCCAGTATTAATTAATTTTTTTTTTCGTTAAGCATAGGCTACTTATGAGAAAAATGGTTGAAAAATGTAGGGAGGAATAGGGTTGAAGTATGTTAATGCTTTTGAATAGGGTAATAGGGAAAAGTTTAATGCTCTAATATTTGTTTAGTGTGGATATTAGGTGAAATTTTTATTTTAGAAATTATACGCATCTCGCTTTATTAATAAATTATACATTATTATATGGTATAGTTGAAATAGTGTAAATGTTTGAGTTTCTGATGTCACGGCCATACCCACGCTGAAGCACCGCTTCTCGTCTGATCAGCGCAGTTAAGCAGCATTGGGTCTGGTTAGTACTTGGATGGGAGACCGCCTGGGACACCGGATGCTGTTGGCTTTTGGTATTTTGCTTCTTCCCTTAATACTTAAACCTTATGTATCTCTTGTCTGTCTATTTCACTGATTTTTTATCTTTGGTTCTTTTCTTCTAATCATACAAATATCCTTATTGCGGTTGTTCTTCTGCTTTCTAGATTAAACGTGAAAACGAAATATGTGTACTTAAAAGACAAAGTTTCAGTTGGGCGTACAAATGAAATTTATTTATTAAAGTTTTTCTTAATGGTAAAGTATAGGCCAGTAATTTTTGAACTGTAGAAATAGTGACTAAAGACTAACGGAAGTTAAGGCTTTTGAATAGGTAATAGGGAAAAGTTAGTTATGCTCTAATATTTGTTTTAAGTGTGAATATTTAGGTGAAATTGCATTTTCGAAATTATACACATCTCGCTTTATTAAATTATACTGTAAAGAATGCTCTGTATGAATTTGGTCCCCAATTATCCCCCTTAATATCTCTAGTGTAAGTACAGAGCAGGTTAAGCCTAGCCTTGTATGGGTCAGCTAGAGATTCCGGAAATAGTCAGAGCGGTCAGAGTAAATTTAGGTCCACAGTAGGATTCCTCCCCAAATTAGGTTAGGGTAATTTACCTTAGCCTTTGTTAAGCTATGAGTTGATGCTAGGTCTTAAACCACAATGCATGTAGCCCTAATATTACTGACCTAGCTTATATTATGTCCCCAAACTGAGGTTCAAAAACGCAGCTGATCCTTCTGAGTGTTATTAACGCAGTCTCTCTTTTCTCTCCTGTTGGTTTTGAGAGCGTACTGTCTAGTGGAGATCTTTTCTGTTTCAATCCTCTTCGTTCTCCATATCCGTTTCTTCCTCCGCTCCCTGTCCCTCCTCCTTCCCGCTGCTTTTTTTCCACCAGCGTTTCTTTTATTTTATTGGTTGGTTGATCGGTAATGTAGGTCTACTACCGAGCACGCTCTATCACACAGTATATAAATACTAATGTGGAGAAGAACTCTGTTGAGCAGCAATTGGTTTCATCCACCCAGTTATTGACATAAAAGGAGTTTAATAATTGCTAGATTAGCTACCTACCTACTCAGTGGACCATTTCGTTACTACCTCCCAACTACCCACCGTATCAGTTTTTCCATATATATACACATTATAGATGGTATAAGTTGAATAGTGTAAATGTTTGAGTTTCTGATGTCAACGACATACCACGCTGAAAGCACCGCTTCTCGTCTGATCAGCGCAGTTAAGCAGCATTGGTCTGGTTAGTAGGGAGGAATAGGGTTGGAAAGTATGTTAAGCTTTTGAATAGGGTATAGGGAAAAGTTTTAATGCTCTAATATTTGTTTAAGTGTGGATATTTAGGTGAAATTTTATTTTAGAATTATACGCATCTCGCTTTATTAATAATTATACATTATTAGATGGTATAGTTGAATAGTGTAATGTTTGAGTTTCTGACGTCAACGGCCATCCACGCTGAAAGCACCGCTTCTCGTCTGATCAGCGCAGTTAAGCAGCATTGGGTCTGTTAGTACTTGGATGGGAGACCGCCTGGAACCCACGGATGCTGTTGGCTTTTGGTATTTTGCTCTTCCTTAATACTATTAAAACCTTATGTATCTCTGTGTCTGTCTATTTCCACTGATTTTTTCTTTGGTTCTTTTCTTCTAATCATAACAAATCTTATTGCGGTTGTTCTTCTGCTTTCTAGATTATAACGTGAACGAAATATGTGTACTTAAAAGACAAAGTTTCAGTTGGGGCTACAATGAAATTTATTTATTAAAGTTTTTCTTATGGTAAAGTATAGGCCAGTAATTTTGTGAAACTGTAGAAATAGTGACTAAGACTAAACGGAAGTTAAGGCTTTGAATAGGGTAATAGGGAAAGTTAGTTAATGCTCTAAATATTTGTTTAAGTGTGAATATTTAGGTGAAATTGCATTTTAGAAATTATACACATCTCGCTTTATTAAATTACTGTGAGAATGCTCTGTATGAATTGGTCCCCAATTAATCCACCCTTAATATCTCTAGTGTAAGTACAGAGCAGGTTAAGCCTAGCCGTAGTGGGTCAGCTAGAGATTCCGGAAATAGTCAGAGCGGTCAGAGTAAATTTAGGTCCCAGTAGGATTCCTCCCAAATTAGGTTAGGGTAATTTACCTTAGCCTTTGTTAAGCTATGAGTTGATGCTAGGTCTTAACCACAATGCAATGTAGCCCTAATATTACTGACCTAGCTTATATTATGTCCCCAACTGAGGTTCAAAAACGCAGCTGATCACTTACTGAGTGTTTTACGCAGTCTCTCTTTTTCTCCTGTTGGTTTTGAGAGCGTACTGTCTAGTGGAGATCTTTTTTCTGTTTTCAAGCCTCTTCGTTCTCCATATCCGTTCTTTCCCTCCCTGCTCCCGTCCCTCCTCCTTCCCGCTGCTTTTTCCACCAGCGTTTCTTTTATTTTATTGGTTGGTTGATCGGTAATGTAGGTCTACTACGAGCACGCTCTTCACACAGTATATAATACTAATGTGGAGAAGAACTCTGTTGAGCAAGCAATTGGTTTCATCCACCCAGTTATTGACATAAGGAGTTTTAATAATTGCTAGATTAGCTACTACCTACTCAGTGACCATTTCGTTACTACCTCCCAACTACCCACACGTATCAGTTTTCCATATATATATACACATTATTAGATGGTATAGTTTGAAATAGTGTAATTTTGAGTTTCTGATGTCAACGACCATACCACGCTGAAAGCACCGCTTCTCGTCTGATCAGCGCAGTTAAGCAGCATTGGGTCGTTAGTACTTGGATGGAGACCGCCTGGGAACCAGATGTTGTTGGCTTTTGGTATTTTGCAACCATTAAACCTTATGTATCTATGTACAGTGCATGTATCTGTTTCTATCTATTTGCTTCCAGTATTAATTAATTTTTTTTTTCGTTAAGCATAGGCTACTTATGAAAAAATGGTTGAAATGTAGGGAGGAATGGGTTGGAAAGTATGTTTAATGCTTTTGAATAGGGTAATAGGGAAAGTTTAATGCTCTAATATTTGTTTAAGTGTGGATATTTATGTGAAATTTTATTTTAGAAATTATACGCATCTCGCTTTATTAATAAATTATACATTATTAGATGGTATAGTTAAATAGTGTAAATGTTTGATTTCTGATGTCAACGGCATACCACGCTGAAGCTCGTTCTCGTCTGATCACGCAGTTAAGCAGCATTGGGTCTGGTTAGTACTTGGATGGGAGACCGCCTGGAACACCGATGCTGTTGGCTTTTGGTATTTTGCTTCTTCCCTTAATCTATTAACCTTATGTATCTCTGTGTCTGTCTATTTCCACTGATTTTTTATCTTTGGTTCTTTTCTTCTAATCATACAAATATCCTTATTGCGGTTGTTCTTCTGCTTTCTAGATTATAACGTGAAACGAAAATATGTGTACTTAAAAGACAAAGTTTCAGTTGGGCGTACAAATGAAATTTATTTATTAAAGTTTTTCTTATGGTAAAGTATAGGCCAGTAATTTTGTGAAACTGTAGAATAGTGACTAAAGACTAACGGAAGTTAAGGCTTTTGAATAGGGCAATAGGGAAAGTTAGTTAATGCTCTAATATTTGTTTAAGTGTGAATATTTAGGTGAAATTGCATTTTAGAAATTATACACTCTCGCTTTATTAAATTATACTGTGAAGAATGCTCTGTATGAATTGGTCCCCCAATTAATCCACCCTTAATATCTCTAGTGTAAGTAACAGAGCAGGTTAAGCTAGCCTTGTATGGGTCAGCTAGAGATTCCGGAAATAGTCAGAGCGGTCAGAGTAATTTAGGTCCACAGTAGGATTCCTCCCCAAATTAGGATAGGGTAATTTACCTTAGCCTTTGTTAAGCTATGAGTTGATGCTAGGTCTTAAACCACAATGCAATGTAGCCTAATATTACTGACCTAGCTTATATTAGTCCCCAAACTGAGGTTCAAAACGCAGCTGATCACTTACTGAGTGTTATTACGCAGTCTCTCTTTTCTCTCCTGTTGGTTTTGAGAGCGTACTGTCTAGTGGAGATCTTTTTCTGTTTTCAAGCCTCTTCGTTCTCCATATCCGTTCTTCCTCCCTGCTCCCTGTCCCTCCTCCTTCCCGCTGCTTTTTCACAGCGTTTTTTTTATTTTATTGGTTGGTTGATCGTAATGTAGGTCTACTACCGAGCACGCTCTATCACACAGTATATAAATACTAATTTGGAGAAGAGACTCTGTTGAGCAAGCAATTGTTTCATCCACCAGTTATTGACATAAAAGGAGTTAATAATTGCTAGATTAGCTTAACTACCTACTCAGTGGACCATTTCGTTACTACTCCCACTACCCACACGTATCAGTTTTCCATATATATATACACATTATTAGATGGTATAGTTGAAATAGTGTAAATGTTTGAGTTTCTGATGTCAACGACCATACCACGCTGAAAGCACCGCTTCTCGTCTGATCAGCGCAGTTAAGCAGCATTGGGTCTGGTTAGTAGGGAGGAATAGGTTGGAAAGTATGTTAATGCTTTTGAATAGGGTAATAGGGAAAAGTTTAATGCTCTAATATTTGTTTAAGTGTGGATATTTAGGTGAAATTTTTATTTTAGAAATTATACGCATCTCGCTTTATTAATAAATTATACATTATTAGATGGTATAGTTGAAATAGTGTAAATGTTTGAGTTTCTGATGTCAACGGCCATACCACGCTGAAAGCACCGCTTCTCGTCTGATCAGCGCAGTTAAGCAGCATTGGGTCTGGTTAGTACTTGGATGGGAGACCGCCTGGGAACACCGGATGCTGTTGGCTTTTGGGTATTTTGCTTCTTCCCTTAATACTATTAAACCTTATGTATCTCTGTGTCTGTCTATTTCCACTGATTTTTTATCTTTGGTTCTTTTCTTCTAATCATACAAATATCCTTATTGCGTTGTTCTTCTGCTTTCCTGATTATACGTGAAACGAAATATGTGTACTTAAAAGACAATTTTCAGTTGGGCGTACAAATGAATTTATTTTAAAGTTTTTCTTATGGTAAAGTATAGGCCAGTAATTTTGTGAAACTGTAGAAATAGTGACTAAGACTAAACGGAAGTTAAGGCTTTTGAATAGGGTAGGGAAAAGTTGTTATGCTCTAAATATTTTTTAAGTGTGAATATTTAGGTGAAATTGCATTTTAGAAATTATACACATCTCGCTTTATTAAATTATACTGTGAAGAATGCTCTGTATGAATTGGTCCCAATTAATCCACCTTAATATCTTAGTGTAAGTACAGAGCAGGTTAAGCCTAGCCTTGTATGGGTCAGCTAGAGATTCCGGAAATAGTCAGAGCGGTCAGAGTAAATTTAGGTCCACAGTAGGATTCCTCCCAATTAGGTTAGGGTAATTTACCTAGGCCTTTGTTAGCTATGAGTTGATGCTAGGTCTTAAACCCAATGCAATTAGCCCTAATATTACTGACCTAGCTTATATTATGTCCCCACAACTGAGGTTCAAAAACGCAGCTGATCACTTACTGAGTGTTTTACGCAGTCTCTCTTTCTCTCCTGTTGGTTTTGAGAGCGTACTGTCTAGTGGAGATCTTTTCTGTTTCAAGCCTCTTCGTTCTCCATATCCGTTCTTCCTCCCTGCTCCCTGTCCCTCTCCTTCCCGCTGCTTTTTCCACCAGCGTTTCTTTTATTTTATTGGTTGGTTGATCGGTAATGTAGGTCTACTACCGAGCACGCTCTATCAACACAGTATATAAATACTAATGTGGAGAAGAACTCTGTTGAGCAGCAATTGTTCATCCACCCAGTTATGACATAAAAGGAGTTTAAATAATTGCTAGATTAGCTACCTACCTACTCAGTGGACCATTTCGTTACTACCTCCCAACTACCTACCCACACGTATCAGTTTTTTCCATATATATATACACATTATTAGATGGTATAGTTGAAATAGTGTAAATGTTTGAGTTTCTGATGTCACGACCATACCACGCTGAAAGCACCGCTTCTCGTCTGATCACGCAGTTAAGCAGCATTGGGTCTGGTTAGTAGGGAGGAATAGGGTGGAAAGTATGTTAATGCTTTTGAATAGGGTAATAGGGAAAAGTTTAATGCTCTAATTTGTTTAAGTGTGGATATTTAGGTGAAATTTTATTTTAGAAATTATACGCATCTCGCTTTATTAATAAATTATACATTATTAGATGGTATAGTTGAAATAGTGTAAATGTTTGAGTTTCTGATGTCAACGGCCATACCACGCTGAAAGCACCGCTTCTCGTCTGATCAGCGCAGTTAAGCAGCATTGGGTCTGGTTAGTACTTGGATGGGAGACCGCCTGGGACACCGGATGCTGTTGGCTTTTGGTATTTTGCTTCTTCCCTAATACTATTAAAACCTTATGTATCTCTGTGTCTGTCTATTTCCACTGATTTTTTATCTTTGGTTCTTTTCTTCTAATCATACAATATCCTTATTGCGGTTGTTCTTCTGCTTTCTAGATTATAACGTGAAACGAAAATATGTGTACTTAAAAGACAAAGTTTCAGTTGGGCGTACAAATGAAATTTATTTATTAAAGTTTTTCTTATGGTAAAGTATAGGCCAGTAATTTTGTGAAACTGTAGAAATAGTGACTAAAGACTAAACGGAAGTTAAGGCTTTTGAATAGGGTAATAGGGAAAAGTTAGTTAATGCTCTAATATTTGTTTAAGTGTGAATATTTAGGTGAAATTGCATTTTAGAAATTATACACATCTCGCTTTATTAAATTATACTGTGAAGAATGCTCTGTATGAATTGGTCCCCAATTAATCCACCCTTAATATCTCTAGTGTAAGTACAGAGCAGGTTAAGCCTAGCCTTGTATGGGTCAGCTAGAGATTCCGGAAATAGTCAGAGCGGTCAGAGTAAATTTAGGTCCACAGTAGGATTCTCCCCAAATTAGGTTAGGGTAATTTACCTTAGCCTTTGTTAAGCTATGAGTTGATGCTAGGTCTTAAACCACAATGCAATGTAGCCCTAATATTACTGACCTAGCTTATATTATGTCCCCAAACTGAGGTTCAAAAACGCAGCTGATCACTTACTGAGTGTTATTACGCAGTCTCTCTTTTCTCTCCTGTTGTTTTGAGAGCGTACTGTCTAGTGGAGATCTTTTCTGTTTTCAAGCCTCTTCGTTCTCCATATCCGTTCTTCCTCCCTGCTCCCTGTCCCTCCTCCTTCCCGCTGCTTTTCCACCAGCGTTTCTTTTATTTATTGGTTGGTTGATCGGTAATGTAGGTCTACTACCGAGCACGCTATCACACAGTATATAAATACTAATGGGAGAAGAACTCTGTTGAGCAAGCAATTGGTTTCATCCACCCAGTTATTGACATAAAAGGAGTTTAATAATTGCTAGATTAGCTACCTACCTACTCAGTGGACCATTTCGTTACTACCTCCCAACTACCCACACGTATCAGTTTTCCATATATATATACACATTATTAGATGGTATAGTTGAAATAGTGTAAAGTTTGAGTTTCTGATGTCAACGACCATACCACGCTGAAAGCACCGCTTCTCGTCTGATCAGCGCAGTTAAGCAGCATTGGGTCTGGTTAGTACTTGGATGGGAGACCGCCTGGGAACACCAGATGTTGTTGGCTTTTGGTATTTTGCAACCATTAAACCTTATGTATCTATTACAGTGCATGTATCTGTTTCTATCTATTTGCTTCCAGTATTAATTAATTTTTTTTCGTTAAGCATAGGCTACTTATGAGAAAAATGGTTGAAAAATGTAGGGAGGAATAGGGTTGGAAAGTATGTTAATGCTTTTGAATAGGGTAATAGGGAAAAGTTTAATGCTCTAATATTTGTTTAAGTGTGGATATTTAGGTGAAATTTTTATTTTAGAAATTATACGCATCTCGCTTTATTAATAAATTATACATTATTAGATGGTATAGTTGAAATAGTGTAAATGTTTGAGTTTCTGATGTCAACGGCCATACCACGCTGAAAGCACCGCTTCTCGTCTGATCAGCGCAGTTAAGCAGCATTGGGTCTGGTTAGTACTTGGATGGGAGACCGCCTGGGAACACCGGATGCTGTTGGCTTTTGGTATTTTGCTTCTTCCCTTAATACTATTAACCTTATGTATCTCTGTGTCTGTCTATTTCCACTGATTTTTTATCTTTGGTTCTTTTCTTCTAATCATACAAATATCCTTATTGCGGTTGTTCTTCTGCTTTCTAGATTATAACGTGAAACGAAAATATGTGTACTTAAAAGACAAAGTTTCAGTTGGGCGTACAAATGAAATTTATTTATTAAAGTTTTTCTTATGGTAAAGTATAGGCCAGTAATTTTGTGAAACTGTAGAAATAGTGACTAAAGACTAAACGGAAGTTAAGGCTTTTGAATAGGGTAATAGGGAAAAGTTAGTTAATGCTCTAATATTTGTTTAAGTGTGAATATTTAGGTGAAATTGCATTTTAGAAATTATACACATCTCGCTTTATTAAATTATACTGTGAAGAATGCTCTGTATGAATTGGTCCCCAATTAATCCACCCTTAATATCTCTAGTGTAAGTACAGAGCAGGTTAAGCCTAGCCTTGTATGGGTCAGCTAGAGATTCCGGAAATAGTCAGAGCGGTCAGAGTAAATTTAGGTCCACAGTAGGATTCCTCCCCAAATTAGGTTAGGGTAATTTACCTTAGCCTTTGTTAAGCTATGAGTTGATGCTAGGTCTTAAACCACAATGCAATGTAGCCCTAATATTACTGACCTAGCTTATATTATGTCCCCAAACTGAGGTTCAAAAACGCAGCTGATCACTTACTGAGTGTTATTACGCAGTCTCTCTTTTCTCTCCTGTTGGTTTTGAGAGCGTACTGTCTAGTGGAGATCTTTTTCTGTTTTCAAGCCTCTTCGTTCTCCATATCCGTTCTTCCTCCGCTCCCGTCCCTCCTCCTTCCCGCTGCTTTTTCCACCAGCGTTTCTTTTATTTTATTGGTTGGTTGATCGGTAATGTAGGTCTACTACCGAGCACGCTCTATCACACAGTATATAAATACTAATGTGGAGAAGAACTCTGTTGAGCAAGCAATTGGTTTCATCCACCCAGTTATTGACATAAAAGGAGTTTAATAATTGCTAGATTAGCTACCTACCTACTCAGTGGACCATTTCGTTACTACCTCCCAACTACCCACACGTATCAGTTTTCCATATATATAACACATTATTAGATGGTATAGTGAAATAGTGTAAATGTTTGAGTTTCTGATGTCAACGACCATACCACGCTGAAAGCACCGCTTCTCGTCTGATCAGCGCAGTTAAGCAGCATTGGGTCTGGTTAGTACTTGGATGGGAGACCGCCTGGGAACACCAGATGTTGTTGGCTTTTGGTATTTTGCAACCATTAAACCTTAGTATCTATGTACAGTGCATGTATCTGTTTCTATCTATTTGCTTCCAGTATTAATTAATTTTTTTTTCGTTAAGCATAGGCTACTTATGAGAAAAATGGTTGAAAAATGTAGGGAGGAATAGGGTTGGAAAGTATGTTAATGCTTTTGAATAGGGTAATAGGGAAAAGTTTAATGCTCTAATATTTGTTTAAGTGTGGATATTTAGGTGAAATTTTTATTTTAGAAATTATACGCATCTCGCTTTATTAATAAATTATACATTATTAGATGGTATAGTTGAAATAGTGTAAATGTTTGAGTTTCTGATGTCAACGGCCATACCACGCTGAAAGCACCGCTTCTCGTCTGATCAGCGCAGTTAAGCAGCATTGGGTCTGGTTAGTACTTGGATGGGAGACCGCCTGGGAACACCGGATGCTGTTGGCTTTTGGTATTTGCTTCTTCCCTTAATACTATTAAACCTTATGTATCTCTGTGTCTGTCTATTTCCACTGATTTTTTATCTTTGGTTCTTTTCTTCTAATCATACAAATATCCTTATTGCGGTTGTTCTTCTGCTTTCTAGATTATAAAGTGAAACGAAAATATGTGTACTTAAAAGACAAAGTTTCAGTTGGGCGTACAAATGAAATTTATTTTAAAGTTTTTCTTATGGTAAAGTATAGGCCAGTAATTTTGTGAAACTGTAGAAATAGTGGACTAAAGACTAAACGGAAGTTAAGGCTTTTGAATAGGGTAATAGGGAAAAGTTAGTTAATGCTCTAATATTTGTTTAAGTGTGAATATTTAGGTGAAATTGCATTTTAGAAATTATACACATCTCGCTTTATTAAATTATACTGTGAAGAATGCTCTGTATGAATTGGTCCCCAATTAATCCACCCTTAATATCTCTAGTGTAAGTACAGAGCAGGTTAAGCCTAGCCTTGTATGGGTCAGCTAGAGATTCCGGAAATAGTCAGAGCGGTCAGAGTAAATTTAGGTCCACAGTAGGATTCCTCCCCAAATTAGGTTAGGGTAATTTACCTTAGCCTTTGTTAAGCTATGAGTTGATGCTAGGTCTTAAACCACAATGCAATGTAGCCCTAAATTATGACCTAGCTTATATTATGTCCCCAAACTGAGGTTCAAAAACGCAGCTGATCACTACTGAGTGTTATTACGCAGTCTCTCTTTTCTCTCCTGTTGGTTTTGAGAGCGTACTGCTAGTGGAGATCTTTTTCTGTTTTCAAGCCTCTTCGTTCTCCATATCCGTTCTTCCTCCTGCTCCCTGTCCCTCCTCCTTCCCGCTGCTTTTTCCACCAGCGTTTCTTTTATTTTATTGGTTGGTTGATCGGTAATGTAGGTCTACTACCGAGCACGCTCTATCACACAGTATATAAATACTAATGTGGAGAAGAACTCTGTTGAGCAAGCAATTGGTTTCATCCACCCAGTTATTGACATAAAAGGATTAATAATTGCTAGATTAGCTACCTACCTACTCAGTGGACCATTTCGTTACTACCTCCCAACTACCCACACGTATCAGTTTTCCATATATATATACACATTATTAGATGGTATAGTTGAAATAGTGTAAATGTTTTGAGTTTCTGATGTCAACGACCATACCACGCTGAAAGCCCCGCTTCTCGTCTGATCAGCGCAGTTAAGCAGCATTGGGTCTGGTTAGTACTTGGATGGAGACCGCCTGGGAACACCAGATGTTGTTGGCTTTTGGTATTTTGCAACCATTAAACCTTATGTATCTATGTACAGTGCATGTATCTGTTTCTATCTATTTGCTTCCCAGTATTAATTAATTTTTTTTTCGTTAAGCATAGGCTACTTATGAGAAAAATGGTTGAAAAATGTAGGGAGGAATAGGGTTGGAAGTATGTTAATGCTTTTGAATAGGGTAATAGGGAAAAGTTTAATGCTCTAATATTTGTTTAAGTGTGGATATTTAGGTGAAATTTTTATTTTAGAAATTATACGCATCTCGCTTTATTAATAAATTATACATTATTAGATGGTATAGTTGAAATAGTGTAAATGTTTGAGTTTCTGATGTCAACGGCCATACCACGCTGAAAGCACCGCTTCTCGTCTGATCATCGCAGTTAAGCAGCATTGGGTCTGGTTAGTACTTGGATGGGAGACCGCCTGGGAACACCGGATGCTGTTGGCTTTTGGTATTTTGCTTCTTCCCTTAATACTATTAAACCTTATGTATCTCTGTGTCTGTCTATTTCCACTGATTTTTTATCTTTGGTTCTTTTCTTCTAATCATACAAATATCCTTATTGCGGTTGTTCTTCTGCTTTCTGATTATAACGTGAAACGAATATGTGTACTTAAAAGACAAAGTTTCAGTTGGGTACAAATGAAATTTATTTATTAAAGTTTTCTTATGGTAAAGTATAGGCCAGTAATTTTGTGAAACTGTAGAATAGTGACTAAAGACTAAACGGAAGTTAAGGCTTTTTGAATAGGGTAATAGGAAAAGTTAGTTAATGCTCTAATATTTGTTTAAGTGTGAATATTTAGGTGAAATTGCATTTTAGAAATTATACACATCTCGCTTTATTAAATTATACTGTGAAGAATGCTCTGTTGAATTGGTCCCCAATTAATCCCCTTAATATCTCTAGTGTAAGTACAGAGCAGGTTAAGCCTAGCCTTGTATGGGTCAGCTAGAGATTCCGGAAATAGTCAGAGCGGTCAGAGTAAATTTAGGTCCACAGTAGGATTCCTCCCCAAATTAGGTTAGGGTAATTTACCTTAGCCTTTGTTAAGCTATGAGTTGATGCTAGGTCTTAAACCACAATGCAATGTAGCCCTAATATTACTGACCTAGCTTATATTATGTCCCCAAACTGAGGTTCAAAAACGCAGCTGATCACTTACTGAGTGTTATTACGCAGTCTCTCTTTCTCTCCTGTTGGTTTTGAGAGCGTACTGTTCTAGTGGAGATCTTTTTCTGTTTTCAAGCCTCTTCGTTCTCCATATCCGTTCTTCCTCCCTGCTCCCTGTCCTCCTCCTTCCCGCTGCTTTTTCCACCAGCGTTTCTTTTTTTTATTGGTTGGTTGATCGGTAATGTAGGTCTACTACCGAGCACGCTCTATCACACAGTATATAAATACTAATGTGGAGAAGAACTCTGTTGAGCAAGCAATTGGTTTCATCCACCCAGTTATGACATAAAAGGAGTTTAATAATTGCTAGATTAGCTACCTACCTACTCAGTGGACCATTTCGTTACTACCTCCCAACTACCCACACGTATCAGTTTTCCATATATATATACACATTATTATATGGTATAGTTGAAATAGTGTAAATGTTTGAGTTTCTGATGTCAACGACCATACCACGCTGAAAGCACCGCTTCTCGTCTGATCAGCGCAGTTAAGCAGCATTGGGTCTGGTTAGTAGAGGAATAGGGTTGGAAAGTATGTTAATGCTTTTGAATAGGGTAATAGGGAAAAGTTTAATGCTCTAATATTTGTTTAAGTGTGGATATTTAGGTGAAATTTTTATTTTAGAAATTATACGCATCTCGCTTTTATTAATAAATTTACATTATTAGATGGTATAGTTGAAATAGTGTAAATGTTTGAGTTTCTGATGTCAACGGCCATACCACGCTGAAAAGCACCGCTTCTCGTCTGATCAGCGCAGTTAAGCAGCATTGGGTCCTGGTTAGTACTTGGATGGGAGACCGCCTGGGAACACCGGATGCTGTTGGCTTTTGGTATTTTGCTTCTTCCTTAATACTATTAAACCTTATGTATCTCTGTGTCTGTCTATTTCCACTGATTTTTTATCTTTGGTTCTTTTCTTCTAATCATACAAATATCCTTATTGCGGTTGTTCTTCTGCTTTCTAGATTATAACGTGAAACGAAAATATGGTACTTAAAGACAAAGTTTCAGTTGGGCGTACAAATGAAATTTATTTATTAAAGTTTTTCTATGGTAAAGTATAGGCCAGTAATTTTGTGAAACTGTAGAAATAGTGCTAAAGACTAAACGGAAGTTAAGGCTTTTGAATAGGGTAATAGGGAAAAGTTAGTTAAGCTCTAATATTTGTTTAAGTGTGAATATTTAGGTGAAATTGCATTTTAGAAATTATACACATCTCGCTTTATTAAATTATACTGTGAAGAATGCTCTGTATGAATTGGTCCCAATTAATCCACCCTTAATATCTCTAGTGTAAGTACAGAGCAGGTTAAGCCTAGCCTTGTATGGGTCAGCTAGAGATTCCGGAAATAGTCAGAGCGGTCAGAGTAAATTTAGGTCCACAGTAGGATTCCTCCCCAAATTAGGTTAGGGTAATTTACCTTAGCCTTTGTTAAGCTATGAGTTGATGCTAGGTCTTAAACCACAATGCAATGTAGCCCTAATATTACTGACCTAGCTTATATTATGTCCCCAAACTGAGGTTCAAAAACGCAGCTGATCACTTACTGAGTGTTATTACGCAGTCTCTCTTTTCTCTCCTGTTGGTTTTGAGAGCGTACTGTCTAGTGGAGATCTTTTTCTGTTTTCAAGCTCTTCGTTCTCCATATCCGTTCTTCCCCTGCTCCCTGTCCTCCTCCTTCCCGCTGCTTTTTCCACCAGCGTTTCTTTTATTTTATTGGTTGGTTTGATCGGTAATGTAGGTCTACTACCGAGCACGCTCTATCACACAGTATATAAATACAATGTGGAGAAGAACTCTGTTGAGCAAGCAATTGGTTTCATCCACCCAGTTATTGACATAAAAGGAGTTTAATAATTGCTAGATTAGCTACCTACCTACTCAGTGGACCATTTCGTTACTACCTCCCAACTACCCACACGTATCAGTTTTCCATATATATATATACACATTATTAGATGGTATAGTTGAAATAGTGTAAATGTTTGAGTTTCTGATGTCAACGACCATACCACGCTGAAAGCACCGCTTCTCGTCTGATCAGCGCAGTTAAGCAGCATTGGGTCTGGTTAGTACTTGGATGGGAGACCGCCTGGGAACACCAGATGTTGTTGGCTTTTGGTATTTTGCAACCATTAAACCTTATGTATCTATGTACAGTGCATGTATCTGTTTCTATCTATTTGCTTCCAGTATTAATTAATTTTTTTTTCGTTAAGCATAGGCTACTTATGAGAAAAATGGTTGAAAAATGTAGGGAGGAATAGGGTTGGAAAGTATGTTAATGCTTTTGAATAGGGTAATAGGGAAAAGTTAATGCTCTAATATTTGTTTAAGTGTGGATATTTAGGTGAAATTTTTATTTTAGAAATTATACGCATCTCGCTTTATTAATAAATTATACATTATTAGATGGTATAGTTGAAATAGTGTAAATGTTTGAGTTTCTGATGTCAACGGCCATACCACGCTGAAAGCACCGCTTCTCGTCTGATCAGCGCAGTTAAGCAGCATTGGGTCTGGTTAGTAGGGAGGAATAGGGTTGGAAAGTATGTTAATGCTTTTGAATAGGGTAATAGGGAAAAGTTTAATGCTCTAATATTTGTTTAAGTGTGGATATTTAGGTGAAATTTTTATTTTAGAAATTATACGCATCTCGCTTTATTAATAAATTATACATTATTAGATGGTATAGTTGAAATAGTGTAAATGTTTGAGTTTCTGATGTCAACGGCCATACCACGCTGAAAGCACCGCTTCTCGTCTGATCAGCGCAGTTAAGCAGCATTGGTCTGGTTAGTACTTGGATGGGAGACCGCCTGGGAACACCGGATGCTGTTGGCTTTTGGTATTTTGCTTCTTCCCTTAATACTATTAAACCTTATGTATCTCTGTGTCTGTCTATTTCCACTGATTTTTTATCTTGGTTCTTTTCTTCTAATCATACAAATATCCTTATTGCGGTTGTTCTTCTGCTTTCTAGATTATAACGTGAAACGAAAATATGTGTACTTAAAAGACAAAGTTTCAGTTGGGCGTACAAATGAAATTTATTTATTAAAGTTTTTCTTATGGTAAAGTATAGGCCAGTAATTTTGTGAAACTGTAGAAATAGTGACTAAAGACTAAACGGAAGTTAAGGCTTTTGAATAGGGTAATAGGGAAAAGTTAGTTAATGCTCTAATATTTGTTTAAGTGTGAATATTTAGGTGAAATTGCATTTTAGAAATTTACACATCTCGCTTTATTAAATTATACTGTGAAGAATGCTCTGTATGAATTGGTCCCCAATTAATCCACCCTTAATATCTCTAGTGTAAGTACAGAGCAGGTTAAGCCTAGCCTTGTATGGGTCAGCTAGAGATTCCGGAAATAGTCAGAGCGGTCAGAGTAAATTTAGGTCCACAGTAGGATTCCTCCCCAAATTAGGTTAGGGTAATTTACCTTAGCCTTTGTTAAGCTATGAGTTGATGCTAGGTCTTAAACCACAATGCAATGTAGCCCTAATATTACTGACCTAGCTTATATTATGTCCCCAAACTGAGGTTCAAAAACGCAGCTGATCACTTACTGAGTGTTATTACGCAGTCTCTCTTTTCTCTCCTGTTGGTTTTGAGAGCGTACTGTCTAGTGGAGATCTTTTTCTGTTTTCAAGCCTCTTCGTTCTCCATATCCGTTCTTCCTCCCTGCTCCCTGTCCCTCCTCCTTCCCGCTGCTTTTTCCACCAGCGTTTCTTTTATTTATTGGTTGGTTGATCGGTAATGTAGGTCTACTACCGAGCACGCTCTATCACACAGTATATAAATACTAATGTGGAGAAGAACTCTGTTGAGCAAGCAATTGGTTTCATCCACCCAGTTATTGACATAAAAGGAGTTTAATAATTGCTAGATTAGCTACCTACCTACTCAGTGGACCATTTCGTTACTACCTCCCAACTACCCACACGTATCAGTTTTCCATATATATATACACATTATTAGATGGTATAGTTGAAATAGTGTAAATGTTTGAGTTTCTGATGTCAACGACCATACCACGCTGAAAGCACCGCTTCTCGTCTGATCAGCGCAGTTAAGCAGCATTGGGTCTGGTTAGTAGGGAGGAATAGGGTTGGAAAGTATGTTAATGCTTTTGAATAGGGTAATAGGGAAAAGTTTAATGCTCTAATATTTGTTTAAGTGTGGATATTTAGGTGAAATTTTTATTTTAGAAATTATACGCATCTCGCTTTATTAATAAATTATACATTATTAGATGGTATAGTTGAAATAGTGTAAATGTTTGAGTTTCTGATGTCAACGGCCATACCACGCTGAAAGCACCGCTTCTCGTCTGATCAGCGCAGTTAAGCAGCATTGGGTCTGGTTAGTACTTGGATGGGAGACCGCCTGGGAACACCGGATGCTGTTGGCTTTTGGTATTTTGCTTCTTCCCTTAATACTATTAAACCTTATGTATCTCTGTGTCTGTCTATTTCCACTGATTTTTTATCTTTGGTTCTTTTCTTCTAATCATACAAATATCCTTATTGCGGTTGTTCTTCTGCTTTCTAGATTATAACGTGAAACGAAAATATGTGTACTTAAAAGACAAAGTTTCAGTTGGGCGTACAAATGAAATTTATTTATTAAAGTTTTTCTTATGGTAAAGTATAGGCCAGTAATTTTGTGAAACTGTAGAAATAGTGACTAAAGACTAAACGGAAGTTAAGGCTTTTGAATAGGGTAATAGGGAAAAGTTAGTTAATGCTCTAATATTTGTTTAAGTGTGAATATTTAGGTGAAATTGCATTTTAGAAATTATACACATCTCGCTTTATTAAATTATACTGTGAAGAATGCTCTGTATGAATTGGTCCCCAATTAATCCACCCTTAATATCTCTAGTGTAAGTACAGAGCAGGTTAAGCCTAGCCTTGTATGGGTCAGCTAGAGATTCCGGAAATAGTCAGAGCGGTCAGAGTAAATTTAGGTCCACAGTAGGATTCCTCCCCAAATTAGGTTAGGGTAATTTACCTTAGCCTTTGTTAAGCTATGAGTTGATGCTAGGTCTTAAACCACAATGCAATGTAGCCCTAATATTACTGACCTAGCTTATATTATGTCCCCAAACTGAGGTTCAAAAACGCAGCTGATCACTTACTGAGTGTTATTACGCAGTCTCTCTTTTCTCTCCTGTTGGTTTTGAGAGCGTACTGTCTAGTGGAGATCTTTTTCTGTTTTCAAGCCTCTTCGTTCTCCATATCCGTTCTTCCTCCCTGCTCCCTGTCCCTCCTCCTTCCCGCTGCTTTTTCCACCAGCGTTTCTTTTATTTTATTGGTTGGTTGATCGGTAATGTAGGTCTACTACCGAGCACGCTCTATCACACAGTATATAAATACTAATGTGGAGAAGAACTCTGTTGAGCAAGCAATTGGTTTCATCCACCCAGTTATTGACATAAAAGGAGTTTAATAATTGCTAGATTAGCTACCTACCTACTCAGTGGACCATTTCGTTACTACCTCCCAACTACCCACACGTATCAGTTTTCCATATATATATACACATTATTAGATGGTATAGTTGAAATAGTGTAAATGTTTGAGTTTCTGATGTCAACGACCATACCACGCTGAAAGCACCGCTTCTCGTCTGATCAGCGCAGTTAAGCAGCATTGGGTCTGGTTAGTACTTGGATGGGAGACCGCCTGGGAACACCAGATGTTGTTGGCTTTTGGTATTTTGCAACCATTAAACCTTATGTATCTATGTACAGTGCATGTATCTGTTTCTATCTATTTGCTTCCAGTATTAATTAATTTTTTTTTCGTTAAGCATAGGCTACTTATGAGAAAAATGGTTGAAAAATGTAGGGAGGAATAGGGTTGGAAAGTATGTTAATGCTTTTGAATAGGGTAATAGGGAAAAGTTTAATGCTCTAATATTTGTTTAAGTGTGGATATTTAGGTGAAATTTTTTTTTAGAAATTATACGCATCTCGCTTTATTAATAAATTATACATTATTAGATGGTATAGTTGAAATAGTGTAAATGTTTGAGTTTCTGATGTCAACGGCCATACCACGCTGAAAGCACCGCTTCTCGTCTGATCAGCGCAGTTAAGCAGCATTGGGTCTGGTTAGTACTTGGATGGGAGACCGCCTGGGAACACCGGATGCTGTTGGCTTTTGGTATTTTGCTTCTTCCCTTAATACTATTAAACCTTATGTATCTCTGTGTCTGTCTATTTCCACTGATTTTTTATCTTTGGTTCTTTTCTTCTAATCATACAAATATCCTTATTGCGGTTGTTCTTCTGCTTTCTAGATTATAACGTGAAACGAAAATATGTGTACTTAAAAGACAAAGTTTCAGTTGGGCGTACAAATGAAATTTATTTATTAAAGTTTTTCTTATGGTAAAGTATAGGCCAGTAATTTTGTGAAACTGTAGAAATAGTGACTAAAGACTAAACGGAAGTTAAGGCTTTTGAATAGGGTAATAGGGAAAAGTTAGTTAATGCTCTAATATTTGTTTAAGTGTGAATATTTAGGTGAAATTGCATTTTAGAAATTATACACATCTCGCTTTATTAAATTATACTGTGAAGAATGCTCTGTATGAATTGGTCCCCAATTAATCCACCCTTAATATCTCTAGTGTAAGTACAGAGCAGGTTAAGCCTAGCCTTGTATGGGTCAGCTAGAGATTCCGGAAATAGTCAGAGCGGTCAGAGTAAATTTAGGTCCACAGTAGGATTCCTCCCCAAATTAGGTTAGGGTAATTTACCTTAGCCTTTGTTAAGCTATGAGTTGATGCTAGGTCTTAAACCACAATGCAATGTAGCCCTAATATTACTGACCTAGCTTATATTATGTCCCCAAACTGAGGTTCAAAACGCAGCTGATCACTTACTGAGTGTTATTACGCAGTCTCTCTTTTCTCTCCTGTTGGTTTTGAGAGCGTACTGTCTAGTGGAGATCTTTTTCTGTTTTCAAGCCTCTTCGTTCTCCATATCCGTTCTTCCTCCCTGCTCCCTGTCCCTCCTCCTTCCCGCTGCTTTTTTCCACCAGCGTTTCTTTATTTTATTGGTTGGTTGATCGGTAATGTAGGTCTACTACCGAGCACGCTCTATCACACAGTATATAAATACTAATGTGGAGAAGAACTCTGTTGAGCAAGCAATTGGTTTCATCCACCCAGTTATTGACATAAAAGGAGTTTAATAATTGCTAGATTAGCTACCTACCTACTCAGTGGACCATTTCGTTACTACCTCCCAACTACCCACACGTATCAGTTTTCCATATATATATACACATTATTAGATGGTATAGTTGAAATAGTGTAAATGTTTGAGTTTCTGATGTCAACGACCATACCACGCTGAAAGCACCGCTTCTCGTCTGATCAGCGCAGTTAAGCAGCATTGGGTCTGGTTAGTACTTGGATGGGAGACCGCCTGGGAACACCAGATGTTGTTGGCTTTTGGTATTTTGCAACCATTAAACCTTATGTATCTATGTACAGTGCATGTATCTGTTTCTATCTATTTGCTTCCAGTATTAATTAATTTTTTTTTTCGTTAAGCATAGGCTACTTATGAGAAAATGGTTGAAAAATGTAGGGAGGAATAGGGTTGGAAAGTATGTTAATGCTTTTGAATAGGGTAATAGGGAAAAGTTTAATGCTCTAATATTTGTTTAAGTGTGGATATTTAGGTGAAATTTTTATTTTAGAAATTATACGCATCTCGCTTTATTAATAAATTATACATTATTAGATGGTATAGTTGAAATAGTGTAAATGTTTGAGTTTCTGATGTCAACGGCCATACCACGCTGAAAGCCACCGCTTCTCGTCTGATCAGCGCAGTTAAGCAGCATTGGGTCTGGTTAGTACTTGGATGGGAGACCGCCTGGGAACACCGGATGCTGTTGGCTTTTGGTATTTTGCTTCTTCCCTTAATACTATTAAACCTTATGTATCTCTGTGTCTGTCTATTTCCACTGATTTTTTATCTTTGGTTCTTTTCTTCTAATCATACAAATATCCTTATTGCGGTTGTTCTTCTGCTTTCTAGATTATAACGTGAAACGAAAATATGTGTACTTAAAAGACAAAGTTTCAGTTGGGCGTACAAATGAAATTTATTTATTAAAGTTTTTCTTATGGTAAAGTATAGGCCAGTAATTTTGTGAAACTGTAGAAATAGTGACTAAAGACTAAACGGAAGTTAAGGCTTTTGAATAGGGTAATAGGGAAAAGTTAGTTAATGCTCTAATATTTGTTTAAGTGTGAATATTTAGGTGAAATTGCATTTTAGAAATTATACACATCTCGCTTTATTAAATTATACTGTGAAGAATGCTCTGTATGAATTGGTCCCCAATTAATCCACCCTTAATATCTCTAGTGTAAGTACAGAGCAGGTTAAGCCTAGCCTTGTATGGGTCAGCTAGAGATTCCGGAAATAGTCAGAGCGGTCAGAGTAAATTTAGGTCCACAGTAGGATTCCTCCCCAAATTAGGTTAGGGTAATTTACCTTAGCCTTTGTTAAGCTATGAGTTGATGCTAGGTCTTAAACCACAATGCAATGTAGCCCTAATATTACTGACCTAGCTTATATTATGTCCCCAAACTGAGGTTCAAAAACGCAGCTGATCACTTACTGAGTGTTATTACGCAGTCTCTCTTTTCTCTCCTGTTGGTTTTGAGAGCGTACTGTCTAGTGGAGATCTTTTTCTGTTTTCAAGCCTCTTCGTTCTCCATATCCGTTCTTCCTCCCTGCTCCCTGTCCCTCCTCCTTCCCGCTGCTTTTTCCACCAGCGTTTCTTTTATTTTATTGGTTGGTTGATCGGTAATGTAGGTCTACTACCGAGCACGCTCTATCACACAGTATATAAATACTAATGTGGAGAAGAACTCTGTTGAGCAACCAATTGGTTTCATCCACCCAGTTATTGACATACAAGGAGTTTAATAAATAATTGTTAGATTAGCTACCTACCTACTCAGTGGACCATTTCGTTACTACCTCCCAACTACCCACACGTATCAGTTTTCCATATATATATATACACATTATTAGATGGTATAGTTGAAATAGTGTAAATGTTTGAGTTTTCGATGTCAACGGCCATACCACGCTGAAAGCACCGCTTCTCGTCTGATCAGCGCAGTTAAGCAGCATTGGGTCTGGTTAGTACTTGGATGGGAGACCGCCTGGGAACACCAGATGGTGTTGGCATTTGGTATTTTGCATTTTGCCTTAATACTATTAAACCTTATGTATCTTTGTGTCTGTCTATTTCCACTAATTTTTTATCTTTGGTTCTTTTCTTCTAATCATACAAATATCCTTATTGCGGTTGTTCTGCTTTCTAGATTATAACGTGAAACGAAAATATGTGTACTTAAAAGACAAAGTTTCAGTTGGGTGTTCAAATGAAATTTATTTATTAAAGTTTTTCTTATGGTAAAGTATAGGCCAGTAATTTTGGGAAACTGTACAAATAGTGACTTGTAGCTGGTTCCTTCTTGGTGCTACTTGTATTTGCCGGGAAGAATGAAGGATACGAGAGGCACGCTATCTCTTTGTTGGGTATCTCTTTTAGGGGCCTCTCGTGTCCTCTTCTCTCCCTGTCGTTTGGGAGGTTAGCATCTTCAAGGAAAAGCCGGTCGTTTTTAGAGTTTATTGAGTTCTTGGTTGGCTGGGGTTATTTTACAGAAGATTTTGTTATTTTATATACAGCTGAATTAATTAAATATATATATATAAATTTATGTACAATACTTATTTATAAAGATTATATATGATTCTTAAAATTACACAATGATAAAATATATACAATTTGGTACGCGCAAAATTGGTTTATCGGTAACTAATATAAAAATAATATAAATGCGGAAAATTAACTGCGCGGCCCCACACTACTGCCCACCCCGAGAAGCGGAGGAATAGGGAGGAATAGGGTTGGAAAGTATGTTAATGCTTTTGAATAGGGTAATAGGGAAAAGTTTAATGCTCTAATATTTGTTTAAGTGTGGATATTTAGGTGAAATTTTTATTTTAGAAATTATACGCATCTCGTTTTATTAATAAATTATACATTATTAGATGGTATAGTTGAAATAGTGTAAATGTTTGAGTTTTTGATGCCAATGGCCATACCACGCTGAAAGCACTGCTTCTCGTCTGATCAACGCAGTTAAGCAGCATTGGGTGTGGTTAGTACTTGGATGGGAGACCGCCTGGGAACACCAGATGCTGTTTGCTTTTGGTATTTTGCTTCTTCCAATGCAACTATTAAACCTTATCTATCTTATGTATGTATGTACAATTGTACATAGAGGTATCAAGCTGATATCGCACGCCATGAAAGTGTGGGAGCGAATTGTGGACTCAAGGCTGAGGGAGGAGGCAGGCGTTTCGACAGAGGAATTTGGTTTTATGGCTGGACGAAGTACGTCTGATGCTATTTTTGCATTACGACATTTGGAGGAATGGTACAGGGAAGGACAAAAGGCATTGCACATGGTTTTCATAGACTTAGAGAAGGAGTATAATAGGATACAGAGACAAGAGGTTTGGAGTTGCCTGAGGGAGAAGATGGTCCCAGAGAATTACGTCAGATTGATTCAGGAAATGTTTAGAGGGGTTACGACGAAAGTGAGGTGTAGTGTTGGTGTGACGGAAAGTTTTGGAGTTGGGGTTGGTCTGCATCAGGGGTCAGCACTGAGTCCATTCCTACTCAACGTGGTGTTGGATGTATTGACTGAGGAGGTTAGAGGGGTTGCTTCTTGGTGCATGATGTATGCCGATGATGTAGTGTAGTGTTGTGCGCAGAGACAAGACAGGAGGTAGAACAACAGCTAGAAAATTGGAGGGAGGCATTGGAAAGTAGAGGTATGAAAGTTAGTCAGAAGAAGACTGAATATCTGAGATGTAATGTACAACCGGATGAAGGAGGAGGAGTGATGTTAAACGGTGAACTGATCAAACGGGTAGATCGTTTTAAATACTTGGGATCAATAATCGAGCAGAGGGGGGAGCGGAGAGAGAGAGAGAGGTGAATCGTAGGGTACAGTCGGGATGGAGGAGCTGGAGAGAGGTGTCGGGAGTTCTCTGTGATCGTAGGATGCCGGTGAAGCTGAAAGGGAAGGTCTTCAAAGCAGTGGTTAGGCCCGTAGGATGCCGGTGAAGCTGAAAGGGAAGGTCTTCAAAGCAGTGGTTAGGCCAGCCATGTTGTACGGAATGGAGACGGTGCCAATGAAGAAGACTAGTGACAGAAAGATGGATGTGGCTGAAATGAAAATGTTGCGATGGATGTGCGGTGTAACTAGAATGGATCGAATCAGAAACGAACGCATTAGAGGAACGGTGAAAGTAGTAGAGGCGTCAAGAAAAGTCCAAGAAGCCAGACTGAGATGGTATGGGCACATGATGAGAAGAGAGGAGGATTACGTGGAACGTAGTGTGCTGGAAATGGAGGTGCCGGGACGGAGAAGAAGAGGTAGACCGAAGACGAGGTGGAGGGATTGCGTGGCGGCAGACATCCGGAAGAAAAATTTGGACGAGGACATGGTGCGTGACAGAAGAGAATGGAGGAGACTCATCAAGAACAGCGACCCCATATAGAGATGGGATTTAAGCTGCAGAAGAAGAGAAGATCTATGTACAGTGCATTACGCTATGTATCTTTTTCTATCTATTTGCATCCAGTATTAATTAAGCAACAGTAGGTCTGGTTAGTACTGGGAACACGAGATGTTGGCTTTTGTATTTTGAATTTTTTTTTAACTCACCACCCCGAGTTGCCCTTTTTTTTTTACATATTTTTCTCTATATCACTATTGCCAGTATTATAAGGGTAAAACTTTTGTGTATGTATTTGTGGCTATCAGCTTCGTATATGAATGTGGAGTTCCCATTTTGGCCTTGAGTTTTCCTTAGTTCTAAAGGTAAGTTCCAATATCCATGGATAGATTCTTAACGTTTGGGAAATAATTTTTCAGTGTTATTTCCTCAATATTTTGAGTTTATTATTTAATCAGCTTTGTTTTCAAATTCGATTTACTTTTTTTAAATTCGGGGTTTTAACTGACTATGGATATGCAAGGAGATAAATTTTCAGTTATGTGTAGGGTTTGTTTTGTTTAATAATAAAAAAAAGAAATATTAGTTGCTACGTCTCTTCTTATGTCTGTGTGGGAAAATGCAAGAACTGTAATGATTCCAATTTTAAACCAAAGTCGTTCTACAATCATTCTGTATAGAATTTTGCAAAGAAAACCATTTCATTAGATTTTATTACAGCTCTCGTATATGCCTCGGTGGCGCAGTAGGCAGCGCGTAAGTCTCATAATCTTAAGGTCGTGAGTTCGAGCCTCACCCGGGGCAGTATTTTGTTTTTGTCTTTTTTAATTTACATCATTAGTTGACGATCAAAAAATATTCGTTTGTCGTTTTTGGAATAAAATCAAGCCCTCGATGCGGACTGGTATAACTACCATTGGTAGATCGTTTTGGGTCGTTTGACACCGTAACGTTAGGCAAAAGTCATGTGACGGATGAAACCTACACTTTTACTTAGCATCCGAAGTACGGGTTCATTTGAATGCAGGCTGCAGTCACCCACCCAACTACTACTACTCAGCTCAACTGTCGTTCGTAATCAAGAGTTCTGTGTATTATCGTCTGATAATCACACTCATGGCGCCCATTGCGCTAACTCGCATTATGTTGTTTACCAGCCATAGTCACGGAGTTGGAGCAATAGGTCGCATTAATTGGCCTGATGCTGACCCGGCTATATGTTTTCGTTTGCTCGTAATAAATATATGGCATTATATAATAAAATTCCTAAAAGTACTCCTTCGAACCGGATTCGAACCAGTGACCTATGGATGTCTGCATTTAGTTAACCAACTACAGTCCACCGCTCTACCAACTGAGCTATCGAAGGGGTTGAGATTGGGGTTTGCTTGTTCGAAATTTGTTGAAAGATTTTTCCATCGAAATGTATTTTATGAAAGTAAAATTTTTTTTTAACTTTTCTACTCGATAATCAGGTAGCAATTGTTTATGCTCCTTTAAATAACATAAAATTTGTTCAAAAAGTATATATTCCCGTGCCGGGAATCGAACCCGGGCCTCGCGGGTGAGAGCCGCGTATCCTAACCACTAGACAACACGGGAAGTTGTGTTAGTATAGAGCGGATTTTTGGAAATCGAAAATGAAATTTATTTTAACGCTGTACATCTCAGATTTTCTTGAAATTTGAATGTATTCGAATGGCATAGGCATTCATTATTAAGAAAAGCTTTATTTCACTTTAGTAGATCCTTTATTGATGCATTAGCTTTATTTAGTTGGTGTCTTTAGTTATTTAGGCCTATTTTTCCTTTTCGATAGGGCGAGTGGCTTCATGTTTTCCAGATGTAATATACATGCCCAGTTGCCCACTTAATGTTGGAAGGTCGCTGATGACCATTGTTTGCCACTATACGAACTTCGAAAATAGTGACCGCTGTTTGTTCTCCTATATCAGTGGTGGCGAACCTATGGCACGCGATCAAATTTGCCTGGCACGCCTAAGCATAGAAATTGTTATCCAAAAAATGAGTATAAAATAATAGACTTAATGTTTATAATTTGGTGTAATATATATAAACTTTGGTGGGCACGCGAATTTTTTTTTTATGGTTTACATATTTTTTGGATCACCTGAAGATCCGTCACTCCAGCCTTTTTTAGTTAGCTTTATAAGGCTAAATAACGAAAATATCACGACCTAACCTAACCAATCGTTGGGTCAACTGTACGTCCTTGACGATTGGGCAGGTTAGGTCGTGATATTTTCGTTAGTTAGCCTTATAAATTTAGCTAACTATAAAAGGCTGGGGTGACGGATCTTCAGGTGATCCTGCCTTTTTTTGGCACGCAACTGTAAAAAGGCTCGCCACTCCTGTCCAGGACCTATACAGTTGTATTTGTGATACTTAGATTTCGTCTAAACCAGTTGTTTTGATTTTTGTGTTTATCTTCTATTTTCATAAATTGTATGAAGGTACGAGACAAAAACAAACTTTTTCAGACTCAACAAATTAATTATGTCGTGTATTGGTTTTTAGTAAGAAATTTAACAAACTGATTAAAATGTATGAAATTAAGATATGTCAAATGAAATTGAAATATAAAGTAGTAGTAGTAGTAGTTGGCAACATGGAGAGAGATTCGAAATGTGCTGAGGGACGGAGGTATATGAGGCAGTCCGGCGACAGTGACGAGCTCGCCATGGTCCCAAATTTTGGACACTTTATCCTTTCCTCTTTATCATGCCTATAATCTACGACAAAATACCTTCAAAATGAGACAAAGTTCATCATAATTGATGAATATTTGATGGTTTTATGGCTATTTACACTTTTAAAAGTTTAACGCGCGTTTTCTCGAAACTTAAATTTGGCGTCCTTGTCAGTGTCGCACGGAGCGCTTCGTATAATACGGTTAATACCCCTATGTTTGGTTAAGATGTAATTGTGATTTAAAGTTAACTATAGAAGCTCTCTTCAGGACCTAAATGTTGAATTATAAATTCTCGTCGCTTTTCCCCATTTTCATTGCCGTAATTAAACATAGACCAGTAAATAGTGATAAATCGTCGTCATTTCCCCCTCCTTCGCTTTGTTCAAAAAAATGTCGGTTGAGAACCGGCCGCGCTACCCGTTTATAAAATACTGAAATCAGTTTAAAAAATAAGTATTAAGAGTGAAAACAGCGCGGAGAAAGAAAACAAAATAATAATTAAAATCCATTCTTACAATTATTTATTATTATTTTTTGGAGTTTATCCGCGTCTTTTTTTTTTTTCTATCTCTTAAAGAAAAGATATTTGGTTAAACGGTTTGTATAATACTGAACAAAAGTATTCGAAACAATTATTATTTATTATTAAGCCATTACTCGTATGTTTAGCCAAATACCAACCCACCCTGAAAACCCGATTGGTCCGTTCTATGGAGTCATTATCCGTTTTATCGATACCCGAAGAGGATCTCAAGAAACTTTGACACAGTAAATTAATTATCATGTACAGTTGAATAAAAAAGCCTGAAACTCCTGGTTTCTTAGCGATATTTATCAAAGATGGAATTTTATGAGATTTTTATTATAGTTAAGGGTGTTCGTTCAGTGTTGTGAATTTAACGTTGTACTATCGTGTATACATATATATACAATTATACATGTGTATATATATATATAGGGATGTATCGGTATCGGCAGTATCGGCCTGTTTTTAGAGTATCGGTATCGACCGATACTGCCGATACTTTTCCAAGTTCTCATTTTAAAATTAATATTTAATTATTTATAAAAATGCAATTGAATAAATTTTTAATTTGAATAAATTTTTAATTTGAATAAACTTACTGAATACATATGAAGTTTCATAATTTTTTCATTTCTTCCTCTTATTTTTTAAACTGCTCTAATTTGAAACCAATTGCCTATCACGAGATTATTACATAAATTTTTCACTAGAATTAAACAAACGCAACGCACCTCGGTCCCCGAGTTGGACTAGAATAATGTAGTAATTAGTAACTATATAGTGGCATACGTATGTTTTGATTTTTAAAATAAAGTATCGGTATCGGCAAAATATCGGCCTATTTTGAATGAGTATCGGTATCGGCCAAAATTCTGGAATCGGTACATCCCTGATATATATACGGTATATATATATATAATTTTTTTTTTCCCCGATACTGAGTGTCGACCTCTGTGAAAAGGGTTTAATGGAGCGAATACTGCTTTTTAATATACCTACACTAAAACAAAGTCGGCTTAAAGTTTTTCTGGACTGCGTGTAATAATAACCTGTAGGGCGGCCTACATAACATAGTAAATGCATTTTACAAACTCGTTTTGAGTTTAACAGTAGCTTGGTCAACTATAATATAGTAACAATTATGCGATCAAGTGATCTCTGGAACTGTTCCATAGTGACAGATGGGTTCGATGACCGCTTCGCCAGGAGAGCCTTAAGGGACATAGCAAACTCCTTGATGGTTTTGTCACGTCGTTTCTTTGAGGGCAATGTCACCTGAATCCTAAATAAAGGCTCAGTTTTGGACAGACAAGTAGAAAATTCTCGTACAAACTGGACCTCCATCTTCAATCTCTTCTGTTTTGTTTGCTTATCACTTTCAGATTGGAGGTACTCGTCGACCTTGTCAAAACTAGAAGGACCACCCTCTGCTTTCAGCTTTGTCATCATACTGAGACGCTTTCCTTCTTTTTCAATCGCCATAGCCTGTTCTTCACTAGCGACAGTGGTGAATTTCTCCTCCATTTTCTCATTCCATGTCGGTTTCAGTTCTTTCATATGGGTAGCTTCTAAGAAGCTACAGAATGAGACAAACGATTTCTCTCTTAGTTTTTCTGTTTGCTGCATTATTATGCTCCTGCTCACTGCTTAAATTTTTTTTAGTTTGGTCAGACGGTAGTCCACTTTCCCACATATTCTTTCCATTACCATATTTGTAACGGGGGCATCATCAACATTGCTGGCTTGCTCTTCGACTGGATATTGAGGTTCAAACTGCTGTGAAATACCATAGTCTCGTCGCTGCTAAGCGAGAGTAGTTTTAAGCTCTGGCAATATGAAGTCACAGAGCTTGACACATTCTTTCATGTACTGTGATGCGGTCTGTGACAGCTGATACAACTTGCTGGCTGTAGATTACCTTCACACCTTCGAATAGGCCCGCACTTACACAGTCGAACCATGGATTCTGGAATTCAAAGAACTCTGCACTAATCTTGTCACACATACACGTGTTCATGGAAGCTCTGATAGAATATCTTCGAACCAGAGTGTGTGGCTCCCTTGGCTATTGTTGCACTGCAGAAAGGTTCCACAAGTTGAATTCCAAGAGCAGCAAAGACCACAAATGCTGGCTTGAAGTGCTACCTTTAAGAATCCATGTACTATGCATGCTAAGCGATTTGATATTCCAGGGTTCTGATCCAGGAAACTTTCCAACCATGGGAAGAGGAATAACATTACTGCAGCTGCATGAGAGAGACAGCCCTTCGCCTTCATATTAAGAGCTCAATTTTTTTTGGTGTTTACTGATACTAGTTAGTGGTAATGGGAATATGGACAGTGCAAGTTTTGATATGAGAGTGAGTCATTTTTGAAAAACCTTAATATCCTGTCCTTTTCTTAACCTCGGTTCTAAAGTACACAGAGCAGACAGTTTTTAGAGCGTAGAGGGAACGAAAGATGAAGACCACTGGTCTCGACTACAGTCCTGAAAAATCTACTCCCTAGAAAAAAAGACATGAACGATACGCAATAATATAGTCGCACATATGGAAAATACTCGAGGGATTCTTTTTCCGAACGGGGTCCCTCAAGGCTCTGTTCTCTCACCAACACTGTTCAACTTATACATGCATGACATTCCAACACCCATAGATAACAAGCTTACCTTATCATATGCAGATGACATCACTCTAACATCCACCCACAACAACATCGACACCGCTACAAATAACCTACAAACATACATAAACAGTATACAAGACTGGCTCACACACAATAGACTCAAAGTAGCGCCCACAAAATCAACCATCACCTTGCTTACAAGCCATACAAAAGAACACCAGATAACTCCACAGCTTACACTAAACAACACCAACATTCCACACACTCTCAGGACGAAAATACTTGGGGTCACATACAACACATCATTATCTTTTACAAACCACATTCAGGACATTAAAAACAAATGTACGTCAAGACTTAACACGCTTAAGGTACTTACAGGCACAAACTTTGGACACCAGCAGGAAACAACATCACTCATATACAAACAATATATTCGCTCAGTTATGGACTATGCTAGCCCATGCTGGGCACCCATTATCTCAAACACACGCGTAAACACCTTACAGACAATACAAAACAACGCACTTCGTATCATTACAGGATGCACTCAAACAACACCAATAGAACACCTGCACACAGAAACAAAAATACTGAACGTTAGGGAACATTTAGACATGAGGGGAACACAATTCATGGCAGCAGCGACAACTAATCCACAACACCCTTGTCACTACATGTACATTATATAGGATGGCCCACTTTTCAATTTTTTTTGAAAAGTATAGGTGATCGTGGTTTTTCCCATTATTTGGCACTATACTAGCACATTGGTACCATTTTTACAAAAATTGATCAATATTTAGGGGTCTCGCATCGACCTTGAAATTACTAGTTTTTTTTAAAAAATGTGTACTTTTTAACTTTTTACTGAATCAAGATAAATCATTAAGTAGGGATGTTTTCTGAATCCTCTTAATGAGAGAAGTCGTTTGGTGTGCCTGCCAATGTCATACGATTAACGGTTTAAAGGTTGTGCCTGTATACAGGTAATACCAATGTGCTAGTATAGTGCCAAATAATGGGAAAAACCACGATCACCTATACTTTTCAAAAAAATGAGTCACCATACCCGGGCGGAATGTATAATGTATATAGGTAATTAGAAAATGCACTATGCCTGTGCCAGGTATAGTGATGTGAGTCGTTTTTTATTGTGTCGTTTTTTTTGTTTTTTTTGTCGTTTTTTTTGTTTAAAACGAAGATAGTCTGTTTTTTTGTTTTTTTTTGTTTTTATTGTTTTAAACTTATTCCATATTTTTCTTCCTTTAATCTAATAAGTATATTAGTATTACCTATAATTTACTATACTACCATGCTTATACGGTTATACCTAGTGTATATATAGTCATCTTTTAGAAAAACTGAATCACGCAAAAAGTATATAATAGAAAGGAAAAACAAACCCTCATTTTTTATATGTATATGTTGGGGTAAATGTGATAAATTGGTAATTATGCATAATTACCGGTAAATATGCATAATTGAAAATATCATGACAACCTAACCAATTGTCAAGGGCGTACAGTTGACCTAACCGGGCATTCAATTGACCTAACCTGGCATTCAATTCAATTGACCTAACAGGGCATTCAAGGTTAGGTCAATTGAATGCCCGGTTAGGTCAACTGTACGCCCTTGACAATTGGTTAGGTTAAGTCATGATATTTTCAATTATGCATAATTACCAATTTATCACATTTACCCCAACATATATATATTTTTTAACGAACATAAAACATTCTTCCTCGTTTCAAACAATATACATAATTGTGATTGGCAAGAGTACCAGTATATATATATATTCCAGATAGAAAAAAAAAATATTCACCTTTTTTTGAACCTTTTTGTTAACCTAATGTTGTTTAACCTTCATTTCCATGGAAGAATCATCACTAGATTGGGTAGAGCATATATGCTAGTTTCAATATCACAGGTACTGGTATAATATACATAATAAAAAATACATAATACTGGTATAAAACAATATATATAATTGTGATTGGCAAGAATACCAGTGTGTGTGTATATATATATATTCCAAATAGAAAAATAAAAAAAATAAAAATATTCATCTCTTTCTTTAACCTTTGTGTTAACCTAATGCTGTTTAACTTTCATTATCTGATTCTATTTCCATTGAAGAATCATTATCACTAGATTGATTAGAGCATATAGTTTCAATATCACAGGTACTGGTACTTATTGCAGATTTGGATGTTGACGAAGCCAATGTAGCACCATGTTTTACTTCACTTTCTTGGAATGTTGCATTTTGGGATATAAATACTAGCTTTGCTGCTCTGTCTGTGCTTAATCGGTTTCTTTTGGCTGTATGGATATTACTGTATGTGCTAAATGATCTCGGAGGTAATGAAAGGGCGAAATAGAGGTGTATGAGTTTGTGTAGGTATATATATGAGTATGCATGCGTATGTATCTGGAATTCTGGATGTATGCGTGTGTATGGGGTATATAATAGATATAAATATGTGTATATAAGTATTTATGTATATATTGGTATATATGTATATGGGTGTATGTGTATGTATATATATGGATGGTCTCGGGGTTAAAAATATGTCATCGCGGGTCTAAAGGATAGTTAGGTGGGAGATTCAAAATCCGAGGCATGGATGGGAGAGTCCTGGAAAGGTTGGACAATGGGCAGTCAGCTCCCAGCCAATGTTCTCGCAAGTTTAACGGATCTCAAGATACAAGACTTTCAGTGCAAGAAAGAGGCCAGTTTTTTTCTGTAAATAGGCTGAAAAGGACATTCTATACTGGTACCATATGGCCTATTTTATTATTTATGTATTTATTTTTATAATATATATCATTGCAAAAGTATACCTTATAATTAAATTGGCAATATCTATATTAATTATTAAAAAAACAAAAAAAAACAAAAAAACAATAAAAAACAAAAAAAACGACAAAAAAAAAACATGGACATAAAAAAAACCGTTTTTTAACATCACTAGCCAGGTACCTAACCTATTTCTTTTTTTGCAGATCATAACATTTTGAAATTCTGTCTGAGTTCCTCATCCTTTGTCATGGACAAATCGATGGCAACCATAACTGGAAGAACTCTTGAAGCTACAAATAGAGAGTCATCAAAAGGAAAGGCGAAAATAACAT
This sequence comes from Bathynomus jamesi, assembly GCA_023014485.1. Taxonomy (NCBI): domain Eukaryota; kingdom Metazoa; phylum Arthropoda; class Malacostraca; order Isopoda; family Cirolanidae; genus Bathynomus; species Bathynomus jamesi. The sequence continues at coordinate 259,232 of JAJOZX010004823.1, read as the reverse complement.
CGCTACCTTCTCTAAGATCGGCCTCGGAAATTTTTTTAGTTGGCCAACCGTCGTCCTCCATCAGTGGTAGCAAATTGCCAACAACACGGCAGGTTTTGCAATACTTCTTCAGTGTTATCCAGTACACTGCTAACAGGAAAGACGCATTCAAAGAAACCGTAAACAACGTCTTAAAGTTTTGGAACATGGCCCGCATTAAAACAATCACAAAGCTCAACTGCGAACGGAAGCTAGAGGCATTGTGGAAAGAGTGGCACTTACTCCAAAAGAGCAGAAAACGAGAAACTGACGCCGGAGGAAAACGGCAGAAGTTTTCGGACAGTGTGGACAAGCTGTGGGATATCGGAGCATCTGACGCTGTCGAAGATATAAAGAAGAATCGACTGCTGTCCGACAAGGACAAGAAAGAAGACATTGACTTCTACCTCGATCAACGTGGTCCTCGGGTGGCAACGATGAGCGGGAACGATAAAGTTTTCGCTGTAAAAAGAAAGCTACAGGAAGGAAGAAAACGTCCTCGCCAGGAGCCGCAAACCTCAAAGTGTGCATACGAAACCGGAGATGAGGCCATGGAGAATGATGATACTGGCATGTCAGGAGAGTCGGAGACAGAACTAGCGTTCCCCCTGCCGAAAGAGCCAAGTGTGTGTGTCAATCTTCCTCGCCGCATCCTTAATGCACCTGCTGTCATGGAAGTGGCTGATCGTTTCCGCATGTCCAATAATCAGGTGCGTATTGTGTATAGTATTCATCGATAGCGTCAGTTTTAAAGTGTCCCGTAACCCACATGTATTCTTGACAGTTTCCTTTCCACTTTCCATTCTCTACATAGGTAGTAAGCATTGTGGCTGCTATCACACGTTCGGCGGATCCACCAGCAGACCTCAATCAGTTCAGCATCTCGAAAGAAACGGCTCGCCGGGGAAGAGTGGTGTTCATCGCTCTTCTGTACGTACCAGCTTGGTTGGCGGCCCCTGTAGCAGCTGATGCGCCGTTGAATGACCTGGTACTATACCAGCGTTTTCTGAGGTATAGGGCAGTGGACCGCGAGGTGGCAGAAGCGTCACTGGCAGTGATGAGGCGGCACTTCTGGTATCTGAGGCCTCAGACCGTCATCTTCGCTCTATGCAGCAACAAGGTGGATGGCACTGTGAAGCAACAGATGGCAGAGAAGCTGTCCCACCTCCCTGTACCCAAAGACTTCACATACGAGAACGTCTCAGTCGACGAGATGACGCTACTCCCCGACCTGATCGACGAGTCCTCCTGGTTCTTATTTGCAGGTCTGAAGATGTATGGGTCTTCGTGGCTCACCCTGCCAACTGATAAGTGGGACGAGAACGAGGGCTTTTGTCGTCTGAAGGATGTGATCTCTAATCTCCAGGTCACCAATGACGTCGCTGAAAGAGGAGTCCAACTGATACAAGGCTATGCGAACACGGTCACAAAGGACGAGGCACAGCTGCAGGATCTTCTGCAAGTGGTGGAAAAGAACCGGAAAGAGCTCGGCGACTTCAAGAAGTCATCACTCGCCACGATGACATAGCACAGAGGGACAACGTTGCAGCCAGTGACGTGTGATAGTGGTCAATACAATGCAAAAGTGATTGTTTAAGTTATTGTTTCTTTCTTCCTTATTTGTCTGCTATTTGCTGATTTTTTTGAAAAGTATAGGTGATCGTGGTTTTTCCCATTATTTGGCACTATACTAGCACATTGGTATTACCTGTATACAGGCACAACTTTTAAACCGTTAGTCGTATGACATTGGAAGGCACACCAAACGACTTCTCTCATCAAGAGGATTCAGAAAACATCCCTACTTAATGATTTATCTTGATTCGGTAAAAAGTTAAAAAGTACGCATTTTTAAAAAAAAACTCGTAATTTCAAGGTCGATGCGAGACCCCTAAATATTGATTAATTTTTGTAAAAATTGTACCAATGTGCTAGTATAGTGCCAAATAATGGGAAAAACTACGATAACCTATACTTTTAAAAAAAAATTGAAAAGTGGGCCACCCTAATGTACAATCATGCACCGACACCGCACCATTAAGGTAACACCAGAGAGACATTATAACCAAATACTGCATTCCATACCACGCCCCACAGACATCACACAGTATAGAAAACACATACACACACACACCTAACCCTCAAAGCACTGACACGACTCAGTCCGAATGCGGTCCTAGGTGCGAAGCCGCCACCCATTAACAGATCAGAGATCAGCCTGAGCAGATCGGATCGAGTTAACTTAGCACGATTCCGATGTGGATATCACCCCAACTTACGGACATATAAACACAGACTAGACAACTCCACAGACGACACCTGCCACCTGCCAGGACACACCACAAACAAATGAACACATGACAGACTGTACTGCTCTAGCACAACAACGAACACAACACAACATCACTAGTGCGCTGAACCTCTGGTCCACTCCGGAGAGGGTGATCGGTTACCTGCGTGCCGCCGGCTTGCTCGATCAGGGTGGGCTGATCGGCTAAACAACAACAACAACAACAACTCGAGGGATATCTCCCAAACTTTAAAAATCAAACAGAAACACTGAAATGAGAGAAGAGGTAAATTCTGTACTGTCCCAGCTGCGGTGGAACAGGTTAGGAAAACGAAGATGGGAAATACTCTCGGAATACGATGCCCAAACCTCTAACGTGCCGCCGAAAGTACTGAGGAACCTCCAGCACGCCAACTTGAATAATTTCAAGAACCAGTTGAACAAGTTCTGGTGCAAAGTTCCTAACCAGCTATGCATAGCTGGCTACAAGGGCAGGATGAGAGTAGAAGGCAACTCTGGTGGTTTGGGCCCCGGTAATACTGGTAATAATAATACGGCAGTTAGTGCAATGAGTCTCATTAGTTTGCCTGAGCATTGTGTCAGTTTCTGACAGTCCTGGAAGATTAACTCTCCTCTAACAAATTCCCTAAATAAGGCTGGAAGTTGGAGAGGAATCGACCACAAGTCGGTTCTGAACCGTCGTTCGAATATATCTTAATCTTTTATGTTCGACTGGTACAAATTGGTAACGTTTCAAATACATGCAGTCATAAATTACGTGGTTAAACGGTTAAATAAGTATATGTATCATCACAAGACGATGTGCTATAAGCAAGAATCAGGTCCTTGCAATCAAAGGTTGTAGGTCACAAATATTTGCGGAGCCACTGATGTTCCGACTTTTTTTCACATAATTTGGAACGTAGAATTTAAATTTATTTTTGGGTTAATATTAGATTTTACTCCCAGCCACAAGCAGTTAAACAAGTACTATATATTGAATTGCCATTAAAGACTGACTAAAAAAAATATATATCTTGTGCAAATTTGTTCAGATGTACTTTTTTTAATAAAATATATTTCCTGTTTTGGCTATTTTTGGGGTTTATGATATGTATGTATACACTATTTTGGTAAATTTGTTGCTTTTTTCTTGTTTTTGGCTACTGTTTCAAGTTCTGGCTAGTTTTTTTTTATTCTAATTGGATTCAGTTTGGTGGTATTTGCGATAGAATTATGACGTGCCGTTCGTGTGATTTCGACTTTGAGGACCTGATTCGCCATGTAGGCCTAGATGAAGACAAAGCATTGGATGTTTTTATCAATCACGGCGTTATTCTCTCATCTTTGTGACAGTGAGTGCCTAATACGAAAAGATCAGAAGATATGTAGGTGAAATAACCAATATTAACCTGTTAGGTTAATTGAATGCCCTGTGAGGTTAATTGAATGCCTGGTTAGGTTAATTGAATGCACGGTGAGGTTAATTGAATGCCCGGTTAGGTCAACTGTACGCCCTTGATGATTGGTTAGGTTAAATGACGAACAAATTTTTCTAGTCAATTTTGAGTTGTTTTTGCACAAATGTGATACCCGTTTCCTGTGAAAATGTGTAGTTTTCGAGATTTCTTCACTTAATTAAAGATAGATGAAGATATCTCGAAAACTACGCATTTGCACAAGAAACGGATATCACATTTGTGCAAAACAAATCAAAATTGACCAGAAAAATTTGTTCTCGTCAAAAAACCTGACTGGGAGTAATAACCAATTTTTACTGAGGTAATCCAAGTCATGAGCTACATCTTTTAATAATAATAAAATCTTGCAAGATGTCAAACTCAAGTCAGCTAATTAATATACAACTATTTACTACCACCATAGTAGCCTATATAACTGAAGCAAAGATTATACACTATATACAATCTACAAACTCTCTTTCACTAATGAAAGTGTCTAAATTTTTCTTAAAATTAACTAATGAACTACTGTTTACCACATCATATGGCAAGTCATTCCAAAAATCTACTACTCTATGACTGAAGAAGTATTTTCGTAGATGAAGTCTACAAGTCTGTTTTCTAATTTTCTAATTATGCCCACGAGTTATCCCATCAGTATCTAGTGAGAAAAAGTTATGTACATCTAAATTGTCCAAACCTGAAAACATTTTGAACATCTGTTTCATATCTCCTCTCATACAACATCTCTCAAAACCAAAGGTGGGCAGGACCGAGTTCCAAAAGGACCGAACTCCAGGAACTCGGTCCTTTCTCAGTGAGGACCGAAATGAGGAGCGACGGTCCATTTTTAAGCAATTCCGGACTGTCTTTTTTAGTGATTTTAGCGTGTTTAGTGATTATTTGAAGTTCTAAAGAAGATGGATCGTTTCCTCCAGAAGACTCAGAAAGAGACTGAGACTGAACTGAAACTTGTTTCAACACCTGAAGGACTTGTTCATCAAGTTTAACACGCCTATCCCATCCAGTGCCGCCGTGGAGAGGCTCTTCTCTTTGGGGAAGGACGTCCTCAAGCCGAAAAGGTCAGGGCTCAGTGACAGCCATTTTGAAATGCTAGTCTTCTTGAAGGGAAACTCAAGCATTTAACTTAATAACTTTTTTTCATCATTTATGTATTGTATTAATTATAATTTACGTTAATAAAATTAAAGATTTCCGGTGTCTTTAATTTCATTTTTCATTTTAATCAAATTTTTCACTTATATATAAGGACCGAGGACCGAGTCGTTCCTAGGTCCTATCTTCAGAAAGGACCGTGACCGGGACCGTCGGTCCAGTTTGAGGCAAGGACTGGGACCGGGACCGTCGGTCCTTTATGAGGCCCGGGTGACCACCTTTGCTCAAAACTAAACATACCTAATTCCTTTAATCTATCCCTGTATTCCAATCTTCTTAGGTTAGCCGCCTTAGGGATAAGCTTGGTTGACCTACGTTGCCCACCTTCAAGCATATCAATATCATGTCTAAGGTCAGGGAATCAAGCTCGAATGCAGTATTCTAAGTGAGGCCTAACATAAGAATTATATAATTTACAGATGACTTCCTTACTCTTGTAACTAACATTCCTCTTAATAATACCTAACATTTTATTTGCTTTATTTTTAGGCTCTAAACACTGCTTAGAAAATTTTAGAACACTACAAACTATAATGCCAAGATCCTTTTCCTTTCTAACATCCTCCAACCAGTTCCCTTCATCTCATAACTAAAGTTTTTATTATTTCTATGAAAATGCGTGACTTCGCATTTTTGAACATTGAATTCCATCTGCCATTTACTAGCCCAAGCAACTAATCTATCAAGATCCTTTTGCAGTTTATAAGAATTTTCTATATTTGTAACTGGAGCAACTATTTTTGTATCATCTGCAGATTTAGAAATTTTACAACCTACTCCTTTCTCTAAATCATTGAGATATAAAATAAAGAGTAATGGACCCAAAACTGATCCTTGTAGTACCCCACTTTTCACTTTCTGCCACCCAGATTCATGACCATTTAGAATTATCCTCTGTTCTCTGTCTTCTAACCATTTTTCTACCCCAATTTAAAATTGACCCTAATATACCATGAGCTCTTAATTTATACAGAAGTCTCCTATGTGGAACCTTGTTAAATGCTTTACTAAAATCCAAATAAATAACCTCTACATCATTTCCATTATCTACCTGATCAGTTACAAATTCTAAAAAATCTAAGAGATTAGACAAACAAGACCTTTCTGATCTAAATCCATGTTGTGAACTTTAAATAAAATTAAAGTTCTCCAAATGATCTTGAATATTATTCTTTATAATTCTTTCTAGTATCTTTCCTACCGATGATGTCAAACTAAACAGGCCTATAATTCCCAACCTCCTCCTTACTACCCTTTTTGTAAATGGGTACTACATTAGCTTTTTTCCATTCATCTGGTACTTCTGCATAATTAATTGACCTAGCAAACAAAATAGTTAGTGCCTCAGATAAGCTTTCTTCCCCTTCGAAGAGAATCCTAGCAAATATATTATCAGGTCCAGCAGCCTTATTTGACTTCAATGTATGAATCACTTGCCTAACATCATCCTTCCTTATATGCAGTGGTGGGCACCGTTAACCAAAAAGTTAACTTCGATAACGATAATCCGTTAACTCCAATTTTTAACTCCGATAACGATAATCCGATAATTTTACTACAAAGTTAACGGAAGTTAACGATAATCCGTTAACGATAACTATTTCTTTACTAACATTTAAAAAAATCAAGGAAAAAAGCTTTAAAACCCATAGAAAATGTTTATTTATGCAAAATCCAACAATAAATAGGTATTTAACTGTATTTTTATCAAGTTTTGCAACTTTTTTGCTTAACTTTTTTTATTTTTAATAAAAAATGTACTGATTACATGTTTTGAAACCCTTGTAACCACTAACCATTAACTAAATTTTAATTTACCAGAGAATTATTATGGCGGGAACTGAAAGGTAAAATTAAATTTTAGGCACATTTATAAGACTATGACACAATGTGCTGGTTGCCCTTCAGAAAGACCAACTTCTCAAAGTTAGGCCCAACTGCCAGTCTTGACCTCTTGGGCCTCAGGATGTCCTTGCCGAGAGAGAAGAGCCGTTCCACTGCGGCAGAGGACGGAATTGGCAGACTGAAGTTATGGTGGTTTGAATTCATTCGCGGAGCGGTGATCTTCCGTGAATGACTCCTCGCAGTTAACGTGTTAACGGACTTTAACAGACTAAATATCGAGTTATCGGAAGTTAACTGGTCCGATAACGATAAATGGAAATTAACTTCCGTTAATAGTCCGTTAAAAAAAGTTAACTTCGTTAATTAACTGTTATCGGATTAACGCTTTAGTGCCCAACACTGCTTATATGAATATGATCAAGAATATCTGAATTTACAGAATCTAAAGGATTAAAATCAAAGTTATTTAAATTTTCTTCAGTAAAAGCAGAGCTAAAATAATCATTAAAAATACCAACAATATCCTGATCTTTTTCAAACATCCTATCATCATGTTCTATTAGGCCAATCCCTATCATGCTTTTTATTATTATATTTATAAAAACTAAAGAATTTCTTTGGATCTTTATTGCTATTTCTAGCTAGATTTATTTAACTTTTTCATATAAGAGTTGCTCGTTGTTGGAGTGGTAAAGAGGTAGAGTATGAAGTATACCAGACCATCAGTGTATAACATACTAATTTTTAACATTTAATGGAAAATTTTGTAGTGTAGAATTTTTGCTTCGACCTGAACGGGTCATCTGACTCGACGGTCTTGTTAGTAATGTTGTAAAATTCTCGGGAATAATCTTTAGGGGAATATTCTTGAGAATATTCTCCGAACCGAGAATTTTTGAGGGTTTTCTTTTTTAGAACATCTGAGGGGTTTTTCAACTATTCCGATACAACTTAACTTCAGTTCCTGTCAAAATGGAGAAATTCTAAGTCAGAAGTGAATGATAGGATGAGTGAAGAAATAAATAAATTAACTAATGCAAAAAATGTATTGAATCATCGTATAAAGACTATTTCAATTCAAAGTACAGTATTTACCAGGGATGGCAGTGATTAAATCAAAATGATTTAATCACCTGATTAAATCAATTGATTTTTTTTATTTTCTTTATTTATTTTTTTTTTTTTCAAAATTATATAGAAATTAATAAAATATATCAGACAAAACACTTTAGAAACAAATAAAAATATCCCTTGTAATAAAGTGTTCAATTTCAGTTTTTCAGTATAATAGCTTTTTATGAAAAAATCATGATTTTTTTAATTTGATTTTTTCAAAATTATATAGAAATGAATAAAATATATCTCACAAGACACTTTGGAAATAAAAAAAATACCCCCTGTAATTATGTGTTCAATTTCAGTTTTTCAATATTATAGCTTTTTTATGAAAAAAATCATGATTTTTTGAATTATTTGATTTTTTTAAAATTATATATAGAAATTAATAAAATATATCTCACAGAACAGTTTAGAAAGAAAAAATATCCCTTGTAATGAAGTATTCAATTTCAGTTTTTCAGTATAATAGCTAATAAATAACAAATAAATAAAAAAATGATGATTTTTATGAAAAAATCATTTTTTATTTATTTGATTTTTTCAAAATTATATGGAAATTAATAAAATATATCATACAAAACAGTTTTGAAACAAATAAAAAATATCCCTTGTAATTAATTGTTCAATTTCAGTTTTTCAGTATAATAGCTTTTTTATGAAAAAAAAATCGTTTTTTTATTTTTTTATTTATTTGATTTTTTCAAAACTATATAGAAATTAATTATTGGTTACCCTGTATTTACTCTGATTACTCTAAAAAGCTGCAAAACAATCTAAAAATGTTTTAAAACTAAGAAAAAAGAAAATTCTCGAATATTCTCAACAAATAATATTTTGGCGAATATTCTCGCCTCACATCACTACTTGTTAGTAAATAAAATTTCTTACGTTGCACAGAAAGAAGTACATTATTGCAGGCGGGTGTTGCGAGTTGATTTGAGGACCAGACAAGTGATGTAAATTCAGTTAAGCGATAGATGCGTAGTGGAGTGCCTGAGACGAAAGATTAAACAATAATTTGAAATATGATTTTGTGAATTGAAGAAAAGGATGACAAATTATAAGAGCTATAATTGATTCATTGTCGCGATAACGTATAGGAACCGGTGTTTCAGTAATTTTATCTATATTAAAAAGTAGCATAATTTTATCTCTATTAAAAAGGTAGCAATACTGAAATTTTATTATATGATCTGATCTGATCTGCGGACGCGCTTTGAGTGATTTTGTTTTGCTTCATGAGATTCGCATTTCAAAGAGATAAATATTAAAGCGAAATATTATTGTGACGTTTAACATCTGTAAGTTTTAGTGTAAACCCTCAAGACATGGTTGATGTCGAAGACCTGAAAAATAAGTAATTAACGTGCTTTGAGCGGAATGACGAACATTTTCAACATTTATGATATTTGTTCCATAAATAAATGTATTTCCCATTGGGTACAGACTTATATTATAATAATGTTATAATAAATGTTACAAGATGTCTCGTGTAATAACACTATACATAAAATTGTCAGATAATTAATCAAACAGTATGCCAGTATGCTAGGTGAAGTGGCTATGTTGGTCTTATTTTTGTATTAAGTTCAGTGTATAACGTAAGATTGTACTTGTATGTTATGTTAAGTGGCTACGGATGTGAATGATCCGCAATAAAGATTTTTTTTTTCAGACACACTGTATGTGAGCTTAATTTACCTATTATGGGTAGGGCCTACCAGTATTATATAAACACCATACACGTAGGGGCTTAATGAGCCTATAGTGAAGTTGGGATTAAAGCAAATTTGACTTAAAATTTTGAAAAAACTTTAATTGAAAGTATTTTCGATTTAAATTGCAGAGTTTCGTAATTTTTAATTTGGAATTTGTTAATTTTTGTAGCTTTTTGAACAAATTAAAATGCCATTTTAAAGGCTCGCGTATATAGAATTTCCCGTGTGGTCTAGTGGTTAGGATACGCGGCTCTCACCCGCGAGGCCCGGGTTCGATTCCCGGCACGGGAAAGTTTTACTCGTAGTAATAATTTTAAAGCCAGTTTAGTGTATGAAAGGAGTTGAAATTTATCTTACAATAATAAACTGCATTTTCGTTTTTTATGAACCTGAAATAAATAATCGACATAATGTCGTCGCATAACTTACTCAATATATCTGCTTTCGACATTTTCAGAGACGCGTTCTTATCGGAAAAGTAAACGTAGCGCACTCGACTAAAGTGGTTCCCAAATGCGGTACCATTTAAAGGCGGAAAGTGTTTCATGACCTAGTTTGATCAGCAGTTTGTGAAATCTATACTTTTGAGTTGCTTCTTTTATTAATTGAGCTTCTTTTTTCCTCCTAACAGATCGTTCTTGGAACCATCGAAGACCTCAGTGTGGCTGTTGAGTGGCTGAGAAGTACTTTTCTTTACGTCCGCGTGCAAAAGAATCCTCATTACTACCGTCTTCCTTCCGGACTGAATACGAGGCAACTGGAAAGTAAACTCCAAGGTAAATGAGTTAATCACACTCTAAATAGAAGTAAACGTTTCGTTAGACGTTTCATTGTCCCGATTTTTGTGAATCACTATTATAAAGGACACTGCTCTTCTGAAATCTCCAATTGCACCTCCTCCTTTAAGGATAGCACGCAGTTAGGGTGGCCATTTAAAAGGAGGACACTGCGTATGTGGCCGTACGTTAACATATATATATATATATATATATATATATATATATATATATATATACATTAGGGTGTGACAGTTGCCCCAACTTTGTCCTACAATGCTGTTCAAAATTTTGGTGTTGCATATTGACAAAAAATACCCATGTGCAATTTTTTGAAGATTCATGCATATTCGAGTGAGCACCAGCAATTTGAAAAATAGCGATTTTGCTTATACGGCATACGCGCCTATATATGAGATTACACAACCATCATAAGGGATATTAACACAAATCATTTGCCTGTCTTAATTAAAAGCTGTTATCACTAACACAAAAAAGTTAATCATTCTTATTCTCTCATGGTACATTAAGGGGTTTTATCATATATTCACAAGGTATTATTTCTCTAGAGCAAGAAACCATGATTTCTGTTCGGAAACAGATGATCGTTTGCGCTGATTAGGAACGCGGAGTCTGTCATTTTCAACTACTTGAAGGACTTCTTGAAAGCGCTCCTCATCCCTGGCAACATTAAGAAAGTCATGGCAAAGTTTTACACCACGCTCTGCAGCCTCATTGACGACCTGAAGCTTGTCCACAACCCGTTTCATGTTCAGGTAGTCGTCATGATCCGCCCATTCACTGGCTGGACTGTGGAGAAACTGATAGGGCATGCCTAAAATGGTGAAGAACCGGCTTGAGTCAGGCCCAATTAGGTCCACCAGGGCAGTGCCACTTTCTGGGACAGGGGGAAGATATGGCTTTCCATAGCCCCCATGATTGAGCCCCACTCTCTTAGTAACTTCAGTGCCTTCATAGCAAAGAAGGGCCTTCCTCATCTCCTCTTTTGTCCTTTCTTGTACTTGGGACGAGAACAAAGCCAGTGGGGCCAACTCCTCAGTTAGGTAGCAAGTGTGTCTACCGAGTGCCACACGTGCTTTGTCAACTATTGTGGCGTCATATGGGGCAAATTCAGCCAAGGTTTCGACCAAATTCAAGTCATTCAGTGGCACACTTGCTGGAACGGGGCAAACAATCCACCATGGGACATAAACAGCGACTGTGAACACAGCAAACCGTTCTAACTTGCTGATTTGACTTTTAGTCACAACCTCGGCTTTGGGAAACTGGTCTTTGATCTGGCCTGACAAAAGAACAATCTTGAGGGTATAGAGCAGTTTAGCCATCCACCTTGCTTTGTGAAGTGCGCCGGGGTAGACCATTGTGAAGTTCACTGGCTCGGATCCTTTAGTTACAAGCAGCAGACAAAGCTCTACCAGCTCCTTGTAGTCGCCACGTGTAAATGGTTGGGCTAGAGATTCACGGAAGAAGTCAGCCATCTCCTGCTGGCGCTCCTCAAACACTCCAGGCATTGCGGGGTAGTAGTATTTCTTTTTTTCATTGTACGCCAGTTGAGAGAAATGGTTCTTGAACCTAGAAATGCAATTATTGGGATTATTGTATTTCGTACTAATCTATAATATTGTTTTAGGGGTATTAAGATTGTAATATTCCTTGTTATTTTGTAAAGCTTATGACTCACCTCTGGAAAACCATTATGTTTGGACTTGAAGAGCCCTCCACTTTCAAGCAATCCCAGCAAACACCTAGGATGACTTCGCCCACATGCCTGCGACAGGCGCATCAGAATACGGCACGCTCTAATTCCTTTTGGAGGGAGACGCAAGCAGCTGTTTTTTGTCCTGAAAAAAAAATGTAATTGTAGTTTAAGGCCACCATTTCAGGCACGTGTTTTTTGCAGATTCTGTTAAATCATTCACTGTATTTTGGTATTAATGTCGTGATAAATTCACGCTGATGTTTGAAATAGGTTTACCTGTATTGGATGAAGTTGTGTCGAAAACCATACCAACGACATTCTGTTCACACTCCCAATCGACCAGAAGTTGTTTGGTTGCTGTTGATATCAAGTCTCCTTGAACCAGGCCAGCTTTTTGAGTCAAATGCGGAAGAGGTGGGACTCCAAGAAGCTTTGTGCCATTGACACCAGACACAAGAATGGGCAGGCGGTCATCAGTGCCTTTGGAATCCAGCGTGTCCATAAGTTTACCATCCCAGTGCACCAGTACTTTGTCTGATGGTTGCCATTCGTCCATGATTTTTAAACTTATTTCTGACACGACGGAAGCTTGGTATCGGTGGGCCGTCCTTGCATTTAGACTCAGCTTTGATGTATCTCCACCACATGCAGATACAAGGGAGTACACAATTGCACTCAGCTGGGTCGGCGAGATGTTGTTTCGAACACTGCATGAAACAAGTTCTGCCGACTTCAGAATATTATGGGGCACAAAAATTGAAACTCCCTCTTTCACTGTTCTCCGATGTTTTCTCTTTGGTTCAGCAGTGCTGGCCTCATCAATGTCATCGTCCTCATCAGAGCTAATAGGTGAATCAATATCAGCCTGTACATTCTCAGCATGATCACATTGCTCTCTCTCTTGTCGCTTCTCTTCTCGCATCTGCCTTTTCTGTCGCTTCTGAACCTTTTCTCTGAGTACTTTGTTTACCCCAGAGTAGGTAGCTACTCTGTCAATTAGCATGCTTTTCATAAAGAGTATGTCAGTATCGATGGCATCTTGTTCGGCCTGAGTTTTCCCCTTTTTCGCAGCAGCCATGTCTTTCAACACTGTGTTCTTATAAAATTTCATCGTCAGGCTCAATTCTGATTTAAACTTCATAATTCCAGGATCATCAGCCCGTCTTCTATCCTCATTCTTTTTCATAAGCATCATGTAGTCTTTGTCATAGTAAGTTTTAATCACTCGGCCAATATTGTTCCTGCCTGTAATGGTCGGGACATTCGCCTTCTGGTAATGCAAAAGCACATTGTCAATGGTGGCAGATAAAGCCTGGTCCCAATGCATATCCCGAAGGTTTGCTAACAGACATAGTAAGACCTGCCTATTAGTTGGCAGTTTGCAGCCCTTTATTTCCTTTTCTTCTTCTCGGGGTACGGTGCCCAATAACATTCTGACATACTCATCATCTTGCCGTGTATCCATGATTAAATTCTCTATTCACAACATCAAATCACTGTCAAGGGAAAAGAAAAGAGCATCATTAAAATTAAATGCAATAAAATAATACGTGGAAAATTTGTGGGTCAGCGTTCCAGACCCGGAAATAAAAATCTGATAAAATGTGCTATTTTCACACTTGTTTATGAAGTTCATAAGCTGAAATAGCAATACTTGCTGGTACGACGGTGCTAGCTCAAACATGCACCAATCTCCAAGAAAATTTACAGGGGTGTTTCCTAGATAAATACACAACACTAAAACTTTGAACAGCATTGTAGGACCATTTTTTGATTTTTGGAGGGCAACTGTCACACCCTAATATACATAACATATATATTATATATATCATATATATATCATATATGTTAACGTACGGCCACATACGCAGTGTCCTCCTTTTGGAAATGGCCACCTTAAGGGCAGAGTGCTCAAAAGCCGGACTGTCCGCCTAAAGCCGGACGTCTGGCCACCCTACACGCAGTACCCGACTTTCGGCGCATTCTCATTCCTTTTCTGTCCAATTCTGTAACGCGAAGGTTAATCAGTATTTTCAATCTTTCATCTACTCAACCGATCATCTCTGGAACAGTTTTCCTCAATCCATCTTTCCCCCTTGTCTGTGAGACTGTGACCTTCAATCTTTCAAACGCAGTGTGTCCAGGCACCTCGAAAACCTTGGCCCTTGATTTTGGCTCTTTTCTTCCTCTGTGGGAAGGGCGTTTTTGCGAGCATTCGCCCTTGGCCCCTCCTTTCTGCACCAAAAAAAAAAAATCGGATCACCCGGAGATCAGGGCCCCCAGCCTTCGTTAGTTTGCCTTATAAGGCTAACTAAAGAAGGCTGGGGGCCCTGATTTTCAGGTGATCCAAAAAATCTTTTTGTAATTGATTTTTGTAGCCTTAACGAATAACTTCCCGTAATTTACATCAAAGCAATTTAGCACTTTTAAGTACTTACTCGAATTAGTTCTATAAGTTGACGCTTTTCGAGTGAATGCATAATAATCAGTTTAGCTAATTTTTCCTCAGATCTTTTACTTCTCATTTCTGGGTCTATTTTCGTTGATCTAACCTGAACCCTTTCCAACTTAATCAGTGTCTTTATTCAAGCTGTCTAACTTAAAGAGAGAACCTAGGGTAGGCCTAGGTCTAAAAGGCCAGGCTCAGGGTCACAGGTTGGTTCTTAATCTTGAAAGACTTTAGTAGCCAAGGCCTAGCCAAATAAATAAGATTAATAAATGCTTGAAAGAAACTTAGCTTACATGAAATAAATGGATCACCTGAAGATCATCAGGGCCTCCAGCCTCAATTACCAAATGATATCTTCGTTAAAACTAACGAAAAAATCACGACTTAACCTAACCAATCGTCAAGGGCGTACAGTTGACCTAACCGGGCATTCAATTTAATTTATTATTATATTTGGTACTGTAAAGCAAAAAACGAGAATACATGGGGGTCCTGATCTTCAGGTGATCCAAATAAATTAATAAGTGCTTCGAAGACACTTAGCTTACATGAAATAAATTAATAAGTGCACAAATATAACACTCGTTTTCTCCTCTTCGAAATAACTTATAAATTCAAATACTAAATAAATTGCATAACACTTTCGAAATATTTTTAACCACAATGCTCATGCGTCTAGGTGCAAAGAATAGAAAATTAATTTATTATACAAATGAAATGTTTAATTTCTACACCTTTATATATTTGAAACATTTAAGCACCGTTTTTAAATATTTGAAATATTTAGTAAATATTTCGAAATAGCTATTATTCATTTCGGAAAGGTAAGTTCATTATGAGATGTTGGTTGGTTGGTTGGTTCATCAACTAAGTGCGTTTGAGTTAGCAGGTTTGTTAATTGAAGGGTTTTCAACCACTGGTAAGAAACATATAATTAGCTTCCTCCATAATTTGGGTTACGTCGTAGCCAATGTTGTAACACTTCTTCCCGTTGATTAGCGAAGGTAAGCGACATTGGGTTGGACAGTAGTTGGATGGGAGATCGTCCTCTGCGTCCAGACTATGTAGCGACCCATGGTTCTGATCCCACGTAAAGCTTTAGTAGGCCTCTTCCGTTATGTGACCTTAGATGTTGCGAAGGAGGTTAAAGAACCCCATCATTACATTCCTTCGTAATAACAAAGGTCATGTGACAGAAGGGACCTGCAGCTTTTCTAAGAGTCATTACATCACCCGAACGCGGAGGTCCCAACGGGAAACGGCGTTACGACGTAGCCACGGTGGATAAAATAATCATAGATTCAGTAGACCCTATCCGCTCTACATTAAAGTTATATTTTACGTTTAAGAATTGTGCACCAGAGAAGTGAATGCTCTTGCTTTCGTTCGTTTGATTGATATGACGGACATTGACATTAAACCGACTCCGGCTGGAAGGCTCATGGCCAGGTATTGCATATCTTTCCCCACCATGAAGGCATTTCTTAAGGTAAGAAAGAAAGAAAAAAAAAAAAAGAGTTTCCGAAGCTAATTCGCGACTCTTTTCAGGGTATGCGATTCTTATGTTAAGCCTAATCTGTGATGTAATATTTCTATAAGATTTTGTCTCTTCGTGTCCCAATGCAGATGAAAGGAGATGAGAGTCTGAGGGAGCTGATTGAGTTAATTTCGGGATGCCAAGAATTCGCTAACATGAAGGTATAAACATTATTATTATTATTATTATTTTGCTCAAATTGTAATTATTATTATTTATTATTCCGGCAGGGTACAGCTTTTGCTTTTCATTAGATCTTTATAAAACCTGCTGATTACCTCAATTTGTGACCATAGGTCAAGTATCAACTCGAAAAGTACTTAACGCACGAGCAAAAAATGAGGTGAAAAATTCTCCTCAGAACCCAAGCTAGTTCTGTTGTCTCAAAATATTGCTATTATTAATACTACAGGGTGTTCATAAAATCAAGCAAGTAAATATGGTGAAGTGTACATGCATATTCACAGGGTTTTTTGCAGATATTTCGTAGGGGGGGGCTAGTTTGTCGAAAGTTGCAAAATTTCGGTGATGGCATGTGGCTGGCTTTTTAAAAGATCAGTGGGTGTTAAGAGGAAAGGTGAAAGTAGTAGTATGTGTGAGTTACTTGAGGGACGAGCGAAGGGAGCCACGAGAGGAATGCTCAGCGTTTTTATGCTGTTCCAAACTTGAAATTGCCTTAAAATGATAGCTCAAGGCAGCCACAATTGCTATCCTTTACCCCCTCAGAAAAGTCCAAATTATATCATTTGGAGTATTAATTATTAATGTTTTATAGTTATAAACATCATTGTTATATCATTATAATTGGTGTGTTTGAAAACCCTTATATTTTGCAAAATTTCAGGGGGGGGTAGTAGAGACACTAGAGAGCTTTGGGGGGGTTGCTACCCCACCTGGCATATAGGAAAAAAAAACCTGTATTCACTTGTGTGACTTTATGAACATCTTGTATTATTGGTATTACTGGTAATATGCTAAAATCTTTGCTTTCCAACGGATCATGACGAAAGTTAGCAGGAATATTCAGAAAAATATACTGGTTTGAATGAATATCATTTTGGACAAATTTCACAAATTTTGAACTCGGAGCATCCCATCAAAATGCGAAAAAATTCGCCAAAAATTGCCAAAAAAAAATTAATTTTGAAAGTTTTTCAAAACAGATTTTTGGTATGCTCCTCTACTTTCACGAAAGAAAAATATGGTATGTCTCTGCTATGCACCGTTTATGGCACATTTCTTTTTGAGGGAGGCCCCCAACACACCCTATTTTCTGTAATCTTCGCTCGTAAAATAATGTTTATTTTAACTATATGAATGAGTATGGTGTTTTTCGAAAGGTCTTACAGAACTCTAAAACTTGTGCTTAAAATTAAAAAAATTCTTTCATAAACCCGTCAGCTTCAATTATACGTTTTCGTGAAGTACTATGCAACGTAAAAAGAATCGATGAAAATTTGAAATATTAAACTCACCAAAGAACGTATAGAAGAACAACAGTTATAGACAAATTACTCCTTTTTAGAATGATAATGATATTATGTACGTATGCACTCTGTGGTTTTTGAGTTATTTGCATTTAAATGAATACTGGTCGAAAACCTCAAATTCGGAAATTATTCCTGAACAGTTGGTTGCTGTGAAGTCACTTCACCGACATATATACCATTACAAAGCTCCTCAAAATCTCTTATCGGACACAGTAATTTAAAATTTAAAATGTTGTTTTAGAAAGGAGCAAATACTCAAATATCAATCTTCAAAAATGAAGTGGTCATAATAAATTCTTAACGTAGCGAGTTTATTTGTATGCTCTTATATTTACCACGTAGCTGCATGGTAAAGATTTGAAGCACGTACCTCTTATGGTTTTTATTTATATTTTGTTTTTAAATGTTTTCATTGTTCTTGGTTAATGGTTAATTTACCTCTTCAATATAAGGTTGTTCTTTCGAGGGTGTTTAAACCTCCTTCTCTCAAATTAGAGTAATTTCACATCAGAAGAAAACAGCCAGTTCTTATCTGGGAATCTAAAGTAATTTGAAAAAATATTTATTTTTAAAATTCACTTTTCATCAGAAGCAAAGTATCCTTCAGTGTTAATAATAAAACTTTTTACTATAATTAATGAGACACATACCCTAATAATATGAAGTTAAACTCCTTAAGATTTTAAAGAATTTCGCTGTTTTCTTATAATTTTAACTGTTGAAATTATGGTATTAAAATTGAATTTCCTGAGGACTTCAACGAAATTGGTTGTTAGATTAGATACTAAAGAAAATGAACTAATATTAGTAAACCAAAGTGCGGGTAACTAAATAACTACATTAAAGCGAAACTAGATATATCAGTCATTCTTTAATGATAACATGATATGATTTTGTGGAATTTATATTATCCTGCCAGTAAAGCTTATGAGATCATTAATTTCCACGTTTAAACCGTAATATTAAGTGAATATTTTTCATTACGAGAAGTTGAATTAAGGAAATAAAACAATAATAAGAAATGAATTCGTTACGAGCAAAAGATTAGGTTTATTCTAAAGTCGCCATCGGGTGTGATTGAAGAGGGATAGGAGTGTCAGATTATAAGGGAAGGGGGACCCAAAAAAGGTAATATCTACAGTGATATAGATCAGAGACAATCCGAGTGATCTCGCACGAAATGAATAATTAGTTCTATTTTATAATCCCCAACCAAATAAATTTGGAGGTTCCCTACTATATTGCTCTCGTCCATTCACCCGTCCATCAGGTTCATCGTGCCCATGCCATTATTGAACCGCGCAACATAAATTGATAGACCTCTATTCACATTTGGAGCACCACAGAACGATGTGTCATGAACGAGAGTCGAGTCCCTGCATCAAATGTCAAGGTCAAAGGTCAAATGGTGGATGCCCCCATAATTTTTGAAGTGCTCAATATAAATTGATGAAACTTCATACACTCGGATGAACAAAAAGTGATGTGTCATAAATAGGGATCAGGTTCTTGAATAAAATTTTAAAGCTGCAATTAGAGGTTTAAGATCAAATGGAGCTTTTTCGTGTCTGCTGAACATAAACTGATGAAACTTCCCATACACATCAAGCATCACAAAAGAATGTCATAAGCAAGAATCAGGTGCGTTCATTCAAGGTTAGGATCACGCATAGATCGAGAAAATTCCTGTCCTTGGGGAGTTAAAGTGACGCTGGGCACTAATGGATTACAAACCACTTTAAAATCTTAGAAATATAAGGGATTTTCTCTTTAAAAAAAATTAATATAGGCCTATAAGGACTTTGTACGAGGATTGAATTGCTTCCTACTCGTATATAAGACCTCCACAGTAACAATTTTTGAACTTTGTGACTTCGGAGAACTTAATAAAATTGGAGTTTTAAATAGTCTTGGATGTTAAAAACAATGAACTTGTGAAAAAGGTAACACTTCAGCTGTGTCTCTCTCTATGCAGATTCGCACTTCCGAGAAGAGAACGTTAAATGATCTCAATAAAGTGGCACTGAGATTTCCCATCAAAGGAAGAATCAAAAATACTGCTCAAAAAGTCAGTTGGTGAGTGCTTCTAATAAATGGTTCGTGATGTTTACTTCACTCAAAAAAGTATACCGGTGGAAGTGTACAGGTCGTGATTTCTTTCTTTTGATGCGGTGAAACGATGTTACATGACAGTCGTGGGATAAATTAATTATTGATAGGTAGAAGAATGTACATATATTCCCAGTTTGATACCAACAAAAACAAATGCGTAATTTATAACTAACTAAATTCTATAATCCATTCGTAATAATAGGGAAATATTTTACGTTATACTCTGATACTTTATATGGAGTAATAAAACTATACACACACAGTCTAGGGTGTCCCAGCCTCACATGTGAAAATAAAAATTTGCAAGAGTCAAATCGCACACCCCTTTAATTAATTACACTTGAAGAAAGGAAAAAATGGGCGAAATTTCATTGGCCTATTAGGAGGGGAAGTGTCCCCTCATTGACCTTGTTTATTCGACCCTATATGAACAAACGTAAATGCTCAGCATTAATCATTCTAGAATGGAAGAATGAAATGTAAATTCTTTCTAATGACTAAATTAAAGGAAATGGAAATTCTTCCTAATGGCACATTTCATTTCAGGGGACAGAGGATCTTTTTGTCTGCTGAGGGGAACTGCTGGTGGTGGTATTCGACGACTTGGTACACGAGCTGCCGTTCCTCGTTTTTTGTCAGGCCCTCGTTGAAATCTTCCGCCAGTTTCACCGCCCGTTCTGCCACGTCGTTCACAGACTTCAACGATAGTGCACATCCTTCGAGATCTTTGGGGATTTTTGGAACCGGCAGCTTCAGGCAATGAAAAAGGTTTTGAGTCCTTTTCGTGACCAAGGTGCTCAAATCCGACCGTCTCACGGTCAAGACACACTTTCCCTCCAGCCAACGCAGATCTTTTGGGTTTTCGGTCTTCTTGTGCAGGTTTTGGAGCATGGCCATCTTCTCTGCATCGGTGGTTGGTTTTGGAGGAGAACATAGCGAGTCTGGCTAAATCTTCGCTTAGGTACCAGAGGTGGCCCCGGAATTTTGTCAATGCGGCGGTACCTACATCATGATCCACCGCCTTGTACTGCTCTAGGTCCTCCAACAGCTCCAGGTCATTGACGGGCGCGTCCGCCGTCAATGGAGCCTCAAACCACCTCTGGAGGTAGATGGTGATGGCAGAGACATTTATCCTGCGTAGTGACCGGACCTCGTGAGTGGTCAGGTGGAATTGGCTTCGGAAGATGAACATCTTAAGACAGTAAATGCCTTTGGCCATCCACCTGGCCCGGTGGTATGCTCCAGGATGATTGTACCGGAGATCTCGTTTGCCATGACCATCGAGGAAGACCAGAGCGAGGATCAGGAACTTCCGGTAATCGTCTCTTGGGTGGCCAACTTCAAGCTGGTCTTCAATGAAGTGGACAATCTGCTCTTTTTTCAATGCCACCCATTCCGAAAGGATGTCGCTTGGGCCATCACCGTTGAACGGAGAAGCTTGCTTCTGGTCGATGAACTCCCATTGGGATTTGAAGCGAGTGAACAGCGCAATTTCGGGGCCAGAAGACCTGAAGAACAGGTCAAAGACTGAGGTGATTACCAATTCCATCATGTGGTGTCTGCAAGCCAGGAAAAGAACGCGGCGGTCCATTTGGTCCTGGATAATCATATAAGCGCCGCTGTGAATACCGGTATTTGCCGCTGTTGTGTCGAAGCAGAGACCGGCAATCCATGGTTGAACTTGCAGCCAATCGTCCAGCACCTTCAGAACAGCTCCAGCCATCCGCTGTCCCGTGCTGTCAGGGATTTTTGGGATTGCCAACAACTTCTCAAGATTTTTCCCGCTGACCAGCACTGGTATGCGATCCGATTTCCCTCCATCCGAATCAGGGAGGAGTTTGCCATCAAAGTGGATGACAAGCGGCGTATCAGGATTGAACTCGGTCTTGATTCCGGCTGCCAAGTTCTTCCTGGACTTCTGCCGTGAACGGTGAAGACTTGATTTGGACAAGGTGACCGAGGATAACTCAACTCCCGCGGCAGCGAGTGCTGGAGCCATAATGTGCATCGCTTGGCGTACTGAGGTTCCAGTTCGATCCAGGGCTGCAGCAAAATTGGGATATTGGATGATCCTCCTTGCCGACACTTGGCCGTCCTTGGGAGCGGATCGAGGAGCCGAAGGACCACGAGAGGAATATTGGACATCATCATTGGATGCTTCGGCCATGGACTCCGAACAAGAAGAAGACCCACTTTTCACCGTTCCTTTTGCTTGCAGTGAGTCCATCTCTTCGCGGCTTTTCTTCTTCCTCTTCTCTTCAGCTGCTCGGCGTTTCTCCCGCTCCGCTGCCCTGCGAGCAAACTCCAGGTCATCCTCCTCCGATGTACATCTTCCGCACGGTTCGCTGGTCATTCAGAAAGTCTCGATCATCGGGGACTTTGATGAGTTTCATGGCGTTGGCATGAGCTGTTTTGAACAGTGTATTCAGGTTGGCTTGGAATCCCTTTTCCCGCTCCAGTTGCTTCTCTCCCCCACGGTTTTGGTTTCTGGCAACCTTCTCGTAGTCCGTGGAGAGGGCCTTGATCCTCTCGAAGCACTTGGGCTTGTGGGAGGTCGGAATAGATGCCCGAGCCCACACTGCCATAACCTCATCAGCTACCACATTGGCAGCTTCCGCCGTGGACGTTTTTTTCTTCCGAGTGAAGAACAACAGACGTCGAAGAACATCTCCTACTGTCGGGAGTTGACACAGCGTTTCCAGGAGTTCATTTCGCAACACCCCCACCAACCACACAGTCTCCTGCTTTCTTGTATCCATAACCTGAAAAGAAATATGCTACAATTAGTATAAGGTAGAGAGTAGCCATTCAGCAATAGTAACACATGGTTTGAGGGGACCCTTAAAATTAAAGAACACGAATGAAATTCATCTTGCTGGCATGTTTTCACGAGTGGAAGAAATTAGGGGGGTGTGCATGACAAACTTCAGGAACAAAAAAAATTGGGACACTCTAACACACACACACACACACACACACACACACACACACACTTTATATGTTGACAACAGAAAACACTCCAGAGTGGGAGTTGTAGCGGCCTTTTGGTTAGTTTGATAAACTTATATACACTTTATAAATATAAACTATTTTTATAGGTTATTGTAACTGCTTCACAATATAGTTTTTATACTTTTTTTTTGTAAATGTTGAACAGTTTGATACAGGCCGTGTTTCGTTGTCACAACATCGGAGATTACGGATTGTCTCAAGAGGCAACGAAGATTTTGAGAATCGGGCAGAGACTAACTAAATGTAAGCATTTACTATACCTCATTCTGTCTTTGAGCTTGTTAAACGCGTGTCTATGATGGGCATTGAACACGCTATGCCAAACCTTCGTCCGTAGTTTTCATATACAGTGTATATATAATTCGTTTTAAGGAGCTTTGCCTTGCAACAAATTTGGCATAGAAAAGACATTAGTTGTGGTCAATTAATTCAAAAGTTTTGTTTAACTCTTCCTTTGTCGTTGGTTTCCTTCGAAGGTCTCTTCGAGTATTCCTTCACCCGAAAAGAATATGAACTCCTCCTCAATGCTACGATTCTCACCAAAGTGTTCGTTTGCCACCTGTGGGAAACGTCTCAGATGGTGTCCAAACAGCTGGAGCGTATTGGTCCTACTCTCGCCACATGTTTGGCCAATGCCAAGTTCACCTCTTTCACTGCCATTGAGAACGCGGATCCCAGGGAATTAGAACTAGTATGAACATGTTAAAACATGTTATATGCGAGGTTGCACACGTTAATTCATGTATATTAATAAATCAGTGAGGAAACTAATGCGACCCATTGCGCTATGAAACTTATGTAATTATTACTAACCATCGCCCGTATCTCAGTGGGTAACGCCGTTTCTTTATTAGCGGAATGAAGACACTGAGGTAGGGTGTTCGGCTTCCGATAGTGCTAGTAATAATAATCCGGAAGTTAGCCCAATGGGCCAGATTAGTTAGCCAGAGCGAAGTGCCGGTTTCCGGCTCTCATTATCAGAAGGGTGCCTAAACCTTTAGCCTTGTATATTATGTCAACTTTCTCCCGAGTCAGTCATTCAGACGAAAGTCAAACTTGTTGATACTTTTCCAGGTATGCAATCGACAACCCCCTTTCGGGAACAGGATTAAGGAACAGGCGCACAAGTTACCTCAATACGAATTGGCAGTACAGCAGTTGGGAGATGTAATTACTGAAATTACATAGAAATTCCTTACGTAGAAATTCCTTATGATTAAATCTTTCACTATTTATTTTATGTAATACTGTATAACTCATGCTTTTCATGCATAGAATGAATATTTTGTTGTAGGAAGACCTTAGGTCAGTGGTGGGCACACTTTTCAGTGTCGAGGGTGACTTTCAATCTAGAAATTTACCGACGGACTAATAATAGTATACAGTATATCAAGTTTTTATATATATATAATTTAGGAATATCTTATAAAAGGGCATCGGTTGAGGTGAAGCAAAAATATGAAGAATAAGATAGTTGTATCGCTTAAATTCCAAATTAAAAATTATATATTTATTCATTTTGACAAATTTAAACATCTAGGTTGTATCTGATCAACCAGTAATTTATAATTCGGCGTGTAAATAAAAAAAATTATAATGGAAGGAATGATTTTTGAATAATTACATAAAGTGAAGTCGGGTCTGTAATATTAATCAGAAATGGCCTCGAGGGCGACTCCAAACCTTCCCGATGGTGACCGAATGCCCACCCCTGCCTTAGATGTTACAAAGGAGGTTAAACAACCCATCATTACATTGTAGGACTACCACGAGTTTTCACAAGAACAACCGATTGAAAAATAAATGAGGAGTGAAATATAATTAGTCGTGCTTAATATATTTGAAAGAAAAGTATAAAGTAGGGTTCAGTACTTATATATTAAAGATCAGCTGCGTCGTCTTCCCTACATGCGGAAAAGCACGTAAAGATAACTCGTCAGAGTACTTTGAAAAAGCCTTGTTTTTGGTCAACACACGACTGCGATGATATATTTTGGTTTGGGATCCTAAATATATCCGAGTCGGAATGGGCAAGGATAACTAGCGGGGTTCCTCAGGGGTATGGGTTTGGGTCAGTCTTGTTCATTGTTTATGTAAATGATCTCTGTATTAATTTCGAAGTTGGTGAACGATACGAAACGGCGGTAAAGCGATAGAGAGGCGTTGCAAAGCGACGGTAATAAAGTCGTTGATTGGTCGGATAAATGGCAGACGAAATTTAATGTCGATAAATGTAAAGTAGTGCACATCGGCTCTCGGAATAGCGAATTTAGTTATTGTATGGCAAGTAAAGACCTTATTTCGGTAACAGGAGATTTAGGTGTTATAATTACGAAAGACAAAGTTTTCAAAGTAATCCGTCGAAGCCAGTAAAAAAGCTAATAAAGTATTGGGGTTCTATATCGCGAAATTTCGAGTACTGTTCCAAAGACATCATATTACCCTTATATAAGTCTAATTCGACCACGTTTAGAGTACACCGTACAGTTTTGATCTCCATATATGAGGAAAGATATAGAGAAGTTATGATCCATAGTTGGACTTGGTGTGAGCAGAAAGAGAGCGAGAGAGCAAACACGAAGAGACAAGTAAATGATTCTTCTATTACTTAATAAATTTTAAAAAAAAATCTTCATAAAACGCATGGGGAAAATTAGATGATGTAGTTTAGTGTTTTGCGCTATTCATTTTTGTCTTCTACTTATTACTACTTCAAATTTTCATGTGTGTGTCTGGGTACACCAGGTAATTAATGTGTATGCATGATGTGAAAATTATTGTTTCTGATTAAAAGTTCACATCTGCATGAGTGTAAGCATTGTACGAGAGTTTTACTTGGGATTCTCTATGACTGTCAACTTCCTTATCCTTCCTACTTTACTTCCTTCCGTGGATCCTCGGGTCTTTGGTGGCCCGTAACAGTTTTGGAAAAAAATTCTAAAAAGATTAAATAGTTACTAATTATTAATGGCTCAGTTTTATTTTTGAGATTTTATTACTGTCACTGAACAGAATAAAATATCCAAAGAAATATATAATATTACCAATTAGTAATTTTTTATTTTTTTACAAATTTTTTGTAGGCGAAATTTTTTCCGAAACCATACTTTATAGGTTCCAATATTTTCTTAGTCTCCCCGTGTATACTGTAAGGTATTAAGTATATTATTTTTTTATGTATTGTTCCCATTTTAATGATTTGTACTTCAAAAGGTGTGTACATCTGAGGCGACTCTTTTGATTACCGTGATTGTGGCAAATGCCAGCGAGATTGCGAAGGGAAAAGCAACAACCAACTGGAACCACTCTTCCCTCCTCTTGCTCGGAGATAACAGCAATCGAATTGTTTTCGCGCAAAGAATCACGTAAGTCCAAACTTTCGAAGCGATACTTTTAACTTGTGTTACACCGTTTCTCGTAAGATCAACGATGTTAAGCGACGCTCGGTGTAATCCGAATCGGGTCGCTACTTCATCCGAAAGAAAAGGACGACCATCCCTCCAAATATTGAACAGACCCAACGTCGCTTAACGTCGTTGCACGATCTGGAGGAGGTCCGGTGCGTAGTGTCTCCGAGAAACTGATACAATGAAAAAACGGATCTAACGGGAAGCGGTGGTGGTGGTGGTAGTAGTACTTGGAGCGACTCGTCCACGACGTAGCCTTTCCAAAGGTGATCGCTCTTCCAGACCTAACCAAACATTAATACAAGGTTTATTTTGATAATTAATCCAGCTGTATACGTTGACGTGGTTAATAAATGAAAGGAAGATGAGAAGCGAAAGATATGTATCAATGTTTTCCACATTTTTGTGTACAATATCCTTCTGAAGAGAATAATTATATAGGCACTACACCGGAATTTTTGTTTGTCGTTTCATTTTTTGTACAACGATTTATGTATGATTTTTTTTTTTAAATGCTTGTTCCTATTTTAGCATGAAATTTGGATTTACTTTTACTAATCCCTCCTAACTATTCTGTTTAACGATGTGTATATATATATAATATATATCGGGTGATTTATTTGAACGTATGACACTTTAAAAGGTTGTCTTTTTTTTTTATTAACTGAAATATAGCATGTAATTTTTACTGTATTTTCTGTACATATTTTGGGGAATTAGTTCCCTAATGTAAAACATACTTTATGTGATGTCCTTTCAGCTTTAATTTTTTTTTCCGCATGTTTGTAGTAGGGGACTAATTCCTCGTGTGCAGAGAAAATACGGATGTTTAAAAAATCACCCCCACCCCCCCAACACACACACACCACGCATTATATCCTGTTTTTGCGTTCTCCCTTCATTCCCTGCCTAAGTGTATTGCTATAAATATAGAAAAAGCCATAGAATCGCATATTTGTCAGTAATTAGGTTGATTTATTCATTATTGTTTAGATTATTCTTCATATTGTAATAGCATAACAATAATAATTTCACCCCTTTATCCCCCTTCCTAAATAATTTTTTTTTAACTTCTAAATCAAAAAACGGAAATTTGTTCCTCGTTTCCCAACCTTCGATAGCTCAGTTGGTAGAGCGGTGGACTGTAGTTGGTTATTAAATGCAGATATCCATAGGTCACTGGTTCGAATCCGGTTCGAAGGAATAACTTTTGTCGGTTCTACTATAAAGGAAATAATGAAATTAAGTAATGAATAAGTATTGTATTTAAAATTTGTATCGGGACTCGTCACGATTGATTTACGTATACTTTATGGAGGTCATGCTACTTTTAGTCGACCTACTTGTAAGTACTTATAGTTCTTATAGGCTACTACTGGGCTACAAAGTTTAAAATTGTTGGTACTTATAGTTTATAAAAATATATAAGTCAAATTTGTACTTAAAATAAGTCGTGTACAGTACAAATATTCGCGACACTTACCATATTAACTTTACTTAATAAGGCAACTCCTCGCAATATAAGTATGGTTACCATATTTGAACTTTCAAAAAAGAGGACACTCCGGAGAAGGGAGGGGGAGATCTGTATCAGTATCTACCAACTCACGTTTTATTAATGTTATATATATATATAATATATATACACCGTGTACTACGTGTCGTCTATATTGAGTATCTGTAAATAAGAACGAGTGTTATGGCCTCAAAAATCATTATCCGGGAAAAACCGGACGTATGGTAACCCTAAATATAAGACCTACACACTGCATTTGCAAAACTTTTACTTAGTATTTAGGCTAGTTAACTAATTCAGTCGAGTATCATACCAATTGAAAGTAGCGTAGGTTAGTACCATTTATAGCGAGTTACCCTAAAAAATGCACACATATTCAGTTAATGAATTGTCACGAATATGAACACAAATATAAAATAGTACTTTGTAAATTTTATTCAAGTATGATGAGGGAAAATTTGTTTAAAATGCATTTATTCTGCGTAATTGTCCAATCCCATGTGGTCTAGTGGCTAGGATACCTGGCTTTCACCCAGGAGGCCCGGGTTCGATTCCCGGCATGGGAATAATATTTTGTTTCTTTGTTAAAATTTTTCTGTACAAACTATACAGAATGTACTTTTAGATACAGGGTACGTGGCCGATCTTACGTATCTCTCTGACTCTTGATCATCCTCTTTTCGGGATTTCGGTGAAACCTTTGCTATTGCGCTAGATAGATCAAAAGCTTTTGATAGAGCCTGACACAAATCCTTAATTTCCAAACTACCCTCCTTCGGTTTCTGTCCTTCTTCTATCTGTGCCTTCATCTCTAATTTCCTTTGTGGCCGATCTATAGCTGCGGTTCTAGATGGACACTGTTCTTCTTTTGGCTGTGGATTGTGAATGATCCGCAATAAAGACGTTTTGTTTTGTTTGTTTCCTCAGGGCTCTGTTCTATCACCCACTCTTAACCTCTTATTTATCAATGATCTGTTAAGTCGCACTTCCTCTCCTGTGCCGATGATTCTTTCTACCCGCTTCCCAAAGCGTTCCTCTCAACAGTCATTCCATGATTCACGTAGAACGACTATGGTGCACCTGACCTCTGGTCTTTCTACTGTCTTTGGGGCGGAGAAAACCTTGTGGCTTTCAATGCCTCAAAAAATCGGTTTCTTCATCTGCCTACTCGTCTTCCACACGACTAACCCTTTACCTTCAACGATACACAACTCGATCCTTCCTCTTCTCTTAACATTCTTGGCGTTTCCCTTTCTCGTGATCTTTCCTGGAAATATCACGTATGCGCTCTTTCTAAATCAGCTTCTAAGAT
Organism: Bathynomus jamesi; assembly: GCA_023014485.1. NCBI lineage: Eukaryota > Metazoa > Arthropoda > Malacostraca > Isopoda > Cirolanidae > Bathynomus > Bathynomus jamesi. The sequence continues at coordinate 230,275 of JAJOZX010004823.1, read as the reverse complement.
GTTAGGTGTACTGTACCGCCTCCGCAGTTTCTTCACCGCCACTCAGTTGCTGCGTCTCTACAGGGGTCTTGTCTGCTCCTGTATGGAGTACGCTTCTTATGTGTGAGATCGCTCTACTTGACCGGATGGAATCAAAGACTTTTCGTCTCATCACTTCCCCGCCTTTTACTGACTGTTTTCAATATATCTCCCTCTCTCTTCGCCGTAATGTTGCCTTATTCTCTCTCTACTATCGCTATTATAACTGACACGGCTCTTCTAATCTCTCTAACTGCATGCCTCCTACTTTAAGGAGAGCACGCAGTACCCGACTTTCAACACGTTCTCATTCCTTTTCTGTCCAACCAGGGCCGGATTTACTTGCTTGTGGGCCCTAGGCCAAACCTTATCAGTGCCCCCCACCCCAAAAATATTATATATATATATATATCGTAATATTGTAATGTAAAAAAAAAAAGAATTACAACAATGTAACACATCAATAATTTTATTCAAATTAGTTTTATATCATGTACAACTTATTCTTACACAAAGGAATAATGGAAAAAAATACAGTCAAATTGAAGCATAATAAATTTTGCAATAAGAATTACAACATAATGTAATACATTACACATTAATAATTTTTAATCAAATTAGTTCCATATCAAGTACATCAAAGTAAATCAAGTTCCATATCATGTACATCTTACACATAGGAATAATGGAAAAATACAATGAAACTGAAGCATAATAAATTTTGCAAGCACAACTATGTGAAGTTCAAAATGACTTTTTCCTGCTTTTTTCTATGGCAAATTTGTCAATGATACTGTTTGTGTCAAGGGATTGTAGGAGGTCCCCAGTGGGCCCCCAGTTACTGGTGGGCCCTAGGCCAATGGCCTATGTTGCCTATTGGAAAATCCGGCCCTGTGTCCAACTCTGTAATGCAATTTCTGGAATTTTACTCACTTTCGAATAACGATTATTTCTTCCTTTTCTATAAGCCCTCTTCATCATCCATTTTCATTTTAGTTTTTATTTGTGTGTGTAAGTTGTCTGATTGTTAGGAAACAAGATTTTTACCTTGGTGTCATTCAATTGTTCCGTACTTGCAGGGCCACTTTTACGGGGGTGCAAAGGTTTACGTTGAGTGCACGCTTCATTCTTGGTGTCACCGATGAAGATTCACCAATCTTCTCCGTGAAGGACCAAGTTCGTTGGCAATCCGTTATTCGGTTCGGGCTAACAACATTTCATCAAGATTTTATTTTGGGGAGGGATTAGATTAGGTTAAGTTATTAGTGTCGACGAAATGTCTGTAGGCCACTCACTTAAACACCGCTTAAAATGGCCTACGATACGGCCCTGACTGCCTAAGGAATGTCACGTTATCCAACTGTTTCTAGTGTATTTGCGATTTTAACCAATTTTGCATTTAATGGGAATTTGTTTGCTCAGCATGAAATTCGGCCGAATGACCATTTAAGTTCCACCCTTTTAAACGGGTAGGTTTCACCTTTAAGTGAGAGGCAAGAAGGGGCAAATTGTAAACAAACTATCATTGCTTAAGCCGTTTTCTTTTCGTCCAACCGACTTGAACAAAATTAGACGACTCGAATTGTTTTTTTGTAAACAAACAATTTTGTCTATAGAATCAAAGGTATTTCAAGAATTCATTGTATTATTTAGGCCCATATATAAAAGAAAAAATATTTTATTGATATTAGAAACCTATGCGAGATTAAATTGCCGCCTCCTTTAAGTAGAGTTTGCGGTACCAGACTTTCAACACATTCTCATCCCTGTTCTGTTCGACTCTCTAACGCAAAGGTTAATCGGTATTCTCAATCTTTTCATCTACTCAACTGGTCAACTCTAGAACAGCCTTCCTCAATCCACTTTTCCCACTTTTCCCCCACGTCTATAACCTCCAATCTTTCAAACGTAGATTGTTCAGGCATTTCGAAAACTTTACACCTTGATTTCGGCTCCTTCCTTCTCCTATGGGCAGGGGGGGGGGGGGGGGGGGGGGGGGGGGTGATATTTTTGCGGACGTTCGCCCTTGGCGCCTCCTTCCTGTATATAAAAAAAAACATTGGGATAGGCTATCGTCGCTGTGACGAGCTCAAATCTTGGGTACAGTCTAGGCCAGAGCTTCCCAACTTTCGGATCCCGAATCGATCTGATAATTGTATTTTCAATTTTCATCCTACGCCTGTCCGACAAGACATTTATCAATCATGAATGTAGTTGCATATAACAGTTGAAATCCGGGCCCTTCTCGTGCGTAATAAACACTGTGCTCATGAAGTACAGTGTGTGTGTGTGTGTGTATATATCAGAGCTGGGCACCGCAAACTCAAAATCACTTCCGCAAACTCAAACCTTACCTTCCGCAACCGCAAATCCGCAAACTGCTTGCCATTTTTGGTGCCGCAAACGCAAACCATATTTCCAATTTTTACAGTGCTGGGCACTTCCGCAAACACTTCCGCAAACCGCAAATTCCGCAATCGCAATTTTAACTATAAAAAGTATCCAAAACAGTAAAGAGGTATAAAAAGTTTTTATATCTTTTTAATGTTTAATGTTTTAGCCTTGTTTTTATTAAAAACAAGGCTAAATAATTTATTACAATAAATCACTATTGTAGAAGAAATAAAAATACTACATATATTGATATATTATATTGAACAAAAACACCTCCTGCAAGTAAATAGTAAATAAATTAAATAATAAATTTAATCATTTGAATTTCATAAATTTTGAGACTTAGACACGTTAGAGAAGACTGTACTGTAACTGTAGTAACTGTACACACATTACATTACACAAGTTAAATTAAGTTAACACTGTGACTGAAGCCCAGTGGCCACGTGGGAAATTTGTGGAAAGATTTGCGTTTGCGGTCTTAGTTCCGCAACGCAAATTCACTAATTTGCGATGACTGCCGCAAACGCAAATCCGCAAACGAAAAACATACTTCCGCAATTGCGGAATTTGCGGTTTGCGGAAGTGTTTGCGGAAGTGCCCAGCTCTGGTGTGTATATATATATACAGTCCTGAATTTTTAGATTCCGAGTTATGCAATATCATGAATATTGGTACTAAATTATGTTATCCTATTTCATTTTTAGATAACTGTCTTAGGAAAGCCAAGAATAGGTACTATAATAATGTAATTGTAAAGGAATTTGAGCGTAAAAATATCCTTAGCCTACCTTACCATGTTAATTTTCAATATATTCCGACTTTATTTAAAGCACTTGGCATCAATGTCGTCTTTAAGTATAATAATACTGTTAGATCACGCCTAATAAAAAATAGCCCGGATAATGTTGGTTGTGTGTATTCGATCGGATGTACACAATGTAACTCAATATATATAGGTCAAACGGGTAAAACGTTAGATATTCGGGTAAAACAGCATAAATATGCGTGTAGAACAGCTAATAATTCCAATGTTTTGTTTAACCATATGTATAGATGTAATCATAGCATCAAGTGGGATAGTTCTAAAGCGCTTGTTGAAAACAGAGATATAATAGAAAGAAATATTCTAGAATGTGCATTTATCCATTATAAAAACACTTTCAATAACAGTGCGGGAATGTATAAAATTGACATCTTGTTAAAATTCCTTTTGCCTCTCATTAACTCTTGTTAAGTATGTGTTAATTGTTTTGGTTTCCGCTACGTTGTATATATTTATAGGCATCTTGCCTTCTCTCTTCATTCCCTGACGAGGTGTAGCTTTGAATACACACGAAAGGACTTGGAATCGTTTTTCTTTTTCCTTGTGGGTTTGCAGCATTCATTCATTTCACGTGTTTAATTGTGAAATTCATCCCATATATATATATATATATATATTATAATATATATATATATATATATATATATATATATAATTTAGTGGTGGACCGGATATCCGCATCATTTTTAACATCCGCATTCGCACTTCTGACTGCGGATATTACCTCTAATAAATTATGCAATTTACAATTAAAGTAGCTTATAAGGCCCAGTCATGCACATTTCATGTAAAGTATTAATTAGTAATGAACAAACAAATATATAAACCTCAAAATATAAATACCTGGTAACACAGAAAATTTAATGAGACTTGTTTCATTGAATTTTCTGTGGCTGAAACTCTTGAGAAAGTTATTATTTTTATCATAATGAAAGCATTAATACAGGGTGTACATAAAGTCAGGATCTATTTTTGTGAAGCACTTGGAAATTATATGGAATTCAATCATAAAATGATAAAGTGGTAACATTTATTAAATAATTAAGAGTAGGATTCGACGTGACGCCCATCAGTATCCCTGCACAGCTCAATCGTTCCGCAGCATTTCTAAACACATTCTGGAGCATTTGCGGGGTTATGTTATCTGCAGCAGTTCGTATACGTGTACGTAAGTTTTCAAGACTTGTAATCTTCGTCTGATAGACGTGCGATTTGATAAAGCCCCATGCAAAGAAATCTAAAGGTGTTAAATCTGGTGATCTCGCTGGCCAAGGTCTGTTGCTTCCGCGTCCGATTCAGCGATTTGGAAAACGTCCATTTAGATAATCCTGAACAATTTTGGCATAGTGACAAGGAGCACCATCATGCTGATAGACGACGGGGATAGGATTGTTAGTACCGTCGTCTATCAACATGATGGTGCTCCTTGTCACTATGCCAAAATTGTTCAGGATTATCTAAATGGACGTTTTCCAAATCGCTGGATCGGACGCGGAAGCAACAGACCTTGGCCAGCGAGATCACCAGATTTAACACCTTTAGATTTCTTTGCATGGGGCTTTATCAAATCGCACGTCTATCAGACGAAGATTACGAGTCTTGAAAACTTACGTACACGTATACGAACTGCTGCAGATAACATAACACCGCAAATGCTCCAGAATGTGTTTAGAAATGCTGCGGAACGATTTGAGCTGTGCAGGGATATTGATGGGCGTCACGTCGAATCCTACTCTTAATTATTTAATAAATGTTACCACTTTATCATTTTATGATTGAATTCCATATAATTTGCAAATGCTTCACAAAAATAGATCCTGACTTTATGTACACCCTGTATTAATTTTAATTCTTATGCATTGCCTGCCATAATAGTAATATCACGAAAGTTGAAAAATTGTCATATATTCATAATTCTATATTATATTGATAGATTAACTAAATATCCGCATCCGTGGATATTGAAATTAAAGATCCGCGGATGTTGAAAAACTGACATCCGGTCCACCTCTCTCTCTCTCTCTCTCTCTATCTCTATATATATATATATATATATATATATATATATATATATATATATATATATATACACACACAGACCGTGCATGGAACAAGGAACTCTTCTAGGAAAATTAAATCCACTATAGTCCGAATAAGTAATGGTAAATGACAAACACTAGTTTTTTCTTTTTCATGATGTTAGCCCAACGTGGGCAACGGGTCACTCGCAAAGAGGTCCCAAAAATATAGCTTTCCTCACCAGCCGTCTGCAAAGCAGACAGGATCCACCTTTGGGACAGGATCTATATATATATATATATATATATATATATATATACTTTAACGCACATGTGAACTCTGAATTTTTTGTAGAATTGGGTAACATGTGCGAGTCGGCCAATTTAAGTATAAGTGATGTAGATATATTAGGGCTAGCCAGTGGTAATTTTACATACGTTAGTGACATGAGTGGTACCACCAGGTGGATTGATCATTGTTTCACTAGTAATAATCTAAAGCAGGTATTCCCAAAGTGGTCTGTACAGACCCGCAGGGGTCTGTAGGAAGCTTCCAGGGGGTCTCTAAGCTTTTGGAAAAATAGTAACATTAACTATATTAACTATAATTATATTAATTATATTAATATTTAGGGGTCCTTGGTGGTAAAAGTTTGGGAACCCCTGATCTAAAGGATCGAATTGTTAGAGTTCATATTCTGCATGATTTCCGTCTTTCTGATCATAGACCATTGGAAATATTAATTAACGTTACTAATTTATGCGCAACACGACTTAACAAGAACTCAATAGGTAAGAATAATCGCGTTGATTGGTCCAATGTTAACATGCAGCATAAAATAGAATACAAAGACAGAACAAGTCACCTCTTTAATAATTTAGAAATTTTGCACCTTGCCTGTAATAATCCTTGCTCAAATGATTCTCACTGTAAACTCATAGATAGGTATTATAGTAAGGTAATATCCCTGTTAAGAGAAGCAGGAAGCCCCCTGATTAAATCTTACAACTATCATACTAAGATTATTCCTGGATGGAGTGATTTATTGTTCCCCTGAAGAGGGAATCGAAAGACGCCTATGATTTGTGGTGCTTTCATGGTAGACCCAGATTAGGACCAGTATACATGAATATGTGTAGAAGTCGGGGTCAGTATAAGGCGGCCATAAGGCGATGTAAACAGGAAGACGAGTCTATTTGAGCATCAAAAGCCTGTGAAGCTCGCATAAATAACGATAATAACAAATTTGGAAATTTGTTAAGAATCAAACGGGTCTCAAAAATGTCCTCCCTCCGACAATCGATGGGGCGTCGGGGGAAGATGAAATTGCAAAGCTGTGGAAAAACCACTACCCTAACATTCTTAACAGTGTGAGTCGGGATAATCTTAAGATAGATGGCAGCGAAACGATTGTGGGAGGGACAAGGAAAAATATTTTGATATCATTTGCTGAAGTAAAGAGGTTAATTAAAGAGTTAAAGGCTGGTTCTGCGTCAGGGGTAGATGACTTATCGAATGAGCACTTAAAATATGCAAATGACGTAGTATGTCTGCATATATCATTGCTTTATCAGCCATGCTTGCTCATAGCTATATCCCTGCAGAGTTCATGAGGGTATATATCTTGCCCCTGGTCAAAAATAAGTACGGAGACATTCTGTCCAGCAATAATTACAGGCCTATTGCTGTCGCTTCCTGCTTCTCGAAACTACTAGAAGAACTCTTGTTACTCCGATTAAATGATTTCCTATGGACATCTAATCAGTTTGGCTTTAAAAGGTCCCACTCAACTGACCTGTGTATCTATGTACTTAAAGAAAAAATATCTAAATACATTGACAGTAATTCAACTATTTATAGCTGTTTCTTTGATATACTGTAAGTAAGGCATATGATAGAGTGAACCACAATATTTTATTTGCAAAACTAGAAGACAGGAAGGTTCCCATGTACATATTAAGTTTATTGAAATTTTGGTATTCCCACCAATCTTTCACTGTGAGGTGGGGCAATGTACTATCCGAGTGTTTTGGCTCTTCTTGCCGGGTGAGACAAGGCTCCTTGCTCTCCCCTATGCTGTTTAATGTGTATATTGACGGATTAATTGCTTCACTTAATTAGGCAACAGTGGGATGTTGTATAGATAACACAAGGATAAATAACTTAGTTTATGCCGATGATTTGGTGTTAATAAGTCCCTCTGTTAAAGGTCTGGATCGGCTACTAAACGTCTGCGAAGTGTATCCGCAGAAACATGATATTCTTTTTAATGTTACAAAAACTAAGGTTATGCAATTTCATCCTAAAAGCTGTAATCAGCCAGCTGATATGTTTTAAAATGAATGGTGAAGTAATTGAGGAAGTACAAGAGTTTAAGTATTTGGGTCAAACTATTACCAGCTCCTTGAGTGATGACTCGGATATAAGAAAACAATCTCGAAGCCTGTGTGCTAAAGCGAATATGACCATAAGAAACTTTCGATTTTGTACAAGTGAAGTTAAGGACACACTCTTTCGTACTTTTTGCAGTAATATATACGGACAGCAACTCTGGGTGAATTAAAAAAAGGTTCTGGCAGAACCCTAAATTTGCTGTACAACAGGTCTTTTAGACTCTTACATAAATTACCCCCGAGATGCTCAGCTTCGCAAATGTTTGCTACCCGCAATGTCCCGAGCTTCTCGGAGGTAACAAGACGTGCTCAACACAGTTTAATGCAAAGAATTAAAAAATCAACCAACCCGATCATCCAAGCTATCCATGATTCCTGCCATTTATCCTCTAAGGCCTAAGCTATGGACTTCTTGGTACGAAAACGTCTGTCTGTAGCTCCACTTAACTTCGACATTACATTATTATTTCTAATCAATTGTATATATTTCTATCCTTAGTATATGAACTGTCATTGTATTATTAATATTTGTCATATGGACTATAGTCTGCCAATAAACCTTTTCATTTATATATATATATATATATATATGTATGTATATATATGTACGTACAGGGTGGGCGGAAAGTAGCTCCCTATTTTGGATTGGTAAAAAAATACGTATATTATCCATTTATTTCAGAAGAAATAATATGAAAAGGTAGGCATACATGGTAGGTTTTCTCTAAAATTCAATGTGGGCTCCAACTCTTTCCACCAGCTTCTGGAGCCGCCCAGGAATGGCGTCCACTGACTTTAGCAGGAACTCCGGCGGGATGGAGGACATGACTTCCCGAATTCGGTCCTCCAGTTCTTCCAATGTCCTCGGTTTGGTGCGGTAGACTTCTTACTTTACCCACCCCCAAAGAAAGAAGTCGCACGGTGTCAAGTCGGGGCTCCTGGCTGGCCATTGATGTGGACCACGACGACCCATCCAACGCCCAGGGAAGTGGGCATCCAGCCACTCACGGACAACAAGAGCGAAGTGCGGAGGGGCGTCATCTTGCATAAATATCAGATCATCGATGTTCTCCCATGTGCTGACAACCGGCCAGACCTCGTTTCGCAACATAGCAAGGTACCGCTCAGCATTCATGGTGTTGCGCAGAAGGAACGGGCCCACAACCTGATCTGAGGTCATACCACACCACACCGTTACACTGAACCGATTCTGCCGTTTTTCAGCGGTAACCGTGCGACTTCTTTCTTTGGGGGTGGGTAAAGGAAGAAGTCTACCGCACCAAACCGAGGACATTGGAAGAACTGGAGGACCGAATTCGGGAAGTCATGTCCTCCATCCCGCCGGAGTTCCTACTAAAGTCAGTGGACGCCATTCCTGGGCGGCTCCAGAAGCTGGTGGAAAGAGTTGGAGCCCACATTGAATTTTAGAGAAAACCTACCATGTATGCCTACCTTTTCATATTATTTCTTCTGAAATAAATGGATAATATACGTATTTTTTTACCAATCCAAAATAGGGAGCTACTTTCCGTCCACCCTGTATATATAAAATAATAACTTTCGGGGAGTTTGTCGAACTTCGACCAGTGTTTGGGGTCGTGAATTGTGTGAACATGATTTTCGGGAGGCCTTATGCAGTCTTATTGTGGGGTGGTTTCATGATACAAGCCTAAAGTTGAATCGAATAACCTTTATTATTAATAAAATAATTATAGTACTTTTACATTTTACAATGAAATAAATAATTGTGAAGCTAACCTATTTATTTTATTTAATTTAGCCCTTAAGCTTTAGGCTTTACTGGACTGCTTAGGACCCTGCTTCCCTCTTCCTCTGTTGAGTGCCCAGACGAATGACTAAGCCTTTATCCCTTGAACTACGAAGTAGGCCTAGCCAAGAGTGGGCCAAACTGAGTTTTGTTTACATTCGACATTACAAACTCAAGTTGTCGCGTTCTTTTCGTCCACAAATCTGACTTCAAGTCAAGTTTTGGGCGAAAAGAAAACGGCTTTATTATTACAAATTACTCATTAATCGCCTCTCGTTTAAGGCCCGAGAGCTTCTTCTGGGACTGAATACTAGTGATGGGACGATTAATCGGAATCGAGAATCGGAAGAATCGAGCATTTTTCAGGAATCGGAATCGGAATCGAGAGAATTGTACCATGATTTCCGATTCTTAAAACGATTCTTTAACTTTTAATTGAACCAGTTTTGCAATGTAAACTTTAAAATTTAAATGAAAGAGGATAACAAATTTTATTTTTATTGTATTATAGCTATACATTAAAACATGTATATCCATGATGTGTAATCAAGAAGATTAAAATGAATTGTTACAACTTACAGTTGATTTTTATTTTTAAACCAATCTATTATAATTTATAATTTATATTACCATACTCATAATGTAAATAGTTAATCTTACCAGAGTAAAATATGACAATTTCCAGAAAAACAAGTATAGAATTACATTTAAAAATATTGAGAATCGGAATCGAGAATCGAGAATCGTATCGGAATCGAGACTTTTTGGTGGTATCGGAATCGGAATCGTTAAAAATTTTGGTATCGTCCCATCACTACTGAATACCTCTTCGAATTCATGATTCCAATGATAACATTTAAAATATCGGAGAATAAAATATTTAAAATATTCAACCCGCAAGCTTTTTTTTTTTTTTACTTTGAATAACCTTTATTAATAATAAAATAAATACAGTAGTCTTTTTACACTACAATTTTTACAATGACATGAATAATTGTGAAGCTCGACTATTTATTTTTTTATTTAATTTGGCCCTTAAGCTTTAGGCTTTACTGAGCTCTTATTAAAAATAAGCAGCTAGCTATTATAAATTAATAATAATAAATAAATAAATAAATATTATTAATAATTAAAACCTGTATTTCAATCTTAAACAATATTAATGGACAATATTAAACATTATTAGTGGACATTAATCTAAGATTTTTGTTAGTATCCCATTATTAATCGGGATTTCAACTTTGTTTTAAACAAATATACATTCGCAATATTTTTTATATCGGCATGCGAGTCATTCCATAGTTTCAATCCAATGAAAATGGGTAGTTTTTGAGATGAAGACAATCTAAATTGAAGTATAACAAGCTTTGCTCTATTTCTGGTCTGATACGAGTGGATTTCTTGATGAGTTACAAAATATCTATTTACCCATTGCAAATTAATGATTTTGCTCTTACACTCGTAAATAAAAATAAAGTGTGCCAGTTTGGTTATATCATTAAGCTTTAGTAGGTTTAGCTCTTTAAATAATGCACTAGAGTGATCAAGGAAATCAGCATCAGATAATAACCTTATTGCTCGTTTTTGGATGACAAAGATACCATTTAATGCGTTGTTAGCGGAGTTTCCCCAAACAAGGGTGCAGTATGTTATATAAGGAAGAACAAGAGTATGATAAAGAGTTAATAAAACTTGTTTAGGGACTACATTTCTAAGTTTAAACATTATAGCAACGCTCCTTGAAATCTTTTTCGCGATATAATTTACATGATCACTCCATTGCAAATTCTTATCTAGCATTACACCTAAGAAATTTTGTTACAGTACACTCCTTTATGGCGACTTCATTAACATTAAGTTCATCAAGATATACATTTCTTTTATTAGTGAAAATCATGAAATTTGTTTTACTGGTATTTAGGAAGAGTTTATTGGTGGTCAACCATTTCATTACACTGATAAATTCTGAATGAAATACTGTATATTCTTAGCTGTATTAACATCTTTGCAAGAAAAAGAGAGAGTTGTATCATCTGCAAACATTATGAAGTTCAGTATATCAGATGAACGTGGAAGGTCATTTATATATAATAAAAATAACAGTGGACCCAGAACTGAGCCCTGTGGCACACCATGTTTGACAAGCGCTTTAGTGGAGCAAACCTTATTTACTGATACAAAATTATATCTATTGGACAAATAACTTTTAAACCAATCACTGATTGCTTCTCTAAAGCCGTAACAATACAATTTACTAAGTAGAATATTATGGTCTATTACATCAAACCCCTTACTCAAATCCATAAATATTGATATCATTATTTCTTTGTTCTCCTTAGCTATATTTACATTTTCCATAAGATTTAAAATAGCCATTTCCGTTGTTCTATTATTACGGAAGCCATATTGATTTGGAGATAATAAATTGTAGGATTCTAAATATCGCTGCATTCTACTTTTTACAATTTTTTCGAAAACTTTGCTGAACACAAATAATGAACACCGGCCTGTAATTTGTTGCTAGTGTAGGATCACCCCTTTTAAAAAGGGGTGTTATACAACCAGGTTTTATCATTGATGGGAATATTCCTTTGGAAATACTTTGATTGATAATTTTAGCCAAAGTTAGATATCTTATCTTTAACAAGTTTCAATATTGGTACAGGAATGTTATGAATGTTATTTTTTGTATTTTTTAATTTACCAATAATATTCTGGACCTCAGTAGAGGTAGCAGGAACAAAAGAAAATGAATTTAGTGGGCTGGGTGGCATATATTCTAGAGGTGAGTGATCATTATTTATTAATTGTGAGCGAAGCTTATCCGCTATTGAAGTAAAATGTGCATTTAAAGAGTCTGCAATAGCAGTATCATCAGTAATTTCTTTATTATCAACATTTAATTTCTCTATTGAATTTTTCTTAATTTGTTTTCCGAGAAGATTGTTTATGGTTGTCGAAGTGTTTTTCATGTCTCCTTTATGTTTGAAAAATTGATTGTTATAATAGTTATATTTTGCAATTTTGATTATTTTAGTTAATTTGTTTCGGTATTGAGTATATTGTATTTTAGGAATTTTGCTCTGCAATTGCAATTTGAATAATTTATCTCTGTTCTTTATTGAAGTGATAATTCCTGGAGTGATCCATGGATTTGCGACCCTTTTGGGCAAAACTGTTTTTCTCCTTAAAGGAAAGCAAATATTAAAAATATGGAATAAGGTGTCATAGAAGAACTGAAACATATGAAGCTGGCACACATCAGTAGCTTTATTTAGTTTCTATCACCCCTAGTGTTTGAACATTTCCCCCAATACATTCGCAAGGTCCTGAATGTACAACTTATGCCGGAAGTACACGTGCAATACATTCGCTCCGCTCACTCCGCATGCAAATTAAACGGGTACATGTATAAAAACGTAGGGTCGTACCCCAAATAAGCATAATCCTTCGTTCACGACGCCTCTTAAAATTCAAATTTTCATCATGTGACGCCATGCTTTTAATGTCTGTAGGGCGGCCAAAAGTTATCGGGTATATAAAATCACATCCATCAAAGGCGTCACCTTTCCGGAACTAATGATTTTGTGGTTAACGCCAGTCTATTTTCTTTTTGTCTTGGGAAAGAGGCTATAAAAACAAGTGCCCCGGGTGAGGCTCGAACTCACGACCTTAAGATTATGAGACTTACGCGCTGCCTACTGCGCCACCGAGGCCTTCAGGAAGTAATACGGAAGTTTATGAATGTCGCTAGATTAAAAAACATTTCCGTGAATTGGAGAGGGTAACTGCAGTTGCCATAGAAACGAGGGAAATCTTTTTCCTTAATTTTTTTAATGTTTATTTGAGTGCGTGAAAAGTCTTTTCTGGGGAATTTTAAGAGAGAGAGAAAAAAAAACTTTTAGAGAATCCATTTCATTCAGAACTAAAATTCAAATTGTTAAACATTTCCAATGCATGTGCTAAGTAACGTGGTCGAATTGCTAAATAGTAAATGTATAGTACCCCCATTATTTTAAAAAAACATGGGGGAAAAAAAAAGACTATATTTCAGTATGCTTTTATTTAGAATAATTTATTTGTTAAATGTACGCGTATTTAACTAACAAGGTCTATGCGCAGGTTCGGAAAAAAAGTTTGTCTAGAAACAATTTCTAAAAAGTGCAAAAATTACAGATTAGTACGGTAATAATTTAATTTTATTTTGAAAATGGTTTACTGCCCCCGAAAAAGAAGTGGCCAAAGAAAAACAAAATATTACCAATTAGTAATTTTTTTGTGCTTTTTAGAAGTTTCTTGGCGATTCTTTTTCCGGAACTGTAAATGAAGTGTACAATTACCTGAAGAGTTTAGTATAATAAATAATTAGACGCTGATTAGAATCAGTTTTTGTGCAGAATGAAGCCGAGACTGTGTTCCTTTAGATACGGGTACTATTCTCTACGCCCAGATTATGTAGCAACCCGTGTTCGAATACCTGGAATCGACTGTATAATACATTGAGTTTATATTATTAAGTCCCTAGCTGCTCGTCACCGTTCTTTGAACCCCCTATCACTTGACCAATCGGAGATCAAAGAAAACGGTTAATTTTAGGTTAACTAAGAGATGATATCCAATCTCCGGTGTACTGTTTTGCGACTCACTGGTATGGCGATCTGTATTAGGGTTCTTCATGAGGCTCTCTTGATACCCAAATTAAATTGAGCAGTTTAACCTTTTGAATTATATTAGTGTATGAGACTAAAAAAATGCGCCTGGCGTCAGTCAGTGTAGAAGATGGTAAAGTGTGAATTTATGTATTAAAAAGTTAATGCTAAGTCCAAATATGTATGTGACGAGTGAATAAATATAACAAAGTCCGTTATTAATTTTTGCAGTGACCTGAGCCTTCGGCAGCACGGTGGAAAAATTACGAAAGAAGTTCGTGTTCAGAGGTGTTGCTCGGAAGGAGACGAAATCCATATCAATTTCCTATCCGAAACATGGGGTAAAGTTACCTTATATATATATATATATATATATATTATGTTTTCTGGGCTGTGCTATATATATATAGTTACATAAAAGCGTACATATGCCCTTTAACGAAACCTAAATTTCTGATTTCCAATGGGATATTCACTAACAAGCAGCATCAAATGCATGCCAATGAAATTCATGGTTTTCACACCATTTCAATCAAACGATAAAATTGATATTTAGTGAGATCGTTATAACACGCATTTAATTATCATTTGGAATAGGTACCATCATTCCAAACTTAACGAAAATCTGGTATTGAGACCGAACTTCTCTGTTGCTCACTTTTCTCACAAATTGTAATTGTTTATAATCTCTCTTTTTTTACAAGTTGGTTTGGACGTGCAGAGCGTTTATATTCCTCGATATTTGTCTCCTACACCTTCTAGCGTGCCCAAACTGATTCCCGTCAGAGGCTCAGACCAGGACACTAAAAAGAACTCGCAACTGAAGCCGCAAAAAGGTAGGTATATAATATACACGCGCCTTCAGTTGTACGTTAGGGTGGATCGATTTTACATTTCTTTCGATTTCCATATTCTAATAGAGAGAAAAACTTGCGCATGCATGAGAAAATAGCCTCTGCAAAATTTTAGCTTAATAGGTAATCATCTTCTGCCCCCGGCAGAGCGATGAAAATCATATTTTAGTAGTCAAAAACGTATTTTTCTTATAATTTTTAAAATATTTCAATATGCGTGTGTGTTATTTCATGCCTAAGCAACGATATAAATGCTATGGGAAATATATAAATGCATTATTTAAGACAAAGAGCCGATCTGAAAATATGCATATAAATTACCTATTTTCAGATCGGCTCTTTGTCTTAAATAATGCATTTATATATTTCCCATAGCATTTATAGCGTTGCTTAGGCATGAAATAACACACACGCATATTGAAATATTTTAAAAATTATAAGAAAAATACGTTTTTGACTACTAAAATATGATTTTCATCGCTCTGCCGGGGGCAGAAGATGATTACCTATTAAGCTAAGATTTTGCAGAGGCTATTTTCTCATGCATGCGCAAGGTTTTGTCTCTATTAGAATATGGAAATCGAAAAAAATGTAAAATCGATCCACCCTATTGTACGTACGTGCGAGTTTTGTTCACTATAAAGTGAACATCGTTTTTATGACGTTTTATGGATGTCGTTGCTGTAAACTTTGTTAAAAAAAAGCCTTCATTGGGAAGGTATTGTAATTATTGCATATTTGGAAAGCTTTTGTAATTTATAGGCAGTATGCAAATTTTTTTTGGTGGTGGTAGGGGGGAGGGGGTTGAAGATACGCTTTTTTTTTAGCAGTTGAAGTAAATATGTAACATATATTGAATATTTATTTATTCTAAAAAATTTTAAGGGGTCAGAATTATTTACTGAGTATTGTGAAAGCTTTATTTTAATATTGTAATTGTAAATTTGTAATGCGCGTTCAGTTGATGAATCCGTCTTTGACACCTTCTTGCTTATTTTTACAGTAATGAAAACGGAGCTCTAGCCACATCTTCAACTTCGATTGATTCTCCCTTTATCATAACCTAACTTAAACTAACCACGCAAAATATTTAATAATGGTTTCCTTTTTTTTCATTGTTTCTCATAACTGTTAGCCATATTTATATTCAGATCTCTCATAAAATTCATTATAGCCTAAATGCTTCGATTACTTCCCGCATAATGTCATTCTCATTCCCTGTCCGCGAATGAGAATGTACAAAGTGAGAAATCTACATTTGAAAAAAGTATCTGGGTTTGAGAATGAATATCATTCCAAGTTTGCATCCGCCGTAAAGGCGGCAAATGAGGAAGGCTATTATTTTCCTAACTCAACTGAACCTAACCTAAACTGAACTAAAGTGGGGAAAGCCGTGGATGAAAATGAGAATTTGAGAATCGCCTTCATTGAGATTCTCACTCACGGAATGACGTTGAATGGGGTCATAACAACGCTTCAGATGAGCGTATGTTAAGTTTGTCCCTTTTATTATGTTTGTAAATAAATTTCAATAATTAAAATAATTTTCAGATTTAAAACGACAAAATTGTAGTAACGGGAGTAGAAATTGTCTCCATAACTGTGCCAATAAAGAAATGTGCCGTCACCAGTGTTGTAAAGTAAGGATAAATTTAGCTTTTCTTTAATGATGATGTTATTACTAAAGATTGAGATTAATATTTTATAAATTTATTTGTATTATATATTTTTTAATGTCTTTTTTATCTTGATTGATTGATTGATTGAATTGAATAACCTTTATTAATAATAAAGTAAATACATCGGTTTTACAATTTACAATGACAATTACAGTAATTGTGAAGCTGGACTATTTATTTTATTTAATTTAGCCCTTAAGCTTTAGGCTTTACTGGGCTCTTTATGCATTGATGATTGATGATACAATCTTTATACATTCATGATTAAGATTAAAAGTTTTAATTTTAATAGTGCAGCGACCGTATTTCATATGTTGTTATTCATTTGAAAGTCCCTTTGAGAACAGTGTATTCATTGTATGGATACGAAATTGGGATCAGGAATGTTTAGGCTTCGATCCGAGCTAAGCCATCTCAGAGTTTAAGATTTTTAGGAATCTAGTTCATTTATTTAAGCGGATCGTGAACTCAGAATGTTTCATCCTTGAAATTAATTCTTGTCTTCTCGAGAGTCAGTATATGGTTAAAATAAGGGCCTCATAAGGAATTTGTTCTTTTTACCTCACTTTGGCGTAGTCAAATTATATTAAAAAATTTAACTTTCTACCCGACACTTCGATATCCTTTGCCTCGATTGTGGAACTGAACAGTTAACATCGTTTCTTGTGCCATCACCTAACATTAGTATAGGACGACATGTACCTTCAGCAATAACTGTAGGCGAAGGAGTTGTATGGAGGAGATAGTTAAAATGCATTACAGATATGACTCGAATTTTATTTTCTTATCGTAGAGTGGAGTCGCCGAAAAGACTTCTCTGGTCGAGATGAAGAAGAAGGCTGACCAACTTCAAGTTGGCTCTTTTAAAAGAATTAAGGTATACTAACGTTGAGGAATTTAGTAAAAAAAATGTACATGGTTTATATATATTTAGAAATATTCACAGATGTACGGTAATTTTTTTTGTGAGGTAACACTTTTCGTGCCTTGAAACATTAAAGAATGTATAGAAAAACAGGTAGAAATAGTTTGGATTAATTAGTCTTTTAGCTATATGGATTTAGAAAAGTCGGTACCTCGCTTATGGTAAGATGCGCACGTGTGTGTGTGTGTGTGTAAAACTATGGCGTTAAAATATTATCACTTGAATTGTTTAACGTTTTAAGAAAAGGGTGAAATAATTATATAAACAAAGTTTTTAAATAATTGTAGATGGTTTATAATAAGTGCATAATATGGAATGCGTACAGTTAATAATAATATATATTTTTTTATTATTTTAGTGTTCGAATAACGCCGCAAAACCTTTGCTGAGTCGGTTTCGTTTTATATCTTCGAAACCAAAACTTCAGAGAACTTCTGCTGTCGCTCAAGACACAGTAAGGATTTGTCCCTTCCGCCATTCCCCTGATGACGAATTACCTGACGTAAGCCCCGATACTAACGAAAGTAAAAAGTCAGACTTCGTTACCGAAGAACCTACCTTTGAGTTGATGGATGAGCTAGATGGAGGACATTTCAAGGGCTTTGAATCCGATTTTTATCAGACGATGGGTAAAGAGCGGAAATTTCCTTCTTCATGTTCCGTCGCTGGGAATCTCGGAGGAGGAGAAACAAGTTTTGGAGAATCTTCTGATTCTCACTTTGTTTCGAAAAGTAGAAATTCTTTTCAGTATTTGTCTTCCCTCAAACAAGATCAGAAGGAAACACATGCGCTAAAACCCTCAAATATTTTAGCCGAGTCTTTGAAGAAGAGGAAACTGAATGATCGAAACGTTTCTTTCTGCAGTAAAGAAGACCTTAAAAGCAAACAGACGAAAGAAGTGAAAGAGAACATTTCGAAGGACTCTCTTCGTCAGACAACATGGAAATATCCCTTCAAATTGGAACACCACCAATTTACCTTCAGAAAACCTGTGGCAGGGGTTCGACCTATGATTTCACCGGAACACACTCAACAGAAAGTAGTTAAACCAAGAGCTCCTTCCTCCGCCATACAAGTAGAGACGGATTCGAACTTTGGTGGTAGCCTTGGTTCAACTCGGGAGAATGTCCTTCAGGATTGGCAGGAACTCGATCTATACCAGAAATATCGACAGAGGGAGCGGAGTCTTCTAGGTTTGTACTCCGTTGCCAACCCCAACCACAAGTTAAATTATTCGGACGATAACCCATCATCTCACAATCCCCGAGCAGTCCAACCTCACTCACACATTATGGGCCAACCAAAAACCAGTCAAAAGTGGCCACAATATCCGTACCGTCCCCAGTACACACTTCCGACCGATTTTCATCCAAACCATTCTTATTATCCACCTCCACGCTTTCCTGCTGGTACCCGTTATCCACCTCCTAACAAAGAACCACCACTAGCCATGGATGGAAGATATCATCCTTCCGAAAAGGGCGTCGATATAGCTATTGGTGGACTGCATCAAGATATCAACATTAGCCTTCGACCCAAACAACCGCTCATCAAACCATATTGGCTCACCCCAGATCAACATCTGAGTGAACCATCGTATATGTTGGTAAGAAGATAAATATATTCCAGTTACCCTTGAAAATATATCCGCAATAAAAGATGTTTTCGTTTTCTTCATTAGATTTCGTTAAAAGAAAACGAGTCTTGCTTTTTATGTAAGCCGTAATATTATTATTTCTTTGGTGAGCATTTGGGAAAGGAGCGTCATTATTAATTATATATTTTTTGTGTGTAAGACGAAGTTCCATTCAATAACGTTGGAATTTATTAAATATTAATTGCTTTATAAAAGTTCAGGTGAACATTGATAGATTTTAATTTACTCGGTAGATTAAATTCAAAAATAAATAAATAATGCTGCTTAACTGCGCTGATCAGACGAGAAGCGGTGCTTTCAGCGTGGTATGGCCGTTGACAGAAGAATTTAACACTAATCGGCTATTTCAATTAACCCCTTTCAATAATCTCGGTATATGATCCAAATTAACAATTTAATGGATAGAATTCAAATAACAAAAACCTACACATAAAATACTCATTGGCAATTATGCAGTAAAGTACATGAGAACATTCTAGTCAAATCTATACTTTTCTAATGTAATTTAGTGTATTTTCTTCAAATCTGACCTTCATTTCTTCGACAAAATTGCCAAACCCTAACTTAACCTATTATTTTCACCATACAACATAATACATCGACTAAATGGCACTCACAACCTTCACAAACCGCCATTAATGTCATGTGTTGCAATTTCCGATCGCCCTTCTTTACCAGGAAAAAGACAGCATCTCATCAGCTGTGTCCAATTGAAGTAGGACTATTATGATTTCAATTACACAACTTTTATTGTATACAATTTTCAAATTAACAAGAAATGAAGGTCAGGTTTGAACAAAAAACACTAAATTACACTGGAAAAGTAGAGATTTTACTAGAATCTTGTGTCATGTATTTTACTGCTTATTAACCGAGCCATTTTCTATCGTTTTAACCACTTTTGCGAATAATAATTAAAATAATTAGAAAATATCTTGATACCTAGACACCCTGAGAAAAACTAATAGTGGATGATTGTGATATAACCATTTCATTTTCAGGAATTTTCATTTTTTGAAAAATGTGATTTTTATTCACTGAAGGAAGAAGTTAATGATTTTTCTCGTAATTTGTCCCTAAAATTAATTTCAGAAAACTTTAAAAAAATAAAATGCCAACAGCATCCGGTGTTCCCAGGCGGTCTCCCATCCAAGTACTAACCAGACCCAATGCTGCTTAACTGCGCTGATCGGACGAGAAGCGGTGCTTTCAGCGTGGTATGGCCGTTGACGAAGGAGATTGTGATCAATCGGCTATTTCAATAATCAATAACCTCCTTTTAAACCATCTCTTAATAATGTATATGGTACGAAGTATCATAATGAAATAAAAAGTATATTATTTGAGAAATGCCATTTAATGTCATTATCCGTATTTAAACAAATATCACTGAAAACATTAACGTTATTTGCCTTTTGTTCAAAACGCTTAACATCCGTTCTGCCTATATTTATACATTTTGATGGAATTCACGTATTAAAGAAATAAAATAACCAAATAAAAATTCAGTTCAGTATGATAATTAAAACCCACTCTAATAGACAGAGTTTATTTCCACAACAGTTTCGATGCCCACTGACATCCTCTTCGGGTGGATACAGAAAATAAACTCTGTCTATTAGAGTGGGTTTTAATTATTATATTTTGACCTTCACGCAGAAAAAAAGTGGTTTTTTGCATTTATTCAATTCAGTACTTTATTTCCGTACAAATATATACAGATTTTACATAGATGAATATTATTTTCATTATTATTATTATAACACAATGTCTGTTGTATACAATAGAAAACTGGTTTCAAGTTTAGTAAGTGAATAAATAGCCATTATAGTTTTAATGATGTAAATCTCTCTTATGGTGAATTACGAGGAAAGATTGAAGCAAAATCATTATTAAATTACTTGGTTTTATTTTTTTTTAATTTTATTTTTTAACTTTCTTTTTTTTATTTTTATTTTATTTATCCCAGGAAACTTCTTCGCTAAATGATTGGGAGAAAACGAACATTAAAGGCATACTGAAGCATTTTAATAGAAACGACGGTCAAAGGTAGGTTTGTTATTTCTAAATTGGTCATCAGTAATGGGGCAGGGGTGAAGTTTAGATATTGAATAGATGGGGTCATTATGCCAGGTGTTGGCGTTTCCGCTGTCGGTATCTGTTGTCACTTATTTAAGGGGGCCTACTGGCCTTGTGGAGTTAGTAGACTTCGGTGTTCGGATTCCCAAACCAACAAAAAAAGGTTTGCTCTTAACTCCTGCACACACCTGATTGAGCCCGGTTATTCGTCCTCTTCTACTCACGCTCTCGTTTCTCTTCCTTTTCTCCTTTTCCCCTCTCTTCTTTCCCTCCTCTTCTTTTATTCACGTTTCCCCTCTTCGTCTCTTTTCTTGGTTACATCGACCATCGACACTGAAGTTTGAATGTCGATCATCGTACTGGTTAATTATAATTCAGGAGTTCGCGCAGCGGGCCAAATTAGTTTGGTCCATTGCGCTAACTCCTGAATAACCTAACCCGCGCTATGCCAGTTTTCCTGCCCCTCTGCACTGATTATAGAATTCGAAAATTTATAAGTTCAAGTAATCTAAGTAATTTAAATAGTCTTTCAATCGAACGAGTAAATAAACTGTGTTGGAAAAAAATCAATCAATCCCTTAATGAAATGAAGCTCACTTTGATAAAAAAAAAAAAAAAGAGTAGAAAGTAGGGCCAAGTAGTAGTTATAAATTGATGACACGAACGTAGGAGTGGAGTCCCCGTAACAAGGATTTTGTTTTGCAGTTTTTTTTATTTAACTTTTCATTTTGTGCCCATAGAATATGTAATGACAAACAAATTTAATAATTTTATGCTCAGTAAGTCTGTAGTGAAACAATTATTGGCTTTCGCTTAAATACATTATTTTAGTTTAGACTTTATTACTGTTACCAAAAATAATTAAATATCGAAATTCATTTAATTCACTTTTTATTGACTACATTTCTTAATACAGTATAAATTATGTCGCATTTCAGCATTATGAATCCTGAAGTATTATATTTACAGTAGTACAGTACTTCCCCAATTTGATTCATACTTAACATTTTTCAGTATTCAGTTCAGTATTTAATCCCAATTTAAGTATATGTATATATAGTCTGTATTTAAGAATAAGTGTTTTAGATGCAAATATCATAATTTAGCTTATGTTTTTCTATTTATAACTCCAAAACAGCGAGAAGCGACAAAAATTATTTTAAGCAAACAAAAGCATTATTCTCAGTCCGCCCCTTTTTTTTTTTTCAGTTTGAACCAAGCAAATGTTAAAGATATTTTCGAAGGGATCATTTAACAAGCCTCGATTGTGTGTGTGTGTTTGTGTGTGATATCCCTAAATGTACATTATGGGTTATTTGTGTGAGTCCTGTATGTGGTACATTGTCCGTCTGACAGCTTATGATAGCCGTATTAGAGACAAAAAGAAGTCTTTTCATTTTCCTGTATTATTATTATTTTTTTTTTTACGTTTTCACTGTAAAAATTTAGGTATTTATTTTAATTTGTAATGTCCAATTTTTTTTATTTATTGTATTACACGTTCACCAAATGACATCTAGACAAAAATTATTATAATTATGAATATTTGGTTAATGTAAATATGGTTGCTAACTCGCTAGTGAACTACTCGTTCTATTAGAACCACGACAACGACAGTATGATAGAATTACACCAGCAGTTAGTTACTGCGATGCGCAACTTGGATTATATGCGACGTAAAGGTTTTATTTTTAGCCGACAGTTGTATCCCTTTCGTACAGCTACTCACTCGATATCCGTTTTCATTATGTAATGGAAGACTGCTAGATTTAGCCCCTACGTCATAATTGACGCGAACGGTCGTAGCGATGAGAATATTCGAATTGGGAGTTGAATCTCGTAACACATCGAAAATGGATCGATGAATTAGCCACTCAGGGGGAAGTTCAGCGTGAGATATTGTGACGTATCGAAAACTACGCGGGTTCAGCACTTAAAATATGTGTTTATAGGTAGTTATGGATGAAATAAAAAGCGAACGATGATACGTTTTTGTTTTCGTAATATTGATCTTTAGCTTAAAATAAGTTATAATTACAAATAGCGTGTAATAAGACTAGATTAACAAATACTGTTAGAAGCTGAATAACAGTTAACATATTGGGTTTAAATAAATGAAGACAAGTATTTGGGGGTTCGATTTTTCCCCACTTTATAAAATTACCATAATGAGAAATTTTTAATAAATCTGAAACTAATTGTATTATTATTATTATTGCACTAGTTCTTCGAGAATTTGAGTGACATGCTTTTCTAATGTTCTACTAACGTGAATTAATGGTTTTAAGAGCTTTTTAAAAAAAAATTACTTTATACAGGGTGTCCCAGAAGCTCGGTCTCGTAGGAAAATTTATTTTAAATTAAATTTATGAAAGTAATACATTAGAACTAAGCCAAATATTCAAATTGATGTCGTGTTTTGGGATCTTTTTTTGGTTGCAGGTAGAATAACGCGCGATGGCTAATATAGAAATGAGTTACAGTCCTGAGGAAAAGGCCTCCTCCGCCTTTTCCTTAGGACTGTAACTCACTTCCTACCCGCAACGAGCAAAAAAAAAGTTTAAAAAAAGACATTAATTTGGACATTTGTTTTAGTTTCAATGTATAACTTTTGTAAATTTAATATAAAATAAATTTTCCTACGAGACAGGACTTATGTACATTATACAAGGTGTCCCATTAATTAGACAATTGAACACGGGCTTAAACAAGAATTAAGAACTAAAACAAATTAAGGACTAAAAAATTCGAGCATAAAACAATAAATGCGTTAAGAAAATAAAATGTATAAAAAAAGAACAATTATTTTTAATGCGTAACTTATTTCGTTTGGTTGGACCCTGTTTTTTAATTTTTTTTTTCCCCTTCATCATCATTTACAATGAATATTTATAGAAGGGGATTTGTAAATGTTTTATTTTTATATATACAGGGTGTCCCCTACCTCCCTAAAAAAGAAGACAGGGTAACTGAAAAGCCATATTAAATATAGGTTTTCAATTACCTTTTCTGGGTGTGAGGTGGGGGCGTGGGGAGTCACCTTCTATTGATACAGTGTTCATCCGGAATGGAATGATTCTTGAACGTAAAAAAAAATATATATATAAATATCGTATTAGAGTAAAATTTAATTGACATTAAATAATACAGGGTGACCCAAAGAGATTTTCCCAAATAATTATTCATTATTTTTGGGAAAATTTTTAGATTAACCTCTATGATAGTTTTTCAATCTTATTTATACAGGGTGGTGCAAAAGTTGGTATACAATTAGCTATTGTTACTTACTACTGTAAACCTACATTTTCACCACCCAATATATATATATTAATTATTACGTCTATACTAATAACAATTTGTAGGAAGCTAAATTAGTAATTCTTATTATATATATATATTATATATTATATATATATATATATATACTGAGTAACAAACGTTGTAATAATGCTTATAGTACTCTTGTATACTCAAGCACCGATATTATATATCTTAATGCCTATTATTGATCATTTAATTTCATTTTGAATAATATATATATATAGATATATATATATATACACACGAAGGAAAAAATTAAGAGAGATTCCAAGGCATTTCGTATATTCAACAGTACACCTCGTCAGGGAATGACGAGGAGTACAGTTGAATACACGAAAAGCCTTGGAATCGTTTTTGTTTTTCCTTGTGGGTTTGCATCATTTATTTATTTCACGTGTTTATGAAATTCCTGATATATATATATTTTTTTTTTAATTGGGGTTGTTTAACCTTAACATCTAAGGTCATATGACGGAGGGGACCTACAGCTTTACGTGGGATCCGAACCACGGGTCGCTACATAATCTGGGCGCGGAGGACGGTCTCCCATCCAACTACTACCCAGACCCAATGTCGCTTAGCTTCGCTGATCTCCGGGAAGCGGTGTTACGACATTGGCCACGATTGTGGGATCGACTTCAATCCAACGCGAATTGAGGAATTTCGATAAAGAAAATAAAGTTTACTGATTTGATCCTTGAATTATTTTGGAGATTTGACGGAATATCTCCTATACAAGCGTCGTTCTTTACGTTATTTATACTGCGTGTTCTTTGCAGTTGAATGTATATATATATATATATATAATATATATTATATATATATATATATAATATACAAGTATAAATAAAGATATGATTACAAAAAAATTGTCTTGGAGAAACACACGAGTATATATCATATATAAACAAGTATAAATAAAAATATGATTAAAAAAAAATTGTCTTGGAGAACCTCCATGCTTTCTTAAGTATCGGCAGGAAACAGGGAGTTACACCACGACTTTTGTAATTCACTCTTGGGGAGTGAATGAAATTCGCCGAAAACCTTTAAATAAAAATACCCAACTCACTCCCGACCCCCTAAAAATACTTAGTAATTACTAAAGTTTCTCGTGGGGCGTGGGAGGAGGCTTGGAAGATTTTTTATGAAAAATTCGTAACTCCCAAACTGTACATCATAAAATGGAATGGAAAAGCGGTAATTATATATGAAATTATAATGATATATTAAAAATATTATACGAGTTAATGGTACTGAACCCCGCGTCGCGTGGTTTCAAAGTCAGTCGTTAGTTTCCCGCTATTTGTTGCCTTTTCACTTCCATTTTATTTGAGTACGGTTCATGCACTTAAAATACATTCATTCGTACTTAAAATTTTTACACGTGCAACGCTATAGAGGATTATTATTGGCTGTCTTTGGTTACGAAGTCATGATAAGAGGCGGTAGGATACAAAAGTAACTTCTTCCGCCCTCGTCTTAACCTTTTCACTGTAGGTGGACAGTATATGGTCCAAAGTTTCGAAGCGTATACCGATCACCAGCAATGAAAGCGTTAAATACACTTCAAATTATAGTATTTAAAATTTTTAGGTCATGGATTGTATAGTGGAAAAGTTTTTTTTTAATTTACTGCGTTCTTCTTTATTCTAGATGTTCTTTGATCGACTATTCACATCGCATTATTCCCGAATTCATTCATTGTACCGTATTTAGTATTTCAATTCCAAGGAACGGGTTTCCTGATAACTGCCTGTTTTTCGTAACCCCATCTTCTACACCTCCAAAATCCCCTTTTTTTGCACACCTGCTTTCGTCTAAAATCAAAACAATTTGACTTCACGATACTGAAAAACACATTCCCTACTACGTCAGCTGCCCCGGTCCCAGTTTGCTTTAAGCATGTCTTGAACCTGTAAAAGAAACGATTGAAAATGAATATAAAAAAAGGTCGAAACTTAAAAAAAAAAAAAATTCAATTTAATTTTTTAAAATGCTGAAAATATTCCAAAAATTATATTTGTTACTGAGTAAATATCTTTATTTTAAAAACGTTCAACGAAATCAACTTTACCAAATAAAAATATTTTTTAAAAATAAATAAAAATCCGTGTTAAGATCAGCGTTTTTAAGACGTTTGTTCGATATACCATAAAACATTCAATGGGAAATATTTTGTCCACGTTTTAATAATATGCAAAAATCGTAAATAATTTTGCAAAATTGGTAACTTTAAAGAAATTAATAACTTGTGTAATATATATATATATATATATATATATATATATATATATTATAAAATTACCTATTCCATTGTATTATGCACTGCAATACTATTGCTAATATTTTCTCGTATCTGCTAATATAAACTGGGTACATCTAATTTATCTATAATCTATACCTAATAAAGTTGGCCGCCAGTTATCGTATGATATGTATTGCATTTACTTAACCCTCTAACGCCGACTGGGTCGAATACGTACCCTTTTAAATATACGCATTTAGACTTAATCCTACAAAAACGTTCGGCGTTAACGGGTTAATTACGAGGTTTCAACAAATACGATTAACTAATGAACGCAGCTGAACACAAACTTCATTGTCTAAAATAAAAATTAAACTTTTAATTTTTATTCATCTTAAGATTTTTTATATATTTTTTTATTACCTAAATTTATTTAGAGCAGAAATATATCTTTTATTTTGTTATCAAAATTAATCGTATATTATTTCTATTTAAAACACGTAATATAAATTAACCTATCAAATGTTTGTTTAATCTTACGTCTGGAAAAAGTATCGTAATATTAATAAACTTGAGTTGGATTCTTCTTTGAAAATATTAAATTGACCTCAATTCTTCTTTGAAAAGCGAACAAATGTATTATTTCATATCGTTTTACTGTTGTTCATAGGTATAACAATCACTATAATATGTATTCTCTAAATATGATTTAGGGTCTCCATCTTGCGATGAGTGAGTGAATCCCTTCTGGCCCTTCCCAAAGCGTTGGGTCTATTTGGTCTTTAATTTTAGGTTTTTAAAATTTTTTAAAAACAATCCTCGAATCCGATACAAATCCGAACCTGAATCCAGCAAAACAAAAAATCTTCGAATCCGATTCCGCAAAAAAAAAAAAACGAATCCGGATTCGCCCACCTATGATATATATATATATATATATATATATATATATATATATGAAAATTATTTCACGAAAGTAACACGTGAAAAATATTTATGATGAATAAAACCACGAAAGCGCTTGAGCACCATTCTGTGTTTCCTTTCCTTCGTGGTTTTATTCATCATATATATATATATTAATAATAATAATATGCATAGTTAGCCTATTTTTAATTATTACAAGCCTTCCCTCATATTAATTGTAATATCTAAAAGTGAATAATTTTTTTTCACTTTTTTTAATTCAAAATAACTGCGGAAAGAAATCAATACAACAACAAAAGAATTTTCACAATTTTCTGACTCATTCCATGGGAAATTTTGATTTTTGGGGAATGATGCTGAATCACAACTTTCCCCTCATCCCGTGAGGACTCAAAACCTCTAAAAAAGAAAAAAAAAAGACCCCGAGAGAAAGAATCTATTTCAGACGCATTCGCCTCATGATTCATAATTCACAAATCCACTCGGAATACGAGAACAGCCGAGGAATGCTCTTGTTATTGTTGTTGTTGCTTTTGTCATTGTATTGTTAAAGCAGCGACAAAAACAATGATTATAACATAAACAATGATTATAAACTCGTTAAAATTATCGTCCAACTATACTTGGTTGAAACGCCTTAATCATTTGAAACCCTTTCGGACACTTAAATCAACCATCTAATTTGTTATAAACTAAAATACTTTTAAGCAATCATTGCGTGGAAATGAATAAACCATTTGGATTGGTCGTCAATTAGTTAACCACGCGTGTGTTTTAGTGGGTTTTAAAAAGGATTTTTTCCCCGCAAATTATTAATAAATCCACCAAGAAACGTCAAATACAATCAAAATCTATATATAAAATCCATAAAATAATAAAACTGTAAAAAAGTACGCAAAAAAATGAGTTATACGCGCGCGAACACGAAGGCACTAGCTAACAGTTTATGTATGTGATTGTGCATTCCCTACCGATCGTTGATGCGTCTCCCCTCTCAATTTCCCGCCTCGAAATCGTCTTTTCCCCTTGGATATTATGGATATTAACGTTGATTTCTGCTATATAACCAAAAAAGCCTACCATTCTATTCGTCAACATAACATTCGAATCTCTCTCTTTAACACACGAGAGATGTTTTTTGTGAATGGAAGCAAACTCTGTCCACATGTGAAAATACCTTACTGTATGAAGAGTAGAAAACTCCTTTTCTGCTTAAAGCAGTGCGTATACAAATTATATATATATATATATATATATATATATATATATATATATATAAGAGAAAGATAGGGAGAATATGTTATTTAGTCTCTCCAATAACTATAAAAAAAAATCCATGTTTATGAACACTATAAATTTTTATTTTAAATGACTATAATTCAGTGTACATTTATCACTACTAAAAAACACTTCTTTTTAACCAATTCTGTACCGACATCGTGCGAAGAGATCCTGTAGAAATTGTGAATTTAAGACTAAAAGCCGAATAGGACCTAACTCGAAATTCTGTTCAAATCTGAATTAGTGTGGAAATCCCGTGACCTTAATTAAAGGTCTTGGGGGTCGAAATCCTACCTACCTACCTACCTACCTCCCTCCCAGACTAAAAGTAAATTTAAGGACGGAGAGAGAGAGAGGTTAAGAAGAGGAGTATTTACAAACCTTATAAATTAGGTCTTAATATCTCATTGGGCAACGATAAGTGAAAAGCCCGCGAAGGAAGATCTTTTGTTCCTTCAACTATCTCGGCTTCACGCTCGACCGAACATGGCCGCGCGGGAGAAGCTCCAAATAACACCAAAATAATTTCTTCGGTGATTGAGTGTTTGGGAACCATCTCAACCCTCCCTCCCTCCCTCCCTCCCTCTCGTTCTTTTTCCCCTCATTTAAAAAGACTATTTTCACCCCCCACATTGGAATTCGGCGTCGCGAAGAAATGGCACAGTGGGGTGGGAAGAGATCTCCCCCGCATACGTATGATATAGTTAATTTCCATATACACATATACAGGGTGTTAAAAAGAAATCAGTGAATTAATTGTAATTATTAATTAACAAGAATTTAAGTTATACTTTCTCAAAAAGTTTATTTTAAAGATAAGCAATATTTTCTCCTTTTTATCCGACTCTTTGCGAGTTTGAATGTTAACCTATAATTTAGGGTTTTAGGCCAAAACATCATTATGGCGCTGAAATTGGAAGTTAGGACAAATATTATTAATACAGACTTAATAAAACGTTGTACGAAATCAAGGAAAATAATTGCGATAAAGATTAAAAAACTCGACCGATATACAGTTTCTTTTCTGAACACCCTGTAGCATTAATCTTAGAAAATGTAAAAAAAAAAAAACTTTTTAGTTTTTATATATGAAGTGATGTACGAATCCTTTTGTTAATGGGAACTGTGACGTTTATTGAACTTGGGAGCCATTTTTCTGAGTTAAGGTCATTCCCATATAAATACAGTAAATTTCTACTCCTCTTCATCGACTGTATATCCCATGTCAAGTAAACATATAACATTACATACCAATGTTAAATGAGTGTAACTTTACACTCAATGAACTCTATACTTTGCGAACGAGAATGAAGTAGTCTTATTAACATACCCTAACACGTATGTATAGATAAATGTTAAATATGATTTCAAGGTCTTAATATAGATGAATGAGAAGAAGTAATTCTTTCGTTTAAAGGTCTGTGTATCATCCAGAAATTATTCAATGCTATTTTAGACCCTCATTTTATTTCCGTCTTTTTGATTCAGAATGACCTTTGAGAAAATGTCGTCCTACTTTCTTACTAATATTATTTGAATGACCTTTCCTCCTATAAAACAGACACTCCAGAATATTTGTTTTATAAACAAGAAAATGTTTTTGGAGCGAGTAAGACAATTTTTGTTTTTAATGTAACATACTACTTAATCTCATCGTATGAGCGTAAGATCTTTCTTATTTGAATTTACATAAACTCAAATAATCTGAGTAACTAATTTATTTACCATATAAAAAAACAAAAAATGTATACATATATATATATATATATATATATATATATATGAAATAGGATCCCTCCTAAGGAGACGTAATTTTACATTTAGGATAAAAACGAAGACGTAGAGCAAGAAAGTCATTATATTTGGCTGCAGCCGACGTTTCGGGCAACTCTACCCATTTTCAAGGCCTAATAAAATAAAAGGCTAAAATTAATGCATGACAAAAAAAAATAAAAAAATTATACGAATGTCAAAAACAAACTAATTCATAGCACAGAATAAAACCACTTAAAGAATAAAAATTAAAAAGCGTAAAACAAGCATAAGCCAAAAACAAATTAAAAATTATATACATGACAAATAACACATGATAAAAGTAAAACTTTAAAACTAAACACATTCAAACAAATTAGTTAAAAATTAGTTAAAAACTTCACTAATAAAAAGTTAAATGAAAAAACGCAAAAGTGCACGAAAACATACCATGCTCACTTGACATCCTCAAACAACTGAGGCGAAAAGGAGACAGGGTCAAGGGGAAAACAGAAAAATTTAGTTGGTAGGCATTCTAATTAATATAAAGGGGGTAACAGCTGGAATCAATATTTAAGCTGGAATTCAGAAATTTAATGCACAAAGATTCATAAATACGGAGAGAGGACGGACATTTTAATGATTTAAGAATTTTAAAGTTATTAACGGAAATATCAACTTTACACTTAACAGAATGATTTCTAATGGCAGACTGTTCCTTTTTAGATAAAACTTTCCCTGTCCTATGGCTAATACCCATATGGGAGCAAAATCTCGCCTGCAAAGAACGAACTGTGCTGCCAACGTAGTTCCCCTGGGAACACCCAGGGCAGGTAAACAAATAAACGACAGAACAGTTCATCGCAGGGGGGATTTTGTCCTTACAACGGAAAAAACATTCAAGGGTATTATTATTCACAAAAGCAACCTTAAAATCAGTGTGAAAATAAAATTTCCTCACCACACTCAACAATTGCTTTTTCACAACAGTGTTAAATTGGTAGAGGTCAGGTAAAACAAGATATTTACAATTCTTAGGAACATCATACGTTGGGATAAGGATAGCCCATGATCTGAAGGTTCTTCCAACCGTTGATGCTAATGATTTTGGTAAGGTTAGACAACATATTTCCCAATTGTCCCATGAATTGTTTTTTAAAATTAAAGCTTTTAAGTTTTCTACAATTTTTCTGCATAAGGAGGACCGTGAAATTTTAAAAAGCTTGGGTGTAAATGAATCTATTGTTATTACTAAACCAGATAAGGGTAGCGGTGTTGTGGTTATGAATAAAACTGATTATATTAAAAAAATGCTTGATATTCTTTCTGATTCATTAAAATTTGTTAAGGTAGATGAACAGGTTTCTAAAATTATTCAGCGATTGGAAGACAAGGTTAACCGTGTTTTGCTTAAGCTTAAACATGATTGTGTTATTAATTCCTCCACTTATGATGAATTGTACGTTTCAGGCTCTTATTTGGGCCTTATGTATGGTCTGCCTAAGGTTCATAAAGTCGGTGTTCCATTGCGCCCAATTTTAGCGTCTTATCCTTTGGCTAATTACAAACTTGCCAAATTTCTTGTCCCATTGTTATCATCATTTACTGTGAACTTGTACAGTGTTAAGGATAGTTTTTCTTTCGTGTCGGAAATTAAGAAGTTTAATATGAATTCTTTGTTTATGACAAGTTTTGATGTATCTTCCCTCTTTACAAATGTCCCCTTGGATGAGACCATTACAATTATTTTAAATAAAGCTTTTCCACAGCCGGACTCACTTTTTCACGGCTTTGGCAGAGCACAGTTTGAGCAGCTTCTGAATTTGGCTATCAAGGATAACTTTTTTAGTTTTCAAGGGGTAGTTTACCGTCAGTTGGATGGAGTGGGGATGGGGAGCCCCTTGGGTCCCGTTTTTGCGAATATTTTCATGTCTCATCTTGAGGAAAGGGCCTTCTGTGAGTGCCCCCCTCACCTGAAGCCGAATTTGTACAGACGTTATGTTGATGACACGTTTGCTTTATTCCAAACGGATAATCAATCAGTTCAGTTTTTAAATTTTTGAACACACTTCATAAGAATATTATATTTACGCAGGAAAAGGAAGTTCAAGGTTCTATTCCTTTCCTTGATGTTTTGGTTTCCAAATCAGGCTCAACTGTTTTAACTTCTACATACCGGAAGCCTACTTTTACGGGTTTAGGTTTTAATTTTTATAGTTTTTGCGATTTTAATTACAAACTAAGTTCGATTCGCACTTTAGTGCATAGAGCTTATAATATTTGCTCAAACTTTGCTCTGCTTCATAATGAGTTTGAATTTCTTACTGATTTTTTCTTTAAAAATGGTTTTCCACGGGTTCTTGTACAAGGTGTTATTGGTAAATTACTTAATAATGTTTATTCCCCCAAACTTATCCCAACGTATGATGTTCCTAAGAATTGTAAATATCTTGTTTTACCTGACCTCTACCAATTTAACACTGTTGTGAAAAAGCAATTGTTGAGTGTGGTGAGGAAATTTTATTTTCACACTGATTTTAAGGTTGCTTTTGTGAATAATAATACCCTTGAATGTTTTTTCCGTTGTAAGGACAAAATCCCCCCTGCGATGAACTGTTCTGTCGTTTATTTGTTTACCTGCCCTGGGTGTTCCCAGGGGAACTACGTTGGCAGCACAGTTCGTTCTTTGCAGGCGAGATTTTGCTCCCATATGGGTATTAGCCATAGGACAGGGAAAGTTTTATCTAAAAAGGAACAGTCTGCCATTAGAAATCATTCTGTTAAGTGTAAAGTTGATATTTCCGTTAATAACTTTAAAATTCTTAAATCATTAAAATGTCCGTCCTCTCTCCGTATTTATGAATCTTTGTGCATTAAATTTCTGAATTCCAGCTTAAATATTGATTCCAGCTGTTACCCCCTTTATATTAATTAGAATGCCTACCAACTAAATTTTTCTGTTTTCCCCTTGACCCTGTCTCCTTTTCGCCTCAGTTGTTTGAGGATGTCAAGTGAGCATGGTATGTTTTCGTGCACTTTTGCGTTTTTTCATTTAACTTTTTATTAGTGAAGTTTTTAACTAATTTTTAACTAATTTGTTTGAATGTTTTTAGTTTTAAAGTTTTACTTTTATCATGTGTTATTTGTCATGTATATAATTTTTAATTTGTTTTTGGCTTATGCTTGTTTTACGCTTTTTAATTTTTATTCTTTAAGTGGTTTTATTCTGTGCTATGAATTAGTTTGTTTTTGACATTCGTATAATTTTTTATTTTTTTTTGTCATGCATTAATTTTAGCCTTTTATTTTATTAGGCCTTGAAAATGGGTAGAGTTGCCCGAAACGTCGGCTGCAGCCAAATATAATGACTTTCTTGCTCTACGTCTTCGTTTTTATCCTAAATATATATATATATATATATATATATATATATATATATGTACAGGGTGGGCGGAAAGTAGCTCCCTATTTTGGATTGGTAAAAAAATACGTATATTATCCATTTATTTCAGAAGAAATAATATGAAAAGGTAGGCATACATGGTAGGTTTTCTCTAAATTCAATGTGGGCTCCAACTCTTTCCACCAGCTTCTGGAGCCGCCCAGGAATGGCGTCCACTGACTTTAGCAGGAACTCCGGCGGGATGGAGGACATGACTTCCCGAATTCGGTCCTCCAGTTCTTCCAATGTCCTCGGTTTGGTGCGGTAGACTTCTTCCTTTACCCACCCCCAAAGAAAGAAGTCGCACGGTGTCAAGTCGGGGCTCCTGGCTGGCCATTGATGTGGACCACGACGACCCATCCAACGCCCAGGGAAGTGGGCATCCAGCCACTCACGGACAACAAGAGCGAAGTGCGGAGGGGCGTCATCTTGCATAAATATCAGATCGTCGATGTTCTCCCATGTGCTGACAACCGGCCAGACCTCGTTTCGCAACATAGCAAGGTACCGCTCAGCATTCATGGTGTTGCGCAGAAGGAACGGGCCCACAACCTGATCTGAGGTCATACCACACCACACCGTTACACTGAACCGATTCTGCCGTTTTTCAGCGGTAACCGTGCGACTTCTTTCTTTGGGGGTGGGTAAAGGAAGAAGTCTACCGCACCAAACAGAGGACATTGGAAGAACTGGAGGACCGAATTCGGGAAGTCATGTCCTCCATCCCGCCGGAGTTCCTGCTAAAGTCAGTGGACGCCATTCCTGGGCGGCTCCAGAAGCTGGTGGAAAGAGTTGGAGCCCACATTGAATTTTAGAGAAAACCTACCATGTATGCCTACCTTTTCATATTATTTCTTCTGAAATAAATGGATAATATACGTATTTTTTTACCAATCCAAAATAGGGAGCTACTTTCCGCCCACCCTGTATACAGGGTGAGTCAAAAGTAGCGCCCGATTTCTGTCAGTTGATTGTTTGTTTGCCATTTGTATTACAGTGTACAAGAAGGTAGAAATAAATGAATGACATGTTTATCTAACCATTTATTCGGGGGAAAATTATTACAGAACTGTACCAAGCTGTTTTACTTGCAATTTTCAAAGTGCCCTCCCTCGTGATCGATGCACAATTGCAATTGCAAAAAACAGAAATCGGGCACTACTTTTGACTCACCCTGTATATACACCTTGGTGGTGTAGTGGTTAGCATCGCTGACTACTAATCCATCAGCCTCGGGTTCGAGACCCGGTGACGGCAGCCGGCGCGCAGCAAAACCCAGCTGTTCATCCTTCCACACAATAAAGAAAGTGGTTGGTAGATAAATGGGTGGCCCAGTGGTTAAGACGCTGGGCTGCTGGTGGGGCGTGGTTCGGATTCCACGTTAAACTGTAGGTCTAAGGTGGATTGAAAAGCTTGACCTTCGTCAGAATGAACAATTTGGGCGGAAGCTAACCAAAGGTTAGGTAAGGTGTGTGTGTATATATATATATATATATATATATGGCTTCTGACGCCAACTTATTGCTATTTATAAAAAACTAAATTAGCAGCTGACTTCATCTACTCTCAAGAAATGCAATATGCAAGAAATTCCCTGGCAACATCTTAAATTCGCTCGCTCGGAAAAAAAAAAAATGCAGTTTTTCGACTCTCTCCTAAAGTTCGCTTTAATGAAATATTTTGAATTAGTAATTTTCGATGTTAAATATAGATAATACCCTCATATTATGGACAAGTTGAATATCACTGACACTTAACCTAACTTAGCCTAAGTAAACTGAATGGGCATAAGCCAACCTAACGTGACCTTATTTTATCTTACTTATTTTACTAACAAGATCGTGTACTATGATTTTGACTTATCCATAATAATTTTGGGTACCTTCCTAAATATATTTTCTACCTAATACAAAATCTCGAATGTAAATCTGAAGAAAACGTAATATAAATACAGGGTGATTCTATAGTTATGCCACATTTCCAAAATTAAAAATTAGTGGGTTAATTTATGTTCATGAAACAACACGATTATGATGGATCCAGGATTTTATTTATTTATTTACAGTATGTATTTAAATACAACATTTTCCAAGTTTTCTATCCTTTGCAAAATTAGTTACAAATTTTATCACGGCATCCAGCGTTTCGGTAGAAACGGAGGATCACCTGAAGATCAGGGGCCCCCAGCCTTCTTTAGTTAGCCTTATAAAGCTAACTAAAGAAGGCTGGGGGCCCTGATCTTCAGGTGATCCGAAACGGAGGGAGTTTCAAGTTCACTTTACTGTGTCCATACCCATAAGAAATGGAATGAACTGTTCTTGGAGGATACAAAGGTAGTAACAGTGTGGTCCATCGGGCGCCAATAAAAGATCGCACAATGGAGGCCGTGATAAGAAACTACACTTCTCAGATTCGTCAAGTAATTTCGCAAAGGGAGGTCACTTTAAGCGTATGTGTGCCTGTTAAAAAAAAAAAAAACTTCTCATCTTTCGAGCATAATCGTCCGAAGTTTCACGAGTGATGTTTAGCTAATTTTTGAAAGTGCTCCATAATGAATCAACCTTAATTATAAAAAAGGTCGATCTCTCGTAACTGTTCCGCAGAAATGATATATATAAAAACCACATAATCAATTCCCCTTCCTCATATAAATGAAAGATTGGGGAAATTAGTGGGTGGGGGGGGTGGGGGCGTTTTTACGAAAGAATTAAAGAGAATTCCCTCAGGTTGGGGTAATTATTCCCTGATTTCTCCAAAGATTCCTCGCAAAGTTTTACTTTATTTTAACTTTAACTATTTAAAAAATTAACTTCCATATACTGTGGCAGTTTAGTATTAAATTTTGTGTGGCCTTTCCTTTGTAATAACAAAAACTGAAAATTATAATCAATGAAACACATATCTCTTAATAGAACTTTTGTATAATTATATATATATATATATATATATATTATATATATATATACACTACGTAATTGAGAACTGAAAAATTATGTCATTTTCCTGTTATTCCGCAATCCTACATTGTTACTATTTCAGTTTACGGGCAAAATTAGGCTACATTTTTTTTATTACTCATACTGAAGGTCGAATACTTGGCATCATTTCCCTTAACGTGGCACACTGTCGTAAGTGCAAGTAGAATTTATTTTTAATAATAATAATGACATTCCATTTCACATACTTTAAATGATACACTACAGTCCCCGTAGCCAAGACTTCCCAAGGTGGGGGGGGGTCGAAACTGTAGAAAAGAGGACCTTTTGATGCAACAACCTGTCACTGCGGAGGGGGTTTAAGAGTAGTTTAGGGTAGTTTGTGATGTCTCAAAAGAAAAAAATGCGTGTGTTTATTCATTAAATGATGTTATGTATTATAACATCACAGCATAAGTTATAACTATGGTTACAAAAGTGAACCTTTCTTGTCAAGGGGGTCGTTCGATCCCCCTCGACACCCCCTGGCTACGGGCCTGCACTATTGAAGATGTCGTCAATACCCTGTTACTATAATTGAATTGAATTTTAAAAGTTTTTGCGTACAAAATCTATTTTTATATTTCGCAATTTGTTAATTGTTTTAATTCCATAATAAAAACCGGTTTTAACCATGTGATTCTCGTATCATGTTTGAGAAGTGGTTTTTGGCCACAAGAAATACTGTACTTATAGTAATTGTGAAAAAGTCATCCTTATTTTGAATCGTACGATCTCACTCCACCAATAAAAACTGAGCAAAAATAATGATGCAAGAGACCGACCAATAGGAAAACGCCACATCATCGCAACGTCATAGTTTTCTTATCCAATAGAATGATTAAGAAAGTAGGCATGTCCGAGTCCTAGCCTATCAGAACGCGGAGTCTCGCACACCCGCGAAATATGCCCATGAGTCGATCACTTTTCATATACAAATTTTAAAAGTAAAATTTCTTTAACAACTTAGATTCACCTTTTTTTAAACTAAATCATAAAATTTAAGATATAAATTTGTGAAATTTTTACAGTTAATGATTTGTGCGTTTTATTACAAGTTAAAAATGACTGCCTTTTATTAACAATTTTGTTAATTAGTCTACAAAATTCAAAATTTGACACCTGTATATACAGTAGATTCGAACTAGCCTTCATAAACAGTTATAATTAATTCTTTAAGAAATTCTTTGACGGAAGCCAAAATGCAGTGCAGAGTTAATAACTCGCTAAATATGATAACCCAATCAT
Source organism: Bathynomus jamesi (assembly GCA_023014485.1). NCBI lineage: Eukaryota > Metazoa > Arthropoda > Malacostraca > Isopoda > Cirolanidae > Bathynomus > Bathynomus jamesi. Next base: position 191,820 of record JAJOZX010004823.1, on the reverse strand, counting down.
AATAACAGTAGAATAACTTTTACGTGGCTTTCGGAGGTGGTTCATGATCCGTTCATCACCACTGCTGAAAGCGACCCACCTGAAGCATTGGCGTTCACCCCGTTACCCCTAATGACGCGTAAATTAACCAAAAGTTAAAGAAATAGTTTATAATCATACGATTGTCTTTAAACACCATTCTTAATAAAATATGTATGGCTTCCATTACCCCACCTGGATATCTCAAATTACCCCTTTCGGGGTAATTACCTACCGGTTGAGAACGCCTGGAACATCCATATTCAACTTATTGCAATTTTCGTTAGTTTGTGTACAGACACAAATTTACCCGCATCAGTCATAGTCATACTCGTACTACCTTAGGCTTGCGCTATACAAACTGAACCAAAAACCACAAGTATCTGCAATCTCAAACCGTCCGTATACAGGCCTGTATTTTGTTTAGAATAAAAAAACTGAAAAACTTGTATCTGTAAATTCAAACTGAATAGAATTTAACGAGGACTGCGTCTTACAGTAGAATAACCTCCAAAACAACCAAACCCAGAATTAAATTCTTTAATACCTTACCTATTCCTTCTTTTGCAGTCATGATTTCAATATTTCTCCAGTATACCTCTTTATAATCCTTTATATATATATATATATATATATATATGAAAATTATTTCAAGAAAGTAACACGTGAATAATATTCAGTGTTCCTGAGGATGTCATTAGACGAAAGCGCTTGAACAGTTAATCAAAATAATCAAAATATTTGTCTAAATTTAATTAACCGTTGTGGACGTAATTTTTTTTTAATGAATGCGTTTATTTGAAACCTTAAAATTTCTTAACATTCGTCTATAGAGGGTTAAATACACAGAATCAAGGAAGTATTTTCATCTCATCACGGGCGTATTCCATTAATTTTCTCAATTGTGGTCAAGGTCTATCTCGCTAAAAGTAACACGACTAACCAATAGAAATTCGAGAAAAAGATATCACACGATTTGAGGCATATAGTGGATTACCTTGTTATTATTATTATTATTATCTGGGTTTATTTAGTTATTTAGTATTTATATCAAATTGGATGTGGGATAATGGCATTTAATTTTTATTACAAAAATAACATTCGAAAATTTAGTGTTTAATTAAAGTCTACGAGTATAGTGGAAACTCTTACGTACGTCTGTTTAAAAAGGGAGAAAGGTGATTTCGTATACCATAACATTAGAAAAATTGCTGTTGGTGTAATTAAAACTAAGAGACCTCACCTTCTGTCGCAAGAGCAATGCGAGATGGTACCAAGGCCGAAGTGGAAGTAGCCATACTTTCGTTCGAAAGATCGAATGAAAAAGGGACAGTGCAAATCATGTTGACGACAGCAACTGTCTGCCCCATACAGACCACCCAATTCGCCGTAAGATTTCGCCGAATAGCCCCTTCCACACCATTTTGTATTTGGAATACTGAGGAGGTTCGTTACTCCTCGTCGATGCCTGCATGATTTCGACCGGGCAAAATGTTTACTTCACAAAATGTACTTTCCATGCATGAACTAATCAAGAAAACCGCTTTGAAAGACCCTTCTCTGTTTTAAAATGTCTTTTTCTTATTAAGTGCCTCGCTACTACTCCTCCTCCTCCTCCTCCTCCTCCTCCATATATCCTTCGCTTGATCCTTTTTTCTACTGGTCACTCATCATCACCCATCGTGCAACAAACGCATTTACAACCCGTGTTCTCCCTGTTGGAATCGCTTACCTCTTGTCGCAGAAACAGTGCGAGATGGTGGTGAGCCCGTAGTTGTAGAGACCGTATTTTCTGGACATCCTTGGTATACTCGATGGACACAGATCGTGGCGGCGACAACAGTGATCGGCCACCACGTATCCATCGAGATCATTATAGGACTTGGCCAAACGTCCATTGCCGCACCACTTTGTTCCAGGCAGGATAAAGAGCTCGCGTAAACCTCTTCTGCTCCTGTGGTTGATGTTTATAACAGTGCCATTCATTGAGAACTGCTCTCTTGTATAGATGAAGTGTCAACGGTAAATGTTATACCAGTGTTTATGTATTCCTCGTATATGCGTAAGACTACGTGTTCAAAGCATAATATATGTTTCATTTGTGTATATATATATATATATTAATTAAAGGTTGTGTTTAAAGTATATACAGAGGATTGACAAAAGTAAATAGACACCACGATAATTACTCAAGAACAAATGGCAAACATCATCAATGAAATTCCAAAACGTGTGTGTGTGTGTGTGTCACTTTTACAGAATGGAAAGGGCAAAGCAACACGAGTCTAAATATACTGATTCAGTAAATCAGTTATTATTTACTGACTTTTAAATCAAATAAAAAAGCTATGAAAAAAAAAAAATGTCTATTTACTTTCGTCAACCCTCTCTCTGTAATGTAAATGTGATGATTGTTTTCACATATGATAATTATGATACATAATTTTTCTGGGTTTATTGTTTATAGCACTTGTGTATATATAATATAATATGTTTGGTTAAAATGGAGCCATTATATGATACTTTTAAAGTATATTCACGCTAAAACGCTTTATACAATAAGTTATTTGAAATAAGAGAAATCATACTTTTATTTATATAGAGTGTTAAAATTTATTGGATTTTATTATTGAAGCATATTTTTAAGTAAAATTTCTAAGTTTTTGTACATCAGCTTTCGAGATTGCATACAAACAAAAGCAGTGCTGTCAATTATATTTACAGAAATATTGCAAAGCCCAGTGCCATACAGTGTGTCACATGTACAGATTCAATGTATGCAAGAAGGCTTATATATATATATATATTATATGCATGCATTTTATGCAGTCCAGGCACCATCCCTTATATACAGATTTCTTTAATACGGGCATAAAGCATTCCTATTTCGTATACCCCAATTTTAATACCAAAACTGTTTAAAAGAATGGTAAATAGTAATACATACCCTCAAAAGTGAGAAGAAATTCCATATTGCGAAAGACTAAGGATAAGTTGGCTCGAATCAGTGAAGTAAACCTTTATATAAAATGCATGAAAACAGTGTATACACGAAATTGGCGTACACTGTGTATATACAAAATAATCAGTCATCCTACGTACACGTTTCTGCTGAATGTTATAATTTACACATACTTCGCAGTATACGAGTAAATTGCACATATTTTTTAACTTTACACGAATACACGAAATTTACACACAATCAGTGGAAGTAAAAATTGTTTATCACCGGCATTCACATATACATATTCGCATACTATGCACGTACACACACCCACACAGTTGCATGACCAAATACATTACATACAGTGCGTAGATTGGAGGCATATCAATTAGAGAGAGAGAGATAGAGAGAATCGAGGCGGCAAATAGTTTAAGGCAAATCAAGATTGAAATGTTTTCAGTAAATGCATTATTATTATTATTATTATTATTATTATTATTAAATATTTCGTCTCAAATTTGTTACAGTAAAAATAGAGAAATCAAAAGCGGTCTAAGAGCGGTTATCTTATAAGAAATTATTACAAAGCTAAATTAAATTGCAGGTGTTTGCTGAAGTTCAAAAAAGTCGGTGCTACTGTAGTATGCGGTCTACCTACGATTCGGCGGTCTACCTTTTAATTATAGCTTCTTATTTTGTTTACATCCCATTGTCAATCGCCCTTGACGATTGGTTAGGTTTAGTCATGATATTTTCGTTAGTTTTAACGAAATATCATGACTAAACCTAACCAATCGTCAGTAGACCGCATACTACAGTAGCACCAAAAAGTCTATTGAAAGTTCTTTTAAGAAGATTGCAGTGAAATTTGATAAATATAAACGGTCTAAATCCTATAAATTTTACACACTGAATATATGTATAATACCCGTGGCTGTTTAACCTATAGCTTTACGTGGTATCCGAACCACGGGTCGCTACATCATCTGAACGCGGAGGACGATCACCCGTCCAATTACTAATCAGACCCAACGTCGCTTAGCCAAGCCAATCCAACGGAAACAGTGTAGTGACGTAACTATATAATGTCTGGTTTTTGTATATATATATATATATATATATATATATATATATATATATATATATATATATATATATATATATATATAAGCAAAAAGAGACATTATGTCGCCTATATAATAATAATGATGAAGTTATTTCATTCTGAAAGAAATTGAATGGGAGTGCCACTAAAGATGTGAATAAAGATAGGTCTTACCTCTTCAGAAGCGATGTATCATTCGCTTGGTTCGTCTTCCGCAATCTCTCCTTCTTCTGAGCTTTGGTTAACTTCCTGATTTTACGATTTAAACTAAAACACTGTAAAAAAAAACAAAAAAGTAATAAAATGTTAAATTAACATCTGACACGACAATAAACGTTTCGTCTTGTATAAACTAGATAATAATTACCGGTTTCAAGAAGTACAAAAAAATATCGTACGATTATGGTATAGAGTTGTTGAACTGCGTAACATCGAAAATGTTAAACGTTAAAACGATTTAGTTTTCTTTTTTGTACAAATAGCAATACGCATTTTATATTTTTGTTGTTTCTGAACAACTAACTATTCAGGATCGACCCGCGTCCGACCCCTCTGCAGCATCCGCCTCATTTGGGGGAGGGACTTTAATGTAGAAGAGAGTTGCTTTCTACTCTCATCCTGCCCTCATAGCCAGCCCTCAACGCATGGCTAGTCAGGAACATTGCGTAAGAACCTACTCAGATGATTCTTTATATACGAGGTGCAGTCAATAAATTCGCGGAATTGTTTCATTAAAAAAAAATAATAATAAATTCCGTGAATTTATTGACCGCACATCGTTATATATATATATATATGTTATAATAATGATAAACAAACAATCTTTTCTACTGTAAAGGAATCGATACTATAATCATTATAGTGTATTTCTTGTGTTCTTATAAGCAAACTTCCAACTTCTGCTTAACTTTCCCTACCTTACAACAGTGCGACACAGAGATAGCTAACTCAGGTTTAGAGAATTCATCACCCAAAGCACAAATGAGTCGTAGCAAAGCCTTAGATAAGACTTTGTTGACACATAAAAAAAATGGTTTAAACAACCAAAATACAACCAAAATAACTAATTGGCAACTAATTGGCCTGGGGGCTTAACTGAAGCAACGTGGACAAAAGCATTCAAACGTTTTACCTAATTTCGTTTCACCAGGATGTATGGTCCCCCCCGCCCGCTCTGGATCCGCCTATGAATTGGGTTGACCATGCATATATTTTTGTACATGGTTATTACAGCCAAATATCTTTTTCTTTTCATACAGTAAATATATTGTTAAGAAATCAATAAGTTAACTTCGTAACGCATTCGATAAAAAAGTTTGCCTAAAAACAATTTCTAAAAAAAGCATAAATAACTACTAATTAGTAATAATTGGATTTTCTTGAAATTTTATTAGTCTCCGAAATAGAACAAAATAGCTAAATAAAAACAAAATATTACCAATTAGTAATCTTTTTATGCTTTTGAGAAATGCTTCTAGGCGTACTTTTTTCCGAAACTGAACTGTAGCTATATGGTATTACCTTACGTTTCAATGTTTTGAATTTCGTGAGCAGTTGTAAGTAGTATGGAATTTCTTCTTCGTATCCTTCGATCAGAGTTACGTAAGTGCTGTTCACCACTGATAATGAAGGTGTACCTGAAGAGAGAAAGAGAGAGATCATAAAATATACATATCAACAAACTTGCGTACGAAAAGCCTACGAGTGATTACTTAAATTTTGTTAGTAAAAAAAAAAAAATAGAACGCCCGGAAGTATAATTTGCAGTGTATCCACCACCCAACCCAACCACCCACCTACAGCACAAAAAAAAAAGATTGAACTGATCTTGATTATTATTATTATTTTTTTTTTCGGTCAGTTTATTTTTTGGGACTACCCCGTAAATAAAAAACAGAAATATTACTTTGCCAGTCGGCTAAACCTAACCTAAATATAGAGTTTTATATTTCTTAAAAACTTCATTAACAAACTAAGAACTAAATAAATGTTAATATAACTACAATATAATAAAAAACATAGATCATTAACAAAAACACCCATTTTGAATGCCGATAAAAGAAAACCCATCAAAATAATTGGTTTTTTCATACGCCATTCAGGTTGCATTTCATAGACAAAACAAAATGCAGGCGATTTATGAAATGTTGTCAAACAGGGTGTAAATAAATATATATACTGTATATATAATTTTTTTTATTATTATTAAAATGAAAAGATTTTAAGGCAAAAATAGTTAAAATGGCCCGAAATGATTTATTAATGACGTTCAAAATATTGTTAGCGTTTCGATGACTGTTGTTCAAGAGAAGTAGTGCGAAAGATCAGCCTGAAGGTGACTTTACAAACTAGTCTAAAAGTCCGAAATCTTAAGCTCATATCAAGTATTAAATTACTTTTCCTTATTGGGAATTTTGCACATTATCATATTTCAACAAGATTGCTGTGTACAAACCAGGATATTATTTTACTACTATTATTATTATTAGCAGTAGTAGCGGGAGAAATAATACCAATAGTATGTAAAATGAAGCGTTATTAGTAACATTGAAAAAGGAAGACCTAAAAAAAAGTGTTTTTTTCATCACTGTACATTACGTCACCATGAATTCAAAACACGATAATTAAATTTCATGAATGTCGTGCGCATTTATCTCTCTGCTTTTTGAACATTTTATATATATATATATATATATATTAGTAACTATTTAATTAACTGTTACATTAGAAATTTGAGAATTTTTAGGGTTAAAAGGTTTTATTTATCTCTACTAAAATCCTAATCCCATTTTCTTTGATATTAAAATAATGGGGAACTATCTCAAATTATGGACAAGTCAAAATCACTGAAACGATCTTGTAGGTTAGCTTGGTTTAGGCCATTTTAATTTATACCCGGTTAGGTTACGGATCTCACCGTGTGTCGACGAAGCATCTCTGAGTTTGAGAGACTTTTTATCGAAATCTTCGATAAAACTTTCCACCTCCTTTCGATCCTTTTCGACTTTGCAGTCTCGAAGTTCGAGACCATCTTCGGAAGTACCCAAAAGGGAATAATCGTCTTCCTCTTCAGGAGGTCCTCCTTCCTCCTGACGAAGGTAGGAAGGAATTCCGTTATAAATGAGGTTCACCACTTGTCTCCTATTTGACAGCTGTCGCACTACAATTCCCCTAGATAAAGAAAATGATTTTTTTTCATATTATTATAATTATTATTATATATTTATTCTAATAATAATTTACATTTCAGATTTCATCCATTTCGAACACCCATACACTATATATATAATATATATATATATATATATATATATATATATATATATATATATACAAGGTGGGCCGTAAGTTTCCATACATAGGAAAAATAAACATTTTTTTATGGACAACCATTTTTATTTATATAATATGCTCTACATGGTTGCCATTGTTTTGAAAACACATTTCAATACGTGTTCCCCACTGTTGATGAACACGCATTAGCACAGTTGACGTTATGCTTGTAATGGCGTTGGTGATACGTTCCTTTAGATGATTTATGTCTCGTATCTTTTCCTGATACACCATGGCCTTCAAGTGCCCCCAAAGATAGAAATCAAGGGGGTGAGATCTGGGGATCTGGGAGGCCACTCCACAGGACCACGCCGACCAATCCAAGCATCCGGAAACTGCTGATCCAAATACCGACGCACGTATTTAAATTTTCCTATGTATGGAAACTTACGGCCCACCCTGTGTATATATATATATATATATATATATATATATATATATATATATATATATATATAGAGAGAGAGAGAGAGAGAGAGAGAGATATTCTTGCACATTCTTAGTTCATTAAGAAAGTTTAGAACATTTTCTAGTATACGTTAAAGTGAAGAAGAATTTTCTTTCTTTTTTCATTAAAATGCAATGAATGCTAATTGTTTGTGCATTCCTTCTCCACAAAAGAGGGAGCAGAGGGGAGGATTGGGGATAAGTAAAGGTTCTCCCCTCGCAATACCTGTCACTGAGTTCGCACTGAATCCCTTCGTATAAGCACAACAAATTAACCTTTGGAATTCATTCAGATTCCACCACATTATACGAGGAAAACAAATATATATATATATAATATATATATATATATATATATATATATATATATATATATGTGTGTGTGTGTGTGGACTACAGGTCGATCCTGAACCGTCGTTCAAACATCATAAAGAAAAAATATATATAATATATATATATATATATATATATATATATATATAAAATCATGATTTACAATTTTTTAAATTTTACAAATAATAATAATAATAATAATAAAATTTTAAATCCATTATCTCGATAACATTTCAGAAATTAATTTGTGCAGACTACAGCAACTTAAATCGGTACTTATTAAAATCCAAGAGTTTCTTCATAAAGTGCCTTTTAAACCCTAAAAAGAAATGTAATTTTTTATCCTGTACTAGTGAAGAAACTATGAGTATTACCTTGGAGTCCCTTCCTTGGGGCCTGCTACAGTTTCTCTAGCCTTAATTCCATCGACGAAGAGATTAAGTTCATGAACTCCGTCTGGCAAAGTACTTTTACTGTAAAATTGATGAATGTGCGACCTAGTAGTTTCGCTTCTCGCGACTATACAACACCCAATGACAAAAAGCAGTAAAATGCATTTTTGAGATGTAAAAGAAAAATTAAACGTATATGAATCCATGACCAACATTTCTTATTGTCGTAATTTATCTTTAATTTATGCTTCTCGCCTACTTGCGACCTTATGTTACGAGTAAGATTCAGTCACTCACTAATCTCAATTCGCTTCACGAGAGACCCTTAACTCTTTCACGGATATCCGTTATATTTTGGGGTAAATCATCTTCCGACGTGGGTTTTATACATCGGCTGGCAAATCACGAGGGAAGAGATGCCAAATACCGATTTTTTTTTCTAAACAATTTTAGTGTATTGTACTTTTATTAAATTTACAGTTGAAACGTTGCTAAGTAAAAACGGGTAATGACTGTAAAATCCCTCCAACGAAATATTGTTCCAAACTTTCTTTTATATATATGCATACATATTTTTTTTACAAAATTTTAAGAATTTCGCTAACTGATAACTAATAATGACGTCATTAATGGTACGATGACGTTGACAAGACCAGAAAACTTTTTGGAGTTAATGTAAAGGTGTTATGATTTACCTATTGATATCATTTCCTTCCTTATATATATATGTATCACTTAATCATTCTTTCAACAAAATAACCCACAACCACACACGCATCTCCAAATTCACCACATTTTCGGAATCGCGTTACGAAAATGCCCTATTAGCATATTAAAAGAATTTGGGTGTGTGCATAATATTAATTATGCCCATTGATAATTTATAATTCTTCTTATCATAAGTTAATCAATTTACCACAATAATTATTTATAATTTATATTTTTTTATAATTTATGTATTTATTCATAGTTTTTTTAGAAATATTAATTTTGCTGTTTCATTATAAATACAAGAATTCAAAATAACCTAAAAAAATAAACATTATTTTGAGTACTTCTAATATCTTTTAGATTTCCTTGTGTGTGTGTGTGTGTGTGTGTGTGAAAGAGCTACCACAATTGATCATCTCATTATAGTTACCGATTTAGAAGTTATCTTCTGATTAATCGGCTTACCAACCAACCAATTCATAAAGAGATTCGCCTGGTTGGAAAAACAATAAGTAATGTCGTAAATCGTAAGAGGAAAACCGAGTTAAATGAATATTCTCAATCAGTTAGTTGAATTAACCCTTCAATGCGAAACGTTTTGTAGGGTTAAACCTAAATACTGTGTATTTGAAACGTTACGTATTCGACCCATTCGGCGGTACGGGGTAAGTGGAATAAAATCACAATAGGAAATAGATTTATAAGAAGCAAAGTAGTTTGACCTATGCTAAGGGCCTCATCACAGCTTAATCACACTTCATCATCACTTGATGAAGACCTCAGTGCGTCCCGAAAGCTTGTGCTTCAAATAAATCCCTTTCTTATTGCGGTTTTTCCCTTAATGTAAACAAATCCCTATGATGAAGATACTTTAAATGAAATGGATTTTAAGGGGGTTTAAGTTAATAGGATGCAATTAACTGAGTTTTCCTCAAAGTAATTATTTAAACTTGTGTATAATACGGGGACCATAAAATTAACGTACTCTTTTATATTCGGTACACTTTTTTAATCAAAATAGTTTTACTGACACGAAATATTCGATGTTTCTTCTACAGTATATACGAAAATGAAAATTAGGAAACTGTAACCTTATGACTATGAAGACCGTTTTTGCAGTATAAGTGCTATCGAACCGATTACTTTTACCAATTAATCGAAATAATGATATATATATATATAATATATATATATATATATATATATATATATATATATATATACTGTATATATATATATATATATATATATATATATATATATATATATATATATATATATATAATTCTTCTTTTCTTGAAACTGATTTTAGCATTGGACTGATTTTAGTATTCTCTGAAACTAATGTGGGAATGCTTTCTTATTTATTCCATTGAGGGTAAACCCCCCCTATTAATAGTATGGGTAATTGATTCCCGATAACAGGTGCAATTTATGGAATGCACGATTTTACAGTATTACTCAATAACAAGGAACTTCTACATTACATTTCAATATATATATATATACAGGGTGGGCCGTAAGTTTCCATACATAGGAAAAATAAACATTTTTTTATGGACAACCATTTTTATTTATATAATATGCTCTACATGGTTGCCATTGTTTTGAAAACACATTTCAATACGTGTTCCCCACTGTTGATGAACACGCATTAGCACAGTTGACGTTATGCTTGTAATGGCGTTGGTGATACGTTCCTTTAGATGATTTATGTCTCGTATCTTTTCCTGATACACCATGGCCTTCAAGTGCCCCCAAAGATAGAAATCAAGGGGGGTGAGATCTGGGGATCTGGGAGGCCACTCCACAGGACCACGCCGACCAATCCAAGCATCCGGAAACTGCTGATCCAAATTTTCCTATGTATGGAAACTTACGGCCCACCCTGTACATATATATATATATGCAAATAACTGCAATGACCGCGCAGTATATAAATGAATAGAAACGACATAAGTATTAAGGAACGTTTCTGCACACGAGGAGGAGAGATAACGAAATAATGAAAAATGAGGCGAACCGCCTGGGAAACGAACCCAGGGCCTTCCAATTGCCGGTCGGACGCTCTACCATTATGCTACGGACCTCACTCAATCACAAATCGAAATTCTCCCAAATAGGGCAGAAACCAATGCCCTCAGAGAGCACCCTCGCAAATCGTGAATATGCGCAAATAACTGCAATGACCGCGCAGTAATAAATGAATAGAAACGACATAAGTATTAAGGAACGTTTCTGCACACGAGGAGGAGAGATAACGAAATAATGAAAAATGAGGCGAACCGCCTGGGAGGCGGTTCGCCTCATTTTCATTATTTCGTTATCTCTCCTCCTCGTGTGCAGAAACGTTCCTTAATACTTATGTCGTTTCTATTCATATATATATATATATATACAGGGCTATTCAAAATGATTCATCCGATTTCAACTGAGAATACTTCCATACCTATCAACCGTGCATCAACTGGGCATACACCACATGAAAGAGGAAATCTCCGAGTTTTACAAGATCACCGCGAGAGGGCTCTAAAGTCACGCCGTGGCCTAGCCTAGCAACAAACAGTCAGTGTGAAAATGGCGTCCGTACAGCAGAAGGCGTTTTGTGTGTTGCAGTTTTCGAGCTGTAAATCGGTAGTCACAGTGCAGCGTGAGTCACCGTGCGACTTCTTCCTTTGGGGGGTACGTTAAGGATACTGTGTACGTGCCACCGTTGCCCACATCTTTGGATGAGCTCCGAACTCGCATTGTTACTGCCGTAGAGTCAGTGACAACGGACATGCTGGAGCGAGTATGGGAGGAATTCGACTATCGTGTCGACGTTGCTCGTGTAACTAGGGGAAGTCACATAGAGCATTTATGAGGTGAGAGACAAAATTTGGACAGTTTTTCTTTTGGTTGATGTATCACAAATCACTCTGTATTTGTAACATTAAAAAATATTCTCATTTGAAATCAGGTGAATCACTTTGAATAGCCCTGTACTATATCGGATGAATTTCACAATAAAACACGTGAAATGAATGAATGCTGCAAACCCACAAGGAAAAAGAAAAACGATTCCAAGGCCTTTCGTGTATTCAAAGCTACACCTCGTCAGGGAGGTGTAGCTTTGAATACACGAAAGGCCTTGGAATCGTTTTTCTTTTTCCTTGTGAGTTTGCAGCATATATATATGTGTGTGTGTGTGTTTAGAAATATATTTTTCTGTTAAAACGCAATACCTATATATATATATATATAACTTCAGTAGCCTTCTATTTTCGAAGTTTAATACGACGTTAAAGTGTTTACGTTAAACTTCGACGCCATATGACGCACATATGCCATATACGCATAAATAAAAGGCATTTGTCATGTGTGGAATTTTATATCAACATAATAACGTATTCGCTGTTTGACGTTTCTCACTACTGCTTTCAATTGGTTTGTATGGTTCTTAATGGTGTATATTAACCTATATTTTAGCAGTTAGTAATAATGATCACCCTAAAGAGCCACAAACCGGCACAGCGCTCAGGCCAACTAATGTCGACCATCTCCTCCATTATTATTAACCAGCATCGTCAGGAGTCAAACCCCCGATCTCAATATCCTCACAGATCTTCACAGTGGTTATGGAGGTATCCGACCCCCCTCCCCGACAATTATGAGTTTTGCCAATGTCATTTTTTTGTCTTCGTTTTAACGTAACATAAATTACATTATGAATCCTTCAGTGCACATACTGCGGCATTTTACGGTGATTTTGTTCTAGTTAACGCCAGACGATTTTATTTAGTTTCAGAAAAGACACGTGGTTATTAAAGGATTAAATTAACCTAACTTTTCTTAACCGGGCATAAATTAATCTCGTAGTTTATAGAGAAATCGTGCATGGTATACTTAATTTCCCGAGATACTGTACAGTGTAATTTTATAATTTTACAAAATGTGGAGTAAAATTAAAAAAAAAAATTTCCACTTTGCATGCGCGTTATCTTATCGTAGGATGGGTTCGTTATTATTCATTTTGTTCTGTAAAGCCTACACACGCACACACACACACACACACACACACAGCAATTGGGGTGAGCTGACCGCGCGGATGATGAGTCCTCTAAATTAACACCTCTTTTCTTTCATCAGTTCCAATACAAGAGTTTTACATTATGCAATTCATTTCAAAATCTTAACATAATAATAATAATAATAATAATAATAATCTTTACTGAGAAAGAACACATTACGTAAGATAAATATTACATCCATACTGGTTTACACAATGATGAGATTAACGTTTAATCTCAACTGTAATCCTTGGCATTCAAAGAAGAAAATGTGGAACCTCTTCTGTTTAGTACGCAAGAATTATAATCGCTCTATAAAAATGTTTGGATTAGATTTAATTAAATAACGCAACGTTTCGTGTCGTTTTTTATACTACACTTTCTTCTAATGAGTAACTGAGTACATGAGATAAGTAAGCATAAGCAAGAAAACCAGTAACTGAACGATATTTCGTCGGGGACACTAGCACCGAACCTCGGGTGATGTAATGTAATGCGAAAGAATTCTAAAGCTTTTTTTTTCATTGTACTTTTTCCTACTTTTTTATAACTATTCTTTCAAGAACATTTTCCGTCAGCAGTAACAGACGAAAGAGGACCTTGTTTATTCTATTTTTGTATTTCTATATGTCTGTTTCTATATTATACTGCTATCGCTACTACCGTTCCTGTGAGAAAACTTTACCCATTTATAAGTGGGGTTTATATCTATTTGGTCGACGGAGTTATTCTATTTCTATCGACACTTTAAGAAAATAACTTAACCTAACCGAACGTGATTTAATATAATTCATAATAACTTGGCGATTAAATGCCTCGTCGAGAGAGTGACGTCGGCCCGTTTAAGTGTAAATGTAGTATGAAAGATTTCGGTTCTCTCTCTCTCCTAGTTTCTTTCCTGAAGTAGCCTAAAGTGGCTCTTAGGGGCTCTGTAGCACTGTAATTTGAGGTGTTGTTCTCTGTAGGTGTCGAAAATACTTTTTGTCAGCAATGTGGGTTAAACAATATTTAATTAATTTACAGTTGTCTGTAATAATGATACTACTACTACTTTCAACATTTCAAATGTTCCTCGCGATGATTCCTCATTTCACGAAAGTCAAGCTTATCGCCCTTCCTCTCGAGTTGGCCTGGTGAAGTAGTGAGTTGGTTTCTTGTACTCTCCACCTCACGCCCGGCTCATCGGGGATTGTTCTGAGCCAGGTATCTAATCTTCTTTTGAAGATGTCCACTGCAACACCATTCGTGTTCCTTAGGTCTTTGGGCAGCTGATTAAACAGTTTTGGTCCTCTCACAACAAAACTATTTTCTTTCAGGGTTAAGGATGTTCCCTATCTTGCCTTTAATTTGGAAACACGGCACAGTCTTCCTTTTCTACTGTCCACTGTTGTTTGGAGAGTTACACGGTTCACAGTAAGATTAGGGACTAGTTTTTCCATTATTTTCCAAGTGTAAATAATGGTGTATCTTTCTCTCTCCTCCTTTCCAGTGAATATAGGTTTAATTCGCGTAACCTTTCCCAGTAGTTTAGTTCTTTGCACCCCATGATGTTGGCTGTGAAGCTTCTCTGAATCCCTTCTAGTTGTCTAATGTCTTCTTTTTTATATGGGGATGTTAGGACTGAGCAGTATTCCAATTTGGGTATGATCAGTGTTTTCAGTAGAGGAATCATTATATTCCTATCCCTTCGTTTAAAGGTTCTCAGTATCTGCCCAATTACTCTCTTTACTCTGTTTACTGCTATCTTATTTTGTGTTTAAAATTTCGCATCATCAGTCATTACAATCCCTAAATCTTTTGCTTCAGAATTTCTCTGAATTTCCTGTCCATTTGGGGTATAATATTCCATGGATTTTACTGTAGGTCCTCTCTTTTTCCGTACCGTAGCAGCTTAAATTTCTCAGTGTTAAACTTCATATTGTTATCTTCCGTCCACTTGTAGATTCTGTTCATGTCTGTTTGTAGAGATCCTATATCTTCTGGGTTTCTTATTTTTCTACTGATCTTTGTGTCATCGGCAAAGGATGTTACTGTGTTGTCTCTGGTAACGTCCTCATCTATGTCAGTTGGCATGATTACGAAGAGTAGTGGAGCTAATACTGTTCCTTGTGGTACTGAGCTGAGGACCTCTGATTCTGATGAAGATACTCCTTGTACTGTAACGACTTGCCGCCGCTCACTAAGGAAATTATATATCCATTTTCCTACGTTTCCCGTTTTTTCCATATACTTCAGTTTATGTATTATGATTCCATGGTCACACTTGTCGAACGCTTTGCAAAGTCTGTGTATATTACATCATAGTTTTTCATTACTTTCCAGTGCATCAATAATGTTGTTGTAGTGTACCATTAGTTGTGATAGGCATGATCTGCCTGACCGAAACCCGTGTTGGTTATCATTTAATTTTTTCTGAGTTTCCAAAAAGTCATAGATTTTCTGTTTAACTATTCTTTCAAATATTTTAGTGAGATGAGATGTAAGCGACACTGGCCTATAGTTTTTGGCCTCGGATCGATCTCCTTCTTTATATATTGGGACTATGTTCACGCTCTTCAGGATGCCCGGTATTTCTCCCATGTCTAGTGATCGTCTCCATATCCAATATCGGAGCTCAGCGATTGCATTCTTACAGTTTTGATCAATGTGGCATTCCATTTGTCCGGTCCCGCCGCTGAGTGTATTTTTAGTTTCCCTATAGCTTGTGTAGTATCATCTGTCGTAAAGCCGAAGTCCGTTATACTTTCCCCTTGTAGTTCTTCTTCAAAGAACGTGTTTCTGTCGCATATCAGTTTGTCAGTTTTTGGGATAGGCCTACTGAAAGATGATTCGTACTGAGCTCTTAATATTTCGGATACTTCTGTTAAATCATCAGATAAAGCACTGTCTTCGTTTTTCAAAGGTCCAATAGTCGCATGGTTTTTTTTGACTTCCTTTTTGCAAAATTATAGCAGTACTTTGAGTTAACCTTTATCGCCTCTATAGCGTCGCCTTCTTCTTTTTCTGTATGCTTCTCAATTAGTTCCTGTATGAAGCAATCGATACTCTGCAGTTTATGATTTAATATTTTTCTGATGTTGTTATCTTTACAGTTGTTTAATTTTGCAGTCACTCTTTTTCTCTTTCGGAACAATGACCTCTTTTGTCTCTCGAACTTGCTTCTCTTTCCCCTTTGTTGTATTTTTGGGACATGTCTTTCCACAATTTCCAGCGTCTTCTTCTCTAAGGTCATTAGCATCTCTTCCGTTGTCTTGGCCTCGAAGATGGATTTCCAATCTATTACTTCCATGCTGGATGCAACATCTTCCCAGTTTATAGTTTTGGAGTGAAAATTAAAAATGTCGAATTTGCTTCTTTCTGTTGTTTGTGTTCTTTTCTTTCTTGTTGCTTTTATATTGGTTGTTATTTCAATAATGTTGTGATCCGATATTATAGTTGGGGATATTTTTACATTATCAATTAGGTTGCTGTTGTTTGTGAACTCCAAATCTAGGCAGTTGTTTTTTCTTGTGGTTTCCGTTATTTCTTGTGTTAACATAAATTCATCAGCCAGAACTAGTAGCATTTTTACCTGCTCCTAGTCTTCCCGTGTGCCCCCTTGTCCTGGTGTATACATATATTTTTTCCTATCCTTTTATATTTCATGAATGGGAAATTAAAATCACCACAGAGAAAAATATTTGGGGTTGGAGAGTATAGATCTTTTACCCAGTTTCTTACCTCTGTAATGGAATCAGAGAATTTTGAGGGTGGCGTGTTTGGGGGGTCTGTCCATTACAATTAGTACCATATTTAATTTTTCAACTTTTGCTGCTACACATTCTACGTAGCTGTTTGAGGTAGTTATAGTCATTTCTGCCATATGCCTTTCGTGTGTGTAAATAGCACATCCTCCTTTACGTCTCACTGTTCTGTCGGCTCGGATGATGTTATAGTTGTCAATTTGTATTTCTTTTTTATCATTACAAAACTCACAGTTTTCACAGTTCGGCTGGCAGTCCTTTAGATGGGTTTCCGTGAGGCATGCAAAGTCTGCTCCGGTTTCTTGCATGAGTCCTTTCAGGTATAAAACTTTGTCCGGGGAATGATTTGATTTAAAGCCCTGAATGTTGGCTAGGATTATTTTTATTTTTTCTCTATTATTTTCACATACATTCGATTCGTTTTCCAGTAGTGGTGCCGGTTTCGTCGTCTTATGGTCCTCCGAGAATTTGCCTCTCTTTATCTTTGTCGGTACCTGTTGTCCCGATAACGCATGAAGTGCTTTGTGCGTGCCTTCTGTCCAGCTCTCGGATTCCTATATTTGTCAGCTGACTTTGTATTTGCTGGATGGTATTTAGCAGCTGAATTGTGTTGGCTGCGTCTAAAAAATTGGTAGCCCTCTTTGATGTTCGTTTTTCCTGTTCACCCGTTGCGTTACTTTGAGGGTGGTGGTAACGGCATTTTTGTCCGTATTTGCACCTCCTATATCTTGCATAGGTGTTGCAGACAGTAATGTGGTGGAACTTGCACTTTTTTTCAAATTTGCAGTATCCTCCTGTATAATGCGTGCTACATAATGTGGGATGTGCATAGATGCATTGCCCATTCCGATATCTACAGTCCCTTTTGCGTAGTATTTACAAACGGTATTTTCTACGCTTCTACTTCTTGTTATCTGGCTATCTTCTATATTCTTAATTTTGATATTATCATTATTTTTCTTTGGCTGTTTATTCCCTACGTTTTTATTTTTTATCTTTTTATCATTTTGTTCGTTGGGCAGTTTTACTACCTCGCAACTTTTACCTGTCTCTTTCTTTCATCTATGTCTTCATTCTGTATTATATTGTTATTCATTATTATATTACAGTATTATACTAATTATTATTATTATTAGTAGTAGTAGTAGTAGTAGTATCATTATTACAGACAACTGTAAATTAAATAGTATTATTTAAAAATAACAGTCGGAAAATCCATTTGAAACTGCCGTCCAATATCTATCTTGCCGACCATGTGAAAACTCAGAAAATCACGTGTAATTATTCTCACAAAGGGATATACTATACTGTCGCCTTATCACTTCGACTTTTAAGTCGAAAACCCTACGGAAGATGACGTTATTTCATTAAGTGAGGAATTCTATAAAAGTTTAAGTAATAAAAAACATTCAGTTGCATTTTTTTCTGGAGCTAACTAAAGCTTTTGACTCGAGTTGAACATTCAGTCCCAACCCCAATTATGGAGTAAGAGACGTGTCATCAGACTAGTTCAAATCTTATTTTAGTTACAGAAAGCAACACGTCAAGCTAAATAAACATGAACCAGACTTTCGACCAATCACACAGGGAATACCAAAGGGTTCGATATTGGAACCCCTCCTATTCCTGTGTTACGTCAATAACGTTCAAAACTACTTCACAATCAGCATTCAGTATACAGGTCGCAATACCCCTCACATCTGATAAGGGACACTCTAAGGGGCACATTAGGCACTTTACAAGAAAAACAAACATAGAACTCCCCCGTATTTATAATTAGTTGAATGTAAATAAATTAGCCTTACATCCCAACTTCGTATATGATTATAACCACTAAAAAACAAAATATAAATAATATTAATATAAACTTAATGAAATAAAAGCATTGGGCTCATGTGCTTTTAGATGAAACGAACTTTCAAAAGGCACATCCAACATATTTTAAATAAAGTCTCGAAATTCACTAATAATATATCGTATAAATTAAAATGCCACATTTAAAATATTATGCAGCTGAATCTATACATTACAGCCCAGTGGCTCCCCAACCTTTTTTTAGGCTAACGCCCCCTTATGTCCATCAGTATTTGCTGGTGCCCACTCATAAAGATAATAATATAACAAGATAAGTGATTTAGTAATAGAAGGTAACAATTTTACATTTTCCTAGCGCCCCCGTAAGATTCTCAAACGCCCACCGGGGAGCGGTGGCGCCCACGTTGACAACCGCTGCATTACACCCTTACGTCCTATATAATAAAATAATTTGGGAAAATATAAGCCAATATATAATCTATCCCTTAAAAGTTTTGCATAAAAAAAAACTATCAACTATATCAGGTGCTCAAACCAACGGAGAACACACGAGTTCTGTCTTCAAATCCTTAAAAGCTAAATGACCCACACAAAAAGAAAATCTGCTCACATATTCACAAAATATTTTATAAAAAACTGTGTTTATGTAAATCCTATCAAATGACCAAGTACAGTAAATCATTGAAGGAACTTAAAAGGACGATAACTATTGTTTCCAAAAACCTAACTTTACACTCGAAATGTGAAGGAGATCCCTTTCATATATTGGAAGTACATCCGGAAACAAAATAAAGATTTTTTTTTTTCTTTTTGTTTACTGTACTTATTTAAGATATAAAATTTTGGGTGAATATTACTTAATTTTTTTGCCTTCACATTTCTTTTCATTTCTCCTAAAATAGTGGTTCCCAACCTGGGGTCCACGGCAAGATTTTCAGGTGATCGACGGCGGGGCTATGAAAAGTTAGAAAATTTTCAAGAAAATCTGGGAAATCTGGACTAAAATAAGGTTTTATTATCGAGTCATCTTGCCATTTACCTCAATTTATTTATGCGAGTCTGGTTTATCTACCCTTCTAAAAATAAAAAATAAGAGTCGGAACCGATTGGATGTGGACCCAGATATGAGATGTACCTTGGTAGTGACGCAACCTCAAATTAGAGAAGAAGCAAGGCCAACCTTCCCATTGAACAGTGGGACAAATGAACTTGGTTCTTCCCAACCCAACTGAAGTTTGTTGTGAGCCAAATTTATACGAGATAATGATGAATGAAATCCATTGATTAGCTATGTAAATGAAATCCATTGATTATGTCATTATGTGATCATTAATTATGCGAGTCAAATTTATGTGAGTTGTCAACAATTAAAAACGAAAGAAGGATGTTCTCATCTACTCCTGATAAGAATCGTTTCATTTTTCATCATTATTTTTATGGGTTATCGTGGGGGGGGGGATGAAAGGGGGGATCCACGCGGATTTTTAAGGTTTTCCAAAGGGGGGGGGGGGAATGGAGTGAAAAAAGGTTGGGAACCACCGTCCTAAAATCTTCAGAAAAAAACAATTTGATGTTTAAATGGCTTTTCTTTTCTTTTTCTTCCTTTTTTTTCACTTGGAAATACACTCAAAACAAATTCTTTTTGTTGTACAACAATTACCGTAAATTGTGGAGTATAAGTCGACTTTTTAAGCATGAAAAAATCTCTCCAAAACTTAGGGTCGACCTATACGCCGGGTATAAAAAGTGAACCTCTACCACAGAGTGGTAAACAAGCTATCTAAACAAGACACTACAGGGTAATGACAGTTAACGATACATAATGACAGTTTATTGATTATACACACAATGACATTATTACTGTAATTAAAACCTTAGGCCTAAGCTAAACAGTTAAAATTTTACCGTAACTCCAAGATTACGGTAATTTTGCTTCAAAATTATATTTTATTGACAATGAAAGCATGTATGAACACATTTTACTCTCCTTCGAGGTCTGCATACGGGTCCGATTCACTGGAAGATCAAACTTCGTCTTCGTTGCTTTCGCTGTCATCCTCCTCGTCACCGTCTCTCCACAACAAATCATCATCTTCCCCATCCATTGCATTTGAAATCCCACATTTTTTGAGCGATTTTACAACAGTTTCTACACGAACAGCTTCCCAAGACTTTATCACAAAACCGCACAACACATCCAGTGGTGGAGCACGCATATTACCACCCTTTGTGAAAGACTTTTCTCCCTCAACCATCCATTTATTCGACTCCAAACGAACATTGTCCTTAAACATTGTCGCTTTCGCTATAGGCTGCATCCACATTCCAATTCTAGCCTAGCTTTTGTTTGGGGGTCGACTTATACGGCGAGTATACCAGAGTAACCAGAAGTTTGAGCTGAACATTTTGAGGTCGACGTATACGCCAGGTCGACTTGTACGCCGCAATTTACGGTATTTCTTTACTTTAGGTTCAAATCTGTTATAATCAGTACATATTATGAAATTATTTCTTCAAAACAAATCCAAGTTACTGTATATAAATGTCACGTATTGCGTATAATGATGCAAATCCTTACAGGGAAAACTGAAAAACGATTCCAAGACCTTTTGCGTATTAAACAACACACTTGACGAGGTGTATTGCTAAATACACGAAAACCTCGGAATCGTTTTTCATTTTTTCCATGTGAGTTTGCGTCATTTTCACGTGTTTTTAATTGTGGAATTCATCCCACTGTGAAAATGAAAGTAATTTTTTGCCATGATGGCAATTCTTATTGTACTTAAAAAGCCTAAAATAAATACCTATTATATAAACTTAAAAAAAAATCCTATTCATTATTTTTTAATTGGAGCAATGAACATGTAAAAAGAAAGGCAGTAAAGTGGAATAGAAGCTACAGTGGTACTGGAACCTACATTGCATGGTTTTATAATGACGCCAGACAGAACGCCAATTCATTGCCTTTTTTAGTTTCCATTTTATTTAAGTGCGATTCGTGCACTTAAAACGCATTCGTACGAAGCAAATGGTTTTTTTTATATATAAAATGGCCATGAAGTAATTAATATACGTATGACAGTCCTTTTAAATATAGTGTATATTTAAAATTCTATGTCCTAACCCGTACTTCTACATTATTTGAACTACTCTTTTGAACAAACAAAAAACAAAAAAACAATTGAATTTGAATTATTTAATAGTAATCAGTAAAGGAGGGCCAAAAATTGGCACAGCCAATTAATGCAGCACCTATTACGCTAACTTTCGAATTATTATATTATTACCAACATCATCGGGATCCGAACCCTCAACCTCAGCGTCGTCATTTCGTTTGTTACCTACTCAGTTACTAGCGTTAGCACGCAGAATTACCGACCTTTTCATTTCCAAGTACATTGGCTCCAATTAACAACTGATTAATAGAACTTAAGTTTATGCAATTTGATTTGGGAGGGGGGAGGAGAGCTTATTTTATGCTTTTAAATACGCTGAATAAGCATCTTTATAATTGGATTCGCGTGGCCATGAAGCAAAAATATTGTGAAATAATGAATGACAAAAAAAAATTAAATATTTGATTAAAATACACAAACCCAAATTTTGCCTTTTGTGCCAAACTGTTTGTCAGCATAATATGCCTGAAAATAGAAAAAAAAAATTAAAAATGCAGGTTCAAATATGATTTTTGTGCACGTGTTTCAACATGGTTGCAAGATGGCCTGAAATGTGAAATATTTTATTATAGAAAATAATGTATAAAGAAAATGGCGAGTAAACACGTGAATTTATCATTAATTATTAATAATATAAACTTGTAGGAAACAGAATAGGAAAGTTCAAAGTACTATTGGGTGTATTTTAACAAGGGCGTATTTAAGGGTGGGGGTTATAAGGATGAAACAACCCCCGAACGGGAAAAATTATATCCCTTGATTCGAGGGTGTATTATTTTTTTCCATATACAGGGTGTACATAAAGTCAGGATCTATTTTTGTGAAGCACTTGGAAATTATATGGAATTCAATCATAAAATGATAAAGTGGTAACATTTATTAAATAATTAAGAGTAGGATTCGACGTGACGCCCATCATTATCCCTGCACAGCTCAAATCGTTCCGCAGCATTTCTAAACACATTCTGGAGCATTTGCGGGGTTATGTTATCTGCAGCAGTTCGTATACGTGTACGTAAGTTTTCAAGACTCGTAATCTTCGTCTGATAGACGTGCGATTTGATAAAGCCCCATACAAAGAAATCTAAAGGGGTTAAATCTGGTGATCTCGCTGACCAAGGTCTGTTGCTTCCGCGTCCGATCCAGCGATTTGGAAAACGTCCATTTAGATAATCCTGAACAATTTTGGCATAGTGACAAGGAGCACCATCATGTTGATAGACGACGGTACTAACAATCCTATCCCCGTCGTCTATCAACATGATGGTGCTCCTTGTCACTATGCCAAAATTGTTCAGGATTATCTAAATGGACGTTTTCGAAATCGCTGGATCGGACGCGGAAGCAACAGACCTTGGTCAGCGAGATCACCAGATTTAACCCCTTTAGATTTCTTTGTATGGGGCTTTATCGAATCGCACGTCTATCAGACGAAGATTACGAGTCTTGAAAACTTACGTACACGTATACGAACTGCTGCAGATAACATAACCCCGCAAATGCTCCAGAATGTGTTTAGAAATGCTGCGGAACGATTTGAGCTGTGCAGGGATACTGATGGGGTCACGTCGAATCCTACTCTTAATTATTTAATAAATGTTACCACTTTATCATTTTAGGATTGAATTCCATATAATTTCCAAGTGCTTCACAAAAATAGATCCTGACTTTATGTACATCCGGTATTATATCAGCCGATTTTAATGCTCTGCTCTACTGATGTAGAACAAGAGGTCTACGTCAGATTCGTATTACTTGGTATATAAAACGCTTTGTTTCCATCTTCAAAATCTGCCTTTTTGGACGAATTTTTAGTTAAAATATTATATTATACGCCTGAAAATACATATTTTTCAGCGTATTTAACATTTTTTACCCTAAAAATCGTCTTTATTAACATGATTTTTAAGGAAACGGTCTGTCTCGTACAACAGACAGCAGTCATGCGTCGACATCGTAAAGAAATAAAAGCGTACGCGTACGTTGTTGCAAATTCTTGTGAAGTTGTGACAATGCACAGTGCTGACTAGTACCTACACAATTCAACTAATTTTATCCGAGTCAGCGATGAGTGAGTATATCTTTATGTTCTGAATTTGTAAATCAATTCTATCGTATGATTTGTAATAAAACTGTACTTGTTTCAGGAACAGTTTTACTCGTATTAAAGGAGAATAAATAACGTATTTTACCATTTTCAAATAAAAGCTTTCAAGGAACTTCTCATTTATGTAAAAAAATAAAATTATTAACCTTAAATTCCACAGTTTTCGGGGTCGTGGTTGAGGGTATTTTGCAATGATGTAGTCGAGACCACCATGGCCGAAACCGAGACCTAAGCACCCGAGACCAGAAATAAAGGTCTCGAATCTTACATTACTGGTATCTTGAGACAGAGACGTCCCTGGGCTCTTAGAGCCTTTGCTCCCCCCCACCCCACCCAAGAAAATAAATCATGGGTACGGGCCTGTATTTTAACACCATGTTTTACTAAGCTTGCATTACATACAATCTCGTCTACAATTAAATACCCTTAATTAATATACATGTCAGTCTTAAGGTAAGTACACTGGGACAGTATTTTATATTATGATGCGTTGATGGACCCATTATCCCACTTTTCGCTTCATCGTACAACTCGACCGCCCCATTAAAGCGACGATTTGTGAGTTATATATATATATATATATATATATAGTGTATACATGGGCGTCGATTGCGGGGGGGACGCAGGAGACATGACCCCCCCACTTTTTATAAAGGGGGGGGGGACAACCTACCAGATGTCCTCCCCACTTTCGTGGATGAATTGCTATAAATGCTAACTATTAATGGCACCTAAGAAGACGTTATATGTCGTATTATATGCATATGCAAATATAATAGCAATATTATAAATTATTGTCATGAACACCAGTGTATATTTATCATGGAATTTAGCAGTCAATTTGCATTTTAATAATTGTACGTAGTATTTGTGTATTCTTGGTCATTAAGTACGGGAAATGGAAATATGTTAAATAAACGGTTTTGTTACGTATCATTTTCATGCTGATAGACGACGGTACTAACAATCCTATCCCCGTCGTCTATCAACATAATGGTGCTCCTTGTCACTATGCCAAAATTGTTCAGGATTATCTAAATGGACGTTTTCCAAATCGCTGGATCGGACGCGGAAGCAACAGACCTTGGCCAGCGAGATCACCAGATTTAACCCCTTTAGATTTCTTTACATGGGGCTTTATCAAATCGCACGTCTATCAGACGAAGATTACGAGTCTTGAAAACTTACGTACACGTATACGAACTGCTGCAGATAACATAATCCCGCAAATGCTCTAGAATGTGTTTAGAAATGCTGCGGAACGATTTGAGCTGTGCAGGGATACTGATGGGCGTCACGTCGAATCCTACTCTTAATTATTTAATAAATGTTACCATTTTATCATTTTATGATTGAATTCCATATAATTTCCAAGTACTTCACAAAAATAGATCCTGACTTTATGTACACCCTGTATATACAGTATATCCCATTTCAACACGTTCTCATTCTTCGTCGCGTGCAGCAATGTTTTAATTTCAGTTCTCTCGGATTTTATATGAAATTCTGGTCATTTGCTTCCCACAGTCCACCTCTTGTATTAATCCAAAAATTTCATTTAATTTATGTCCAGTTATGCATACTAAAACAGTAACAGGACCATTCAGCGTGTAACAATAAGGGGGTATATTATCACCCTATCTTTTCTGTATATACATGGATGACCTTACCAATGAACTAAAAACTGCACGTACTGGCTGTGTCATTGGAATGGAAAAAATTAATCATTTAATATATGCTGATGACCTTGTTCTTCTGTCACCCTCTCCCCATGGACTGAGAATACTATTAGAGATATGTGAACAATATGGTATAGAAAATGACATCACCTATAATGGGGCAAAGAGTTGTATTTTGATTTTTGGTGTAATCTACTGAAACCTGTATCATGTGGGTCTTTTGAAATGAATGGTCAGACAGAGGCAACGTAAAAAGCTGTATGTACTTTACAGTGCTTACAAGAAGTCTCACGCTTCTGTCTCGTCCCAAGCTAGTCTGTTAGGTATAAAATGGGCACATAACTGCTCTAACACAATCAATGACGTCCATTATTACGTCACTTCTGCTACATTTTAGTGTTTAAAATACAAATGATTAAGAAGCAGAATGAAGCAAGTTTCGGGATGTTGGGATGGTTATGGAGCAATCCTAGTCATCATAATATTAGCTGGGCATTACATTATACCGTCTCAATATATACTGTAGAGTGTAGACTATAGAGAACGACTAATTCGGCAAATATCCCAAATCATGGCATGATACCTAAGTTATTTTGACGCAGGTCTAAATTATTTGCTCAAATGCAATTATTGATATTAAGTAATTGTTGGGAATTGTTGTCAATATTGTTGTTTGTGATATATATCCAACGTGAAGAATCTAATGACCAAATTCCTCAGTGAACCTCTCACGCGCTCGCATTTCGAGGAAGTCACGGTCGTCTCACTAATAGATAGTTTATCCATTGTTTTAAGTGGTAACCTACTTAAACGAACTATGTTAAACCTATTCCATCTTATGAAAGTCATTAGTCTAAAGCAGTGGTATTCAAACTTTTTCCTTGGCGTACCCCTTTAGTTTGTTTGTTTTATTATGGCGTACCGCGTACCTCTTCCCCTCAGTTTCCAAAATAAAAATGTTATTATACAATTTACATAGAATATGAAGCTATCAAACGATCTTTATTTACGACCACCTAATTATATATATATATATATATATATATATATATATATATATCATAGCATTTTAATTATACAATTTACATTTTACACAACTCAAGCAATTTACACAAATTTTAACTCAGGCAAATATTAGAATCTAATACAGTTAATTAGAAATCGTCTGAGCTTTTAAAATATATATTTTAAATACTTACAAGTAATTAATGCGATGGGTGGGACTGTTTGTCACTAGCAAGTTGTTCTATTCGCGGACGAACATTTGTGAGTGCCATTATGAGGCAAGCTTCTGGATGTAGGCGGTTTCTTTCTTTCGACTTGATAGCTGTCAGTGCCGAAAATCCATTTTCACATAAATAGGTGGAGGTGGACGGGAATGGAAGTAGTTTGTTGATAGCAAATTCACTTAATTCTTTGTATTCAATATGGGCCAATTTCCAAAACTCGGAGACAGAAAAGTCATTGAATTTATGTTTAAGTGAGCTGTCAGCTGCCAATTCAATCAATTGTTCTTTTAAACGAGCGGGAAGCTCCGCATTAGACACAGCAAGGTTCGAAAACGGATTCGTTATCCATTCACTTTGTGGGGAATCTCTATTAATACATGGAAGTAATGCAAAAATGATTCACGAAGGCTCACTAAATGCTGCTTTATAATATTCATAACTGAGTCACTGACAAGAAACTCGTTTTCGTGACAGAATTCGCTAAATATTTGGAAAGGTGTGGTATTATTGTCTTCTATGCACTTTATCCAGTATAAAACTTTCCCAAAAATCCCTTGACTTTTTCTTGTGCCTGCAATATATTTTTGTCATACCCCTGAAGTTGAAGGTTAAGTTCGTTTAATTTGGTGAATATATCTGCCAAATAACTCAGTTTACAAAGCCACTCCTCATTTTCTATAAATTTTAATAAGTCTGAATTTCGGCTGTTAAGTAAACTTCTCACTTCATTCCTAAGTTCACAAAGTCGTGTAATACCTTTCCTCGTGAGAGCCAGCGCACTTCAGTGTGCAAAAGCAACTGAGTATGATTTTTGCCCATCTCCTCACAAAGAATTTTAAAGAAGTGTGAATTCACTGCTCGAGACTTGATATAATTTACTATTTTTATAGCATCGTACGATTCGTACCAATTTGTACCAATATCGGGTAATTTAATAATAATTTAAATAAAATATTAAAATATAAAATATAAAATAATTAATATTAAAATTTAATAATAACTTGTACCAATGTTGAGTTAAATTTATAATTAAATATTAATATTATAAATAAATGATTATAATATATATTTTCAAAAAAATTTAAATGATAGATGATAATTATAATTGTATAAATTCATTTTATAATTGATTAACCAACTTGCTTGTTTTTGCAGCAGAGCTTACGTATCCTCAGGAAACCCCTCGCGTACCCCGGTTTGACTACCACTGGTCTAAAGCAAGACTGGTGGGCCGTGAATCAGAGAAATTTGCATTTGATTTGTTCATCGTAATTATTACGTAATGTAGTATACTGTACATAGTAGTATATAAGAGTTTATTGGTAACATATCATATGACAATTCCCATAAACATGTGATGACCTCGATGTTGCCAGTTTTTATTTTTTTCCTGAAACTATTACCTTCTCATAGTTTGTTTCAACAATGCATATATTATCATCTCCACGAGCGTAGACATTGCAAGAAAAGATTCTAACTAAGGATAAGTAAAGTTCTTTCATGGTCACAATATATACTTTTATCGATGTCAAACATAAAAATATAATAAAATTCTATATTAACATAAATATATATTCGATACACATTTACGTCATGGCTTTAACATCAGTATTTCGTATAGCTTCCTCCAGCATCAATAATTTCTTGCAATCGTTGCGGCATAGAAGAGGCCAGATTGTAGGGAATGTTTGGTGTTCGGCGTAAGCTCTCCCAACTATTCCTCGTGTGAGCTAAAAGTGCTTCAAATGTTCTTTCATTGCGTTGCTCCCATTCGTTAATCATTATTGCCCAAAGGTTTTCAATCGGATTCAAATCAGGAGAACGTGGTGGCAGAATTAGATTAATAATCTCTGGGTGATCTTCGTACCACGCTCTCACAACGTTACTCCTATGAATGGGACTGTTATCTTCCATTAAGTAAAATGGTTCCGGTGCTGGAACCAGATAAGCACGAACACTGGGTAGCAGCACCTCTTCCAGTATCTGTAGGCTGACCATATTTCCTTGAGACAAAAACGGGACATTGGGATGGCAAAAAAGGGACGGGAGTTATGTAATATTCTGTATTCATGAAAAAGTAAGTACATAAACATATTGAGCTTACAATTATTCTTCAGTGACAGAACCCATACAAAACGGTACTGTCCCGTTCAAAACGGTACGTATGGTCAGCCTAAGTATCTGGCAATATTGCTGTTCAGTAAAGCGTGCATCTACTTAAGTCAATTCTCCGACACCATAGCCAGACATCCAGCCCCACACACCGAGATTGATGTGACCACTACGTTTGCTCGGGAAAACATTTCCTTCTTCATAGCGTTTTCCGCGCTGCCTCCAACAATGCAGGGAACCATGACTATCTGTTGAAAATGTTTTTTCGTCGCAGTACACAACTTTTCTCCAGAATTCTTCCTCCTGCGGCAAGTATTGCAAGGCAAATCCCATCCGCGCCTCTTTATGCTCAATCGTCAATGCAGGTTTTATAGCTGGACGGCGAGAAAAATACCCTGCCTCGTGAAATCTGTTGTTTACTGTATTTGCGCTACAACGAAGGTTCAGGTGTCTGTAAATATGCGTCGCTGGAACAAACGGATGCTCTCTGGCATGATTAACAATCGCAGCATCTTCCTCTTGAGATGTTGAACGCGGAGGACCAGACCTCGGCAAAGTAACGATTGAGTGTTCTGCTTCATACCGATGAATCCACCGTTCCACAGTGCTTCGATGAACGTCTAGTCGTCTTGATATTTCTCTTATTGGCACACCATATTCATGCAATGTCACCATTGCTCCCCGCATTGCCTGGGTCGTCTCGTGGTGCACAGACGGCCTTTCCATCTTTGTGTAAATGGCTTATGTGAAGCGTGCTGGGACGATAAAGGAAATGAGGATACCATGCACCCCTTCTGAAATTGATTGCGGTTGTGAAGGGTACCAACCCTTCGAATGGTAATAATAATCAGCCAATTTCCTATTTTGTTGAACATATGCATAAAAAATTCGTCTTAAAAGCCAAGGATCCAAAGATTGTGAGCAATAGTTTATATCCCAACTGAATATAGTCAGCCATCAACAGTATAATCATATTTTATTTCCATAACTACTCATGACTACTCTGTCATAGTAATAACCTTATTATGACTTAGGTAGTAGTGGTAATTCTGAGTGGCGGCCTCTAGCCACATACGTTAAACCTATCAGTGTGTCTAAGACCAGACTCTTCTGTTTCTGTCAATTCATTGTTAGTTTAAGGTATTTTGCTCTTTGTCTTTCTAGGTCTAGGGCATTAAAATAAATATTTAAGTTTGTGTTTAGCATTTCCTCCTCCCTTCGTAATTCCCCACCCAACCTCGTTTCCTTCGACATAGCAACGCTTACCTCCATCCTCATTCCACTTCCATTAAACCTATTATCGCTTTTACTGTCCCTTCCTTCCATCCTTCAATGCCAGCGTTCTTAAACCTAGCACATAAATTATATAATATGGAATCTAACACCTTAGATCTCTACGCATTCATGTTACTTGAAGACGCCTGTGTCTTAGGGGAATCTAAGTGTTGAGAGTGGGCTTGAGGGGTAGTCTATAATTATTACAGATGACCTTGACCGCTCCAACTATTTAAAAATGATTATTTATTACGTACATCATATAGCATAATACACACATGAATTTAAGTATCTCTTACACCGTTAGAGCAATTATGTGCACCAATCCGAACACACCTCCGCTGCCATAAGGACCGCCCATTTTATACCTAACAGACTAGCTTGGGACGAGACAGAGGCGGGAGACTTCTTGTAAGCACTGTACATGGTAACATGCTAGTAAGGAAATTTGGTATGTGTTCAGAATCAGTTAAAATTTATCTTTTTAGAACTTACTGTACTGCATTGTATGCATCCCATCTGTGGTGGAACTATACAAAAACTGTTATGAATAAACTCTCTGTTTGATAATAAAAACCCACTCTAATAGACAGCGTTTATTTCCACAACAGTTTCGATGCCCACTGGCATCCTCTTCGCGTGGATACAGAAAAACGAATGAACCCAAAACAAGAAGGAAAACAGTCCAGGGACCATTAAGAAATTCGCACCTAGGTTAAATCCCGTTCCCCCGACACTGGAAGGGCATTTTTATTAAAGGGACCCGCTTATAAGTACATTCGCACAAATTTAAAACTATCTACTTGTTCTATACATGCAGATTCTATTATTTTTATTTTTTTTTTAATAATTATTACATTTATTATTAAATGTATTACATTTAATAATATCTCCCCAATGTCGGGAGAACGGGATCTAACCTAGGTGCGAATTTCTTAATGGTCCCTGGACTGTTTTCCCTCTTGTTTTTGGTTCATTCGTTTTTCTATATCCACCCGAAGAGGATGCCAGTGGGCATCGAAACTGTTGTGGAAATAAACTGTCTATTAGAGTGGGTTTTTATTATCATATTTTGACCTTCATGTAGAAAAAAGTGAAGTTTTTTGCATAAACTCTCTGTTGCTTATAATAATGTTTTTCGTATGCTGTGTAGGGAACCAAAATGGTGCAGTGCCAGTTTTATGTTTACTACGCGTAACGTACCTACCAGCCAAATGTTAATCCGGAAGAATATATATAATTTCATTACTAGGGTCCAAAACAGCTCTAATATGTTATTGTGCAATGTCCTGACTTCAGATGCTGTGTACCTCTCACCTATGTGGCAGTCTTGGTTCAGACAACTGCTGGTTTACAAGACCTTATTTTTGTAATGTAGCAAAGATTATATATTTCTCACAATGACCATCTAGTCCCTTGCTTCTCAAAGGGTGACTATAATAGATTTAGGGAGTTGTTAGGCTCAGTAAAGTGGGGGGGGGGGGTAATGAATTTGCCAATAAAAATGCTATTGAGATGTGGTTTAGATTCAAAGAAATTTTAGAGGATGTACAATGTAGGTGTATTCCTTTCAGAAGTGTTAGGAATAACAAGATTAGGAAACCTTTGTGGTGGAATAGGGAAATAGCTAAAATGATTAAAAATAAAAAAAAGGGCATTCAGGGAATTTAAAGGCAGTGATCGTATTTTGGACTTTGATAATAATAGGCAGTTAAGAATTAAGTTAATGTAGTATATTGGTTTTTTAAAGAAGATAAACTTAGTTTATGCCGATGATATGGTGTTAATAAGTCCTTCTGTTAAAGGTCTGGATCGGCTACTAAATGTCTGCGAAGTGTATTCGCAGAAACATGATATTCTTTTTAATGTTACAAAAACTAAGGTTATGCAATTTCATCCGAAAAGCTGTAATCAGCCAGCTGATATAAGGTTTAAAATGAATGGTGAAGTAATTGAGGAAGTACAAGAGTTTAAGTATTTGGGTCAAACTATTACCAGCTCCTTGAGTGATGACTCGGATATAAGAAAACAATCTCGAAGCCTGTGTGCTAAAGCGAATATGACCATAAGGAACTTTCGTTTCTGTACAAGTGAAGCTAAAGACACACTCTTTCGTACTTTCTGCAGTAATATATACGGTCGCAGCAACTCTGGGTGAATTATAAAAAAGGTTCTGGCAGAACCCTAAATTTGCTGTATAACAGGTCTTTTAGACTCTTACATAAATTACCCCCGAGATGCTCAGCTTCGCAAATGTTTGCTACCCGCAATGTCCCGAGCTTCCCGGAGGTAACAAGACGTGCTCAACACAGTCTAATGCAAAGAATTAAAAAATCAACCAACCCGATCATCCAAGCTATCCATGAGTCCTGCCATTTATCCTCTAAGCTATGGACTTCTTGGTACGAAAACGTCTGTCTGTAGCTCCACTTAACTTCGACAGTGCAGTATTATTTCTAATCAATTGTATATTTTCTATCATTAGTGTATGAACTGACATACTTCGACAGTTCAGTATTATTTCTAATGAATTGTATATTTTCTATCATTAGTGTATGAACTGTCATTGTATTAATAATATTTGTCATATGGACTATAGTCTGCCAATAAACCTTTTCATTTTCATTTTCATTTAATAAGAAATTAATGGTTTGTTTATAAGAATTTAATAATGTTTTGTTTAATAAAGAAGAAAATAATGTTTAATAAGAAATTTAATTATGGTTTGTATGTAAATAAAAATTGATAGTTTTGTTTGAAATTAAAAATATAAAAATACAAATTGGCAACTTCCGAGATGTATCGAAGCAGGAGGCTGAGTAAAATGCCCAATTTTGACAATTCACTTTCAGTCTTCCGGCGCACAGTGCCACAAATGGGTTAAAAAACGGCCAAAAACCAAAAATAACAAATTTAAGTAAATTCTATTAAAACCATTTCCACGTCAAAATAAAACACTTCTACTTGCTGATTTAAGTATTTGAAATTTTATTCTCTTACATTAAGGCAAGAAAAATCTACGAAATAATATACATTGTCTTAAAATATCTTGGAGGGGACAAAATATGTTTGTTCTAACAACTTACTTGAAGTTACTATATCACAAAAAATTGTCTGTAGTTTCATGTTCTGCTTAGTTCTATTGAAAGAATAAACAGTTTAGAACATTTTCATGCATATTTTTTTATTGAAAACTAAAAAGATAGCATTAATTAAAAAAACTATGGCAATATCATAGATTACAGATTAAATTGTTATCTAGAAAATGTGTAAAATTAGCAAAACAAAAAATGGGGGATTTTGGGGAATATAATTTTTGTGTTAAACATTAATGCAACCTTTAAGTAAATCAAAGAAACAAAACTTTTTCGCGACTATTTGCGACTTTGCGTGTTAGAACATGTTTTTCATGTATTAACTAACTAAGTCTGCAAGAAGAGTGATGCGTGATTCCCAGTTACACCACTCATAAAGTTAGAGTAGGAGAAAATACTGAAGTTGAAATTGCCATGAAATACGAGTTATCTCTAACTATGCTTGATCGAAAGGCTATCAATGCAATTACAGATACTACTTCAACACAGTCATGTAATTTATGTTTAGCAAATCCATCCCAAATGAATGACATTGATTTTCTCTTGAAAAAAGAAATAATTAATACTGATGCTGTTGAATATGGTCTCTCAATATTGCATTGTTGGATTAGATTTTTTGAATTTATCTTACATATTGGATATAAATTAGAAACTAAAAAATGGATGGCTAGAACTGAAGAGGAAAAGAAGAGTGTGCAAGCCAGAAAAAAACAGATCAAGTGGGATTTCAGAAAACGACTTCATTTACTGGTGGATCATCCGAAAGCAGGGGCTGGAAACACAAATGATGGAAACACAGCAAGAAGAGCTTTCCAAAATGCAGAGATATTTTCCGAAATCACAGGTGTGAACAAGAAAGTAATTGATATGCTCTATTGTATCTTGCAGGTTCTCAGTTGTCAAAACCAAGTTGACATTGCAAAATTTGAATCTTATTGTCGAAAAGCTGCTACGACTATTGTAAATTTATATCCATGGTATAAAATTCCTGCTTCAGTACACAAAGTACTTCTACATGGAGGTTTGGTGATGAAAAATCATCTATATCCAATTGGTTCTTATTCAGAAGAATGCCAAGAATGTCTACATAAAGTAATAAGAAATGTTCGTCTCCATCATTCCAGAAAAACATCTCGACTGAATACTGTGCAAGATCAAATTCATTATCTTTTAGTATCAAGCGATCCAGTCATTAGTACAGTTCGAAAAAAGAATAGAAACCCCAAATTGAGAGAGATGTCAGAAGAGGCACGTTCACTTTTAAAAGAGAGTGAAATATTAGAGAATTTAAATATTAGTTCTGATGAGGAAGATATGTTCTAAATATGAAGTTTTTTAATTTTGTTTACACTATTTACACTTTTTTTCATATCAGTTGTCACACTTATTTTGGGGGAATTAATTTCATAAACTTTAAGAGGTATTACGATGTTTTTTATTTACCCCTTCTGATATAGTGGCAGGTTATCAAATAATGTTTTAAACAATAGATGTGTATAGTGATTAAAATGAAACCATACTTATTTTAGTATGTCATTTGACAAAATCTGCAAAACATAGGCCTAATTAACAATTATCTGTTTAGTATATTTTTAGTAATTTGAGAAACTTAAAAACTACAGTAGGTCATAACCTATTGATTTGGAATATTATTATTATTTATAGAAAAATCACTCAATATGTCACCATTACATATATACAAAAGGTACTAAACATAATGTTTTATTAAAATAAATCATAATTAAACATTTCAACTACATAAAACTAAGTACAATTGAAAAAAATAATTTTTGCCGTTTTTTAACCCACTTGTGGCTCTGTGCGCGGCGGGTTGGCCCCGATTAGGTGTTTTTCGTATTAGTATGTTATTGTTTATTTAAAATAATTAATTATGTCTCTCTCCGCGGTTAAATGTTAATGCTAATTCCGCCCTCGCTTTACCCCGTTTGTCTAAATTGTTTCGGTATAAATAAAAAGTCAGTAAATAGTAGGTAATAGTGTGTAATTATCCCCGGTCCCTTTGCTTTGTTCGAAAGTTTAATGGCGGCCACGTCTACCCGTCTGCCGGTAAAAAGACACAGAGAAAACGAGTGATTATTGAGAAGAAAAGGAAAACGCTGAAAAGAAAGCGAAGAGTAGAAGAAAATATGTTTTTTTTATATAAATCACGACATTTTTTGGTAGAAGCGGTGTTCCTATTAAATTAATATAAGGGTGTTCCCACGTCCTCTGTACACGCCTTATATTTCGGCCAAATTACATTGCTACCCGTTTTATAGTCTTTATAAAATTAATAGATATTCTGTTTCGGTAATTTAAAAAGTAAAATGCATTGCGTACCTCATTTGCAAGCAAATTTCGATTCTCATTCCTTAAAAATTCGTTGTATCTATAATTCAATATGGCGCGTCATTTTTTAAATTTCTTCTCATAGCGCCATTTTCAAAATTTTCAGACTCTGTTTCAACGTTCGTCTCAGTTTGAGTCAAAATTCTTGAGTCGGTTTTTTTTTCTTATTTTGTTTTCTTCAGATTTCGTTTTCTTTAGTCGTGGAGAGAGACTTATTTAAAATTTAGAATTCCCGTCCGATGGCTCATATCTTTTTTTCTCTTCAACTTTTATTACTCTTTATACAGCCTACGTAGTTTGTGTTTAAAAATTGTTTTGTGTTTATGTTTTCGGCATTAATAATAATTGGGATAATAATAATTAATAAATAAAGCATATATGGAGTTATAATTAAACTGACATGCATTTTTGTACGTAGGTCTAAAATTCGGAGCGTAAATGTGACGCTTGTATTTCTAAGTATATATTGAATTGAATTGAATTGAATTGAATTGAATAACCTTTATTAGTAATAAAATAAATACATTCTTTTCAATTTACGATGACATGAATAATTGTGAAGCTCGACTATTTATTTAATTTAATTTGGCCCTTAAGCTTTAGGCTTTACTGGGCTCTTATTAAAAATAAACAGCTAGTTGTTATTAATTAATAATAATTAATAAATAAATAAATAAGTATTATTAATAGTTAAAACATGTATTAATCTTAAATTATCACTACTGACATGACAAATACAAGGTCATCATTGAAGGCACCATACCAATACCATACAAAGAAACCAATATGATACATGAGAGATAAGAACTGAACAATCCCGAGAAATGTGTTTTTAATACTAGATTACACACGAGAAATTAATAATTAGTAAACAATATTAATGGACATTAATCCTAGATTTTTGTTAGTATGCCATTATTAATCGGGATTTCAACTTGTTTTAAACAAATTTACACTCACAATATTTTTTATGTCTGCATGTAAGTCATTCCACAATTTCAATCCAATGAAAATGGGTAGTTTTTGAGATGAAGACAATCTAAATTGAAGTATAACAAGCTTTGATCTATTTCTGGTCTGATATGAGTGGATTTCTTGATGAGTTACAAAATATCTATTTACCCATTGTAAATTAATGATTTTGTTCTTACACTTGTAAATAAAAATAAAATGTATCAGTTTGGTTATACCATTGAGCTTTAGTAGGTTTAGCTCTTTAAATAATGCACTAGAGTGATCAAGGAAATCAGCAAAAGATAATAACTTTATCGCTCGTTTTTGGATGACAAAGATACCATTTAATGCGTTGTTAGCGGAATTTCCCCAAACAAGGGTGCAGTACGTTATACAGGGTGTCTCAAAAGTCACTATCTATTTTGAAAAATAATGGGAATTACGAAAAACTGGTTTAAGACATGAAAAATATATTTATTTCAAAGTAAGTGCCACAAAGAATTAGTGCTATTTATTTATCTGTCTCCACATGGCGACCATCAGTGTCTCTACAGAGCTCAAAGCGATAAGTTGTTTCCCGGAACACACTTTCCAGCATTTGAGGTGTTATTTTCTGAACTGCATCGGTAATACGATTTCGAAGTTCGGCTACATCACTAATTCTTCTACCAGTGTACACCTTAGACTTAATGAAACCCCAGGCGAAAAAATCTAATGGTGTTAAATCGGGTGAACGTGCTGCCCATGGTTCTGTTCCTCCACGACCAATCTAGCGACCGGGGAAGCGTCTGTCAAGATAATCACGTACAATTATTGCATAATGGCACGGTGCTCCATCCTGCTGAAAAACTACTGTGTCAAGAATGCCATCTGTAAGAAGTTGAGGTTCGAGGAATTGTTCAAGCATGTCAAGATAATAAACCAATTAACTTTTTTTAAATACACAAATTTGCACCAGAAGTACATATCTTTATGCCAGCATAGCATTTTTAAAAAAAACATCTAATGTCACCGAAATAGATAGTGACTTTTGAGACACCCTGTATAAGAAAGAATAAAGAGTCAATAAAACTTGTTTAGGGACTACATTTCTAAGTTTAAACATTATAGCAACGATCCTTGAAATCTTTTTCGCGATATAATTTACATGATCACTCCATTGCAAATTCTTATCTAGCATTACACTAAGAAATTTCGTTACAGTACACTCCTTTATAGCGATTTTATTAACATTAAGTTCATCAAGACACATTTCTTTTATTAGTAAAAATCATGAAATTTGTTTTACTGGTATTTAGGAAGAGTTTATTGGTGGTCAACCATTTCATTACACTGATGAATTCTGAATTAAATATATTCTTAGCTGTATTTTAACATCTTTGCAAGAAAAAGAGACAGTTATATCATCTGCAAACATTATGAAGTTCAGTATATTAGATGAACGTGGAAGGTCATTTATATGTAATAAAAATAACAGTGGACCCAGAACTGAGCCCTGTGGCACACCATGTTTGACAAGCGCTTTAGTTGAGCAAAACTTGTTTACTGATACAAAATGATATCTACTGGACAAATAACTTTTAAACCAATCACTGATTGCTCCTTTAAAGCCGTAACAATATAATTTATTAAGTAGAATATTATGGTCTATTACATCAAACGCCTTACTCAAATCCATAAATACTGATATCATTATTTCTTTGTTCGCTTTAGCTATATTTGCAATTTCTATAAGATTTAAAATGTCATTTCCGGAAGCTATATTGATTTGGAGATAATAAATTGTTGGATTCTAAATATCGCTGCATTCTACTTTTTACAATTTTTTCAAAAACTTTGCTGAACACAGATAATGAACACACCGGCCTGTAATTTGTTGCTAGTGTAGGATCACCCCCTTTAAAAAGGGGTGTTATCCAACCAGTTTTTATCATTGATGGGAATATTCCTTTGGAAATACTTGATTGATGATTGTAGCCAAAGTTACAGATATCTTATCTTTAACAAGTTTCAATATAGGTACAGGAATGTTATGAATGTTATTTTTTGTATTTTTTTAATTTACCAATACTATTCCGGACCTCAGTAGAGGTAGCAAGAACAAAAGAAAATGAATTTAGTGGGCTGAGTGGCATATATTCTAGAGGTGAATGATCATTATTTAGTAATTGTGAGCGAAGCTTATCCACTATTGAAGTAAAATGTGCATTTGAAGAGTCTGCAATAGCAGTATCATCAGTAATTTCTTTATTATCAACATTTAATTTCTCTATTAAATAAGCAACAAAATTTTCCAGTATCTAGTAAGCAGTTTTTAAGATTATTCTTCGACTGGATGTATATAATTAAGGATGTCAAGCGACACATGACCATCATACGTGTATAATTTTAAGGTAGATAAGTGTAATTTTAAGGTTTTTGTCCAAAGTCAAAAAAATAATGGTTAAAGACACTAATTTATACTGGGTCGACTCGGACTGATTGAGATTATTTTGTTTGCCGTATGTAAATTGTGAAAATTTTTTTTATTTGAAATACAGGAATTGTTTCAGTAAATTCTTTTTTGATAAATTAATTTCGGTTTTTCAAATTTTTTATATACATTCATTTTTATTCTATAGATGGGCTGATTTTTTTTGTCTATTTTTCATTCTTTCATGAGTTTTAATGAAATTCCAAGTGATAATTTGTATGGATAGGCTGATTAATTTTTTTTATTCTAAAATTATAGTTTATTGTGATAAGCAGGGCCGGCGAGAGCTGCCACGGGCCCCGGGGAAGGATTGGTATATGGGCCCCCCTGTTTACTCAGTATTTTATTATGAATGTTTTTTGTGTACATAACAAGCAAACTGAGTATATGTCCAAGTCACTATTCAAAACACAGTATAAATAAACAACTTGGAAGAAAATGACCATTTTATTTTTTGAATCAATTATATTAATTCTATCACCATGCAATTTACAAATGCAGTACCAGTCCATGCAGGCAAGAGAATTGTTTACTGCAAGATTTTCATAATTAGAAGTGTACTTTCTTTGCTTTCTCTCTAGCAAAGTGGTAAATGATTTTGATGAAATTTAAAGTACGGGCTAACTGGCTTTCAGTTCCAATGGTTCCCAGATCTGTCAGTCGGTCTTGGGTACTGGTGGACCGCAGATAATATTTTATCCGTTTCAGTTTGACTGATAATCTCTATAAAATGTATGTTCATTAATTATATTTCCTCTCTGTTATTTAATCAATTGCTTTATTAATATTGTTAGATTTTATCCCCCCTCTGTCCTTGCCCCCTAGAGGTCCGAACCCCGAGGACTAAAGTCTTAACCCGGCTTCCCCGCCCTCTCGGCGGCCTCGGACTGATATATAGTGTATTGCTTAAAATTTTAATTCTGGGTATAAATAATGAAAAATGTTTTGTTTTTTTTACGTTCGCGCGTTTGCATAGAAAATATTACAAAATTATTTCATGATGCAATGTGGTTTGATTCGGTTAGGAGTAATTTCATAGAGGTTCGCTTACAACAAAAAGTGAACACTCGCTTCATTATGCAGTGAATTATTTTAATTTTGTTTCCGTAGAAGGTTGCGCTGTATTTTTGGGTCCATAATATCTGTTCTTATTTATAATAACGATGAAAATTTGTACGTACTTCACTTGGAAACGATAAATTATGGGAATTCCTGTGATTTAAAAACTATGCTGGGTTTCGTGTTGAAGGAGAGACTTGTCTCTCAGATGTATTTTGTAAAATACGAGTTTTCTTCCTGTGAAATTTAGCGTTGCAGGTTGGAATTAATATATTAAATTTATTTTCGCTATTGATATTTAAATTTTTGTTATTTAATGATTATGTTTTGGAAACTGTTATTTTTTTTTAATTTCATTTGGTTTTACTCGTACAGTTGAAGCGCTAGATTGGTTGCCGACCAGAAATGGGGGATTTTTAGATTGCCAATAACGTTTTTGTGGTATCTTACACAAAGTGTAAGATGGTTCATTGTTATCGGGAATTGATGGCGTGAAGTTTCTGGTTTTCATTTTTGTCTTTTGTATTTAAATGTATCGATGTGATAATTATACTGTGCAGTATTGTTTCGTTGCGTTTGATGATTTTTTTATTATCTTCTCCGATGTAACTGCCATAAGTGACCTTATTGGCAAAGGTGGGCACCCGGGCCTCAAAAAGGACCGACGGTCCCGGTCCCGGTCCTTGCCTCAAACTGGACCGACGGTCCCGGTCACTGTCCTTTCTGAAAATAGGACCTAGGAACGACTCGGTCCTCGGTCCTTATATATAATATAAGTGAAAAATTTGATTAAAATGAAAAATGAAATTAAAGACACCGG
This sequence comes from Bathynomus jamesi, assembly GCA_023014485.1. Classification (NCBI taxonomy): domain Eukaryota; kingdom Metazoa; phylum Arthropoda; class Malacostraca; order Isopoda; family Cirolanidae; genus Bathynomus; species Bathynomus jamesi. The sequence continues at coordinate 150,599 of JAJOZX010004823.1, read as the reverse complement.
AAATCTTTAATTTTATTAACGTAAATTATAATTAATACAATACATAAATGATGAAAAAAAGTTATTAAGTTAAATGCTTGAGTTTCCCTTCAAGAAGACTAGCATTTCAAAATGGCTGTCACTAAGCCCTGACCTTTTCGGCTTGAGGACGTCCTTCCCCAAAGAGAAGAGCCTCTCCACGGCGGCACTGGATGGTGCCAGGTGTTGAAACAAGTTTCAGTTCAGTCTGTCTCTTTCTGAGTCTTCTGGAGGAAACGATCCATCTTCTTTAGAACTTCAAATAATCACTAAACACACTAAAATCACTAAAAAAGACCGTCCGGACCGGACCGTCCGGAATTGCTTAAAAATGGACCGTCGCTCCTCATTTCGGTCCTCACTGAGAAAAGGACCTACTTTCCCGCTCACGGTCCTTAAAAAGGACCGAGTTCCTGGAATTCGGTCCTTTTGGAACTCGGTCCTGCCCACCTTTGCTTATTGGTAGCTAGGCTGTAATTAAAGTTTCGCGAAATTCTGTAAATTTGGCCAGAGCAAATTAGAGTTATTGTTTCGAAGTGAAGTGTCGAGAAAATTCTGTAAATTAAATGTGAAAAGTGATAATCAGTAGCAGTACAAACTTTTCGATATTTTTTTTTAATTTAAAGAGGTTCGAATTGGAGGCAACTAAATTGAATCCGAATTCCATCCATCGCGTTTAGTTGATCCGAATTAAGTGATCGACCACCGATGAGAGAGAGAGAGAGAGAGAGAGACACGAAACCGAATGCGCAGCGACTTCGGTGCAGGACAGTTTCGATCGAAGTTGGTCTACTGATATTTCAGGCAGTCCTGGTCCCGCTGTTCGATGCTTTGCCGAGCATGCGTTTTAGCACTCGGTAGGCAAACCACGAGCGTTTGAACGAGTGTTTAAGGCTTTACTGTCCATATAGGCATACAGTAGGTTCGTTGTGAAAGCACCTACGGCGAAGTGATCGTTTGATTAATGCCATGTAGGGAGTCTTTCAGCTGGACGTAGGAGGAGCCGCGTTCACCGACAAAAGTTGAGATGAGAGAGGCGAGTTTCTTCGTCGACTTCTAGAATTGCAAATTTCGTCCAATTTCGGTGCGTGGTTCCACTTTCAGTATATCTCCATCCCCTGATCCTCTTTGAATTGGAAGACTCTTATTTTTTCGCCACTTTTTGGAGAGAGAGCGGAACCTCAATCGTGCTGATCTGTTGCATAGTGATGCAACCCCTTGCACTCTAGCGAAGTGAGCAGGAGAGCTGCGATTGAAAATTTAAGAAGTCCGTTGTCAGGTTTGCGGATTGTTATCTAAACAATGTTCAGAAATTAATGTACACTGATTATGATTTAATGAAATTATAAGTGAAAGGGTGCGATTATTGCCCAATTTGTTTTTGTGTTATGTGTAATGGTATGTGCGCTGTGGTCAGTATTTTTTGTAAACATGTTGTTCTTCTTTTTATGTTACCCTGATAGTAACTATGTAACTTTATGAATATTTTTCGGATGTAAAACGATCTTTGATGAGAAATCGCTGAAAAGCCTGAATAGATTGTGAACTTGAAATTTGTTGTAACCAGTTTTAAGAAAATTATCTTTTATTTTTCACTTACAAGCTTTGTTACAGGTTGTATAAAGTATTTGATTATTAGTGTGAAATGTTATTTTATGCAAATGTTGTGAAAATTATAAATTTTTCTTTCGATTTTTATAAAATAATACAAAATATCTAATGTGTGGAATTTGTCATTGAAATTATTTCTTGTTTGTTCTAACTTGGAAATTTTTAAAGAAAAAAAACTGAAAAATAAATAAATTTAAGAGAAAATAAATTAAATAAATAAGTTTTCCAAGTGAAAACTTATTTTCGAGGGGGTGATGCGAATGTAGTGTATTGTTTTTTTTTTTAAAGAAGATAAAGTTTAATAAGAAATTTATGGTTTATTTATAAGAATTTAATTGTTTTGTTTAATAAAGAAAATAATGTTTAATAAAAAATTTAATTATGGTTTGTATGTAAATAAGAAATTGATAATGTTTCGTTTGAAATTAAAAATATAAAAATACAAATTGGCAATATCCGAGATGTGCCGAAGCGGAAAGCTGAGCAGTGTCGTCAACTTGGGCTACTTTTCGCAGATTGGGCTACATTTTAGAGTCCCCTGCTAAAAAATAAAATTTTCTGCTATCTGCTACTTTTTGGGCTACTTGTAACGTACGTCGTCATATATTACGAGCAAGACAAGTTTCAAACTTGTCCTCTACGGAGTATAAAAATTTGTGTGAACTGTGCGTAATTTGTATTTCAAGTGATATAAATTTGTGTGTAAAATCTTAAAATGAGTGAGTGGGGTCAGTACGACAAAAAATGTAAAAAAGAATGGCCACACTGTCAGGAATATATATATATATATATATATATATGATTATGCGGGTTGCTTCTACAGAGCTTCAATTTAATATTTAGGAGAAATCCAATGACAAGGAGAAATGTAAATACATGTAGTAAATGTGAAATTAATACACTGGAAAAATTACCAATAGTACACTGGAACAATGAGCTATCTACCTTACACAGCAGTATCCGAGGCCGACTAATTTGAGCAGAGGCAGAGGCAGAGGCAAGGAACGGGAAACACGAAAGATGGCGAGGGGGATTTCAATAATTTCAAATGTCAGTTCTCATATTTAACTCAAGAATTTTTTCTAAAACTTAGAAATCTTAAATTTCAATCTTTCATATTTAGGAAGAGTGATTGCAGTGTATTAAGAATTTGGCAAAGAACCAGGAGATTGTTGTGACTAGACCAGACAAGGGTAACGGAGTGGTTATTTTGAATAAATCGGACTACATAAACAAAACTAATGAAATCCTAAGTGATCTTACTAAATTCAAACAAATTCTAGAACCTGTAAATAAAGTCTTGTAAGGTTAGAAGACCAGGTTAATAGATTTCTGTCACGACTAAAGTCCTTAAAGATAATAAAAAATGATACTTACACTCATTGTTCGCATCTGTGCTAATCTTGCTCAATTATACTGTCTGCCTAAAATCCATAAAGCTGGAACACCTCTCCGTCCTATTTTAGCTTCGTATAACTTACCCACCTTTCAATTGGCAAAATTTGTTGTTCGTCTCCTGTCCCCTTTGCGAAAAATGTTTACACTATAAATAACTCGTTTGAATTCCAAAAAGAACTCCTGGGTAAAAACTTCGATTCAAAAAGTTTTTTTGTCAGTTTTGATGTAAAGTCCTTTTCACAATGTACCTGTATCTGAACTATTGCCATTATTTTAGATAGGGTTTTTAGCTCAGTTGATAATTTTCATGGTTTTTCATTGTCTCATTTGAAGGAACTTTTAGAATTGGTCTTCAACAATGCTATTTCACTTTCAACAATAAGGTTTACCAACAAATTGATGGGGTAGGGATGGGATCACCAGTCGGACCGTTAGCAGCTGACTTTTTTATGACTCATTTAGAAAGTGCAATTTTTAGACAATCTCCCACTCATCTCAAGCCAATTTTCTATCGACGCTTCGTTGATGATTCGATAGCAGTCTTTGATAATGCGTACAAGCGCAACAATTCCTTTAACTTCCTAAATTCTTTGCACCCCAATATAACGTATCAATGGAAACTGAGCAAATGGCTCCCTCCCCTTCTTATCTTTTAATTTCGAAAAACGGTGATTCTATTACTACATCAGTTTATAGGAAACCCACTTTCACTGGTTTGGGCATGAATTTTTTTAGTTTTAACTGATTTCAACTATAAGATGTCTTGTATTAACTCTCCTGTTCAAGGATATAATTGACCTCTAATTTTTACCTTCTTAATGATGAATTTAATAATCTAGATCATACTTTACTAATAATAGTTTTCCTGTTCAATATGTAGACAAACTAATTAGATCCTTCTTAAATAATGTTTATAGCCCCTCAACTTCCATGTATTACTGTGCCGAAGGATATAAATATTTCTTGGTACCTGAAATGGGTCCCTTGAATAAGGAAGTTAAGCTTAAATTTACAAAATTGTTAAGGAAATTTTTTTATCATACTGATTTCCGCATCATATTTATTAATAAAACGTCTTTAGGTAGCTTTTTCTCAGCGAAGGATCGAACCCCTGACTCGTTGCGTAGCGGTGTTGTATATTTATTTACCTGCCCCAGGTGTCTCCTTGGGAATTACATCGGCAGCACTGTTCGCTCTCTCAGGCTAGATTTTATTTGCATATGGGAATAAGTGGCCGAACAGGTAAAATTTTAAAAACTAAGGAAGCCTCCAGTATTCGTGAACATAGCATTAATGCAAAATTGATGTCACTTTAGACAATTTTAAAATTCTTGGTTGTAATACTTGTCCCAACTCACTAAGAATTTTAGAATCCCTTTTCATTAAAGCATTGTCCCCTAGTCTGAATGTTGACTCATCGTCCGTCCCTCTCAATTTGCTATGATCCCTCCTCCTTCCCCAATTCCTTATAATCCCTCCTTCCCCTATCTCCCTCGCCATCTTTCGTGTTTCCCGTTCCTTGCCTCTGCCTCTGCCTCTGCTCAAATTAGTCGGCCTCGGATACTGCTGTGTAAGGTAGATAGCTCCATTGTTCCAGTGTACTATTGGTAATTTTTCCAGTGTATTAATTTCACATTTACTACATGTATTTAAAAATAACTTCTTAATTTTTATATGTAAATCTGTATAACTTAGAATTTACCCTCTTTTCTCAGTCTTTTAAAATTTGTCTTTACGAATAGGTTATAGAAATTTTCTGTTTTGTTTTTCATTCAATATTGATTTTAATTTCACATTGTTATTAAACAGCCTGAAGATGAGCGTATTGCTCGAAACGTTGCGCAATAAGAAGACTTTTTATGGCATTTACATTTCTCCTTGTCATTGGATTTCTCCTAATATATATATATATATATATTTTTTTTTTTAACTAAACAACACACAGTATAATTAATGTAAAGAACGACGCTTGTGTAGAAGAGCGTTCCGCACAAGATGAGGAGGGAGAACCGGTGGGTACCTCATTTTTCATTTATTCGTTCTCCCCTCCTCATCTTGTGCGGAACGCTCTTCTACACAAGCGTCGTTTTATATATATATATATATATATTATATATATATTATATAAGCAAACTGTTAACATTCTTATGTGTCTAGTTTAATTGTAATATTTCTTTCGTGTATAATCTTTGGTTGCTGGGTGGTTTATTGGATATTTGAAGTGGGTTGCTGTTGGGATAACTATTTTTTCCAGATTGTTTGTTGAAATTTTGTAATAATTCTGTAAGACGATGGCAACTTTCCTTTGTTTTCATTAATTTCGGGCCTTGTAATTTTTTCCTATTTCAATTAAATATTAGTGTTAATAACCATTATAATAATTTTTTTTTTTTTTTTTTTTTTTTTTTTTGTACTGGTGTTTTTGTTCTAATTTCATCTGTATAGTAATTAATCAGCCTACAGATTATGTTTTCTATTTGTTATCTACGTCATCTATTTGTTTTTCATTAAATTCTTGCCTATTAATTGCCTGTTTTAATTAAATGTTAATAACCATTATAATAATTTTTTGTTCTCTGTATTGGTTTTCTTTTTGTCTAATTTCATCTATACAGTATATATTTTTTATTCAGTTATTTAGCTGCCTACAGATTATGTTATCAATTTGGGGAAAAAAATCTTTAGAGGGCTTTAAGGCCTTTAATTTGAGGTGCCAATTGTGAATTTTTTGCTTGTCTATTTAACTCAAATACTTTGTAATCTCCGTCTATTTTCTGTTCTTCCTTGATAATGTGAATATATCACGAAAGCGCTCGGACTTTGTGTTTCCTTTTCCTTGTGGTTGTTTGCTTATTAATAAGGTCACGTGTTATTTTGTGATTCTAGTGCATATATATATATATATTATATATATATATATATATATACAGTATTTATATATAATCTACTATTTTTTGTAATTCGCTATTTTTTATTAATTTTACTGCTACTTTATAAAATAAGAGTTGGCAACACTGAAGCTGAGTAAAATGCCCAAGTTTGGCAATTCAGTATTATTTCAGTCTTCGGGCGGGTTGGTTGTTTAAGTGTTTTTTGTATTAGTATGTTATTGTTTATTTAAAATAATTAGTTATAAATAAGATTCCACTTTTTGTTATTACATTTATTGACCAATATCCATAACGCTAAACAATGATGGAACTCTGAAACATACAAACAAAACATGAACACATACATGAAAAATAAAGGTATCATGAAGACACTAATCAATAATAATGAATATTAAATGTTAACGCTAATTCCGCCCTCGCTTACCCCGTTTGTCTAAACTGTTTCGGTATAAATAAAAAGTCAGTAAATAGTAGGTAATAGTGTGTAATTATCCGCAGTACCTTTGCTTTGTTCGAAAGTTTAATGGCGGCCACGTCTACCCGTTTGCCCGTATGAAGAGACAGAGAAAACGAGTGATAATAGATAAGAAAAGAAAACGCTGAAAAGGAAGCGAAGAGTAGAAGAAAAGATGTTTTTTATATAAATCACGACATTAAATACTTTGATTAGGAAGAGTGAAAGGTATAGCGAAATAAATCTAGCTAGAATTAGCTAGGTTTTTGTTTCCTTTTTTGAAAAGTGGGACTACATTTGCTTTTTTCGTCTTCTGGAACTTCGCTGTTAATCAATGAAAGGTTGAAAAGTATTTTAAGTGCTTGGGCTATGCTATATTTTGCTTCCTTTACTATTTTGGGATAAATTTCATCAGGTCCTGGTGACTTATCTATGTTTAGCCTAGCCTGTCAATTGCTCTCAAAATATATATGATTTATCTCTCTCTTGTGTTACTAACAGGGCTGTGGAGCCGGAGCCAGGAGCTGGAGCTTGAAGCAATTTTGGTGAGTGGAGCTGGAGTTGGAGCTGGAGCCAGTTATTTTTGGGAAGCTGGAGCTGGAGCTGATAAAAAATGTGTCAGCTCCGGCTCCAGCCCAATACAAATTCTATGCTGAATTAAAGGAAGTAGAAAAATACAACCGCTCCTCTAAACTGACAGTTGACGATGTCATACCCTTATATCCAAAGATTATAAGGAATGTAGCTAGTATTGTATCAGCTCTACCACCCACACAAGTCAGTGTAGAACGCCTCTTTTCAGCACTGAGAATAGTGAAATCTGATTTAAGAGCATCAATGAAGGATGACTTAGCAGAAGCCATTTTATTTCTGAGGACAGGCATGTAATGAAGATGCAGTGGCGGTCCTAGCTTACATGACGCCCTGGGCGAACCTCACCTTCAGCGCCCCCCCCCCCCTGTTCGCCAACACACACACATTCGAATCCCCCAAAATAAAGGACAGACATAACTCTTTCACAAAATAACTTTTTATTGGACTAATTGTTGGAACTTCAGAACCAAAACAAAGACTCAAATTTCTGAATTTTACAAATCCTTCATCACGTAAATAGAATAACTCACTTAAGAGAATGTAATTATGATACTATGAACAGGAAAAATACAAATTAAATTGCACAACTGCCATAAATAAACTAGAGAATCAAATTTCTAAATTGTACAAATGCCCTATCACATAAATAGAATAAGACACTTAAGAGAGGGTAATTATTATGCTACACTTTGAACAAGAAACAAAATAAATTGCACCACAGCACAACTGCCATCTAAAGCCTGACTCTTCTTACCTTCCTTGATGCAAAGTCATGAATTAAATCATCATATGAAATCTGCTCAGCAATTGTATGATTTATACTGATGATGGCCAGACCGGTAAGGCGTTCCTGTGACATAGTTGACCTCAGGTAGGATTTGATGAGCTTCAGCTTTGAAAAGCTCCTCTCTGCTTCAGCAACAGTGACTGGAAGAGTAAAGAGTAAGACCAATTCTGAGAGCAGTCTACAAATTTGGATATATTTCAGAGAGCTCCCTTTCATGGATAAATGTCAGCAGTTCAAGCAAGGATATGGTCTTTGATGGCAAGTCAGGCAAGTTCTTCAGCTCCTGTGCAAGCTCTCTGCCATCCAAGTCAGATTGTCCCTTAAAGTGTAGTGTAGTACTAAGGTTCACACATTGTTCTGTCAGCTCCTCAAATGTGAGATTTTGGAAATGTGTCAGCACTCCAAACTTCTCTCCCACAATTTCCAACGTGGAAAATCTTTCCTGAATGGCTGATGTTGCAGCATCAACCACTGCATTGAAAAATGTCACCTCCAGCTTCTTCAAAGCATCAATCAAGGGCTCATCAGATGCTTCATAATATACATTTCACTATTTAACCAAACCCAGAAAAATAACATTACATATGTTAAAGTATGGGCCTTTATTCCCAATAATATTAATCTGGAAGCATTTTGCATTGTTTAGGTCTTTTATGGGAAGGTTTATGGAAAATGCAATAGATGGTTTTTTATTAATAAAAATATATTTATTGATCTTTTATTATTTATTTTATTTTATTTTTTATTTTTATTTATTTCTTTATTTATTTATTCTTATTTTTATTTTTATTTTTTTTGCAGGCGCTCATGCCGCCCCTCCACAAATGCCGCCCTGTGCGGCTGCCCATATTGCCCATATGAGGAACCGCCACTGTGAAGATGTATAAAAAGTAATAAAAATTATTTTAATTTTTTTAAAAGGCTACATTTTCTAAATAAACATTCTATAATACAAACGAATAAGGTTTTTTTTTGTCTTTTTGTAAAACATTTTTTTTGTCATGAAAGGTGTAGGTAATATTATTATTAATAAATGATAAAAAAAAGCCACAAAGGCATAGCTATAGTCATTAGAATTTAGATTAATAGCTGCAACAGGCTTTGGTCTAAATTTTAAAAAGTAGCCTGATGAATCATGTGATGGTGATGAAATGTTTTGTGTGGCTGCCTGCTATGGCCTATGAGTAGCAAGGTACAATTTCAAGAGATTTATCAATCATTAATATATGGTGAGAGGAGCTGGAGCCGGAGCCGGAGCTGGGCATAAAAAAATGCTGGAGCCGGAGCCGGAGTTGGAACCAGAAATTTGAAAATGCTGTAGCCGGAGCCGGAGCTTAAGATTTTGGTGCCAGCTCCACAGCCCTGGTTACTAATGTAAAATCTGGAGTTTTATTTAGTTTCCTTTGTAAATACTGAGCAGAAATATGTATTTAGCTCCTCAACAAGGTAATTATTCGTTTTTTGACCCAGTCTCTATAACACTAGGCAACAAATTTCAACTTTTTTTTTGTTACAGACACGTGAACTACTGATTCCTACTAAAGCGCTGATGCTGATTTCAGATCTGATATCAAAATTTCTCTATCACGTCCAGATTTTGTGTAACCGAAAACCCCTATTTTTCATTTTTTTTCTCACCCGCTTCTATTACGAAAGCCGTCTAAGCTACTTTTCCGTGCCACGTTTTATGTTAAGCATACTTAAATAATTAGTGAACAGGGATGTCTTTCCTCCTTTATTCTGGCTTAAGACAGACAGCGGAATTCCGCTGGCGGAGTTACCACCCCTGCGCCCAACCATCCACCCAAAGCGCGTTAGTATTTTGTTGTTACTACTGAAAGGCAAATTCCTGTTCTTAAGTGAAACTTTGGTGTGTCCTCTTCCTTTGTCGCTTGTAGGATGACGAGCTCTCCTTCTGCAGGAACCAACAATAATCTCCCATCATATTTGGGTTGAAATTACCTTGGTATCTGTTTCCATAACTGAGATCTGTTGGTGGAAGCGCTCACCATGCTCGTCACTTACAGCCCCAAGGTTGGCCGGGAAGAAGTCAAGATGAGAATGAAAAAATGAATTTTCAAAGACATTCTGCATCCCATTATTTCATAAGATTTAAGCATGTTTTCTACGAGTTTACGGTGGTTTTCAGCTTTGTGGTTTCCAAGAAAATTTTTGACAACTTCAACGAAAGATGTCCATGCTCCTAGTTCATTCTCATTTAGGTTAGATGGAAACGATGAGTCGTGGATGACACTGCGGATCTGTGGTCCAGTGAAAACTCCAGCTTCTAGCTTAGCATCTGTCAATATTCCTTTGAATTTATCCTTTAAATATTGGAAACCACTACCTTGATGATCCATACCCTTCACGAAATTTTTCATAAGGCCAAGTTTAATGTGAAGTGGTGGAAGATGTACTTTCTGAGGGTCAATAAGTGCTGGGTGTTTCACATTGTATTTACCAACAACATGTTCAGTTCTAGATGGCCAATCATGTTTTTTGTAGTGGTTCTTGTCATCTCTGCTGTTCCATAGACACAAAAAGCACATATGCTTTGTGTAGCCCAACTGTAACCCAAGAAGTAATGATACAACTTTAAGGTCGCCACAAATATTCCATGTGTGGTCCTTATATTTGATGAGTCTTAGCAGCAGTTTCATCGATTCATAAGTCTCATTAAGGCCAGTGGCATGTGCTACAGGTATTGAAGGTTTTTCATTGCCGTTGTGCAGTAATACAGCTTTAAGGCTAGCTTTACTAGAGTCAATGAACAGTCTCCATTCTTTTGGATCATAGCGACAGCCAATCCCTTGCATCAGACCACTGATATCGTGGCAGAAACAAACGTTTTCTTCCTGTAAGTAAAATGATGAAAACTGCAAATGGCGATGGCGGAAATGGGAAACTTTGGTGTTTGGTTGGAGAAGATTAAATTCTTGAAGTCTTGAACCAAGCAACTCTGCCTTTTCTTTTGGTAATTCCAAATCGTGCACTAAGTCATTTAACTCCGCTTGACTTAACAAATGTGGGGAAATATTTGCATCTGGAACATATATGCCATCTTTCCCTGTTCTATATCAAGCAGAATCTTCAGATGAACTGCTGTCTGTTATCGTTGCTGGTGGAACTGGTGGTGGATTTGTTTCATCATGTGGTACTGGTTTCATTGCTGATTCGCAGTTTGGGTACGTGATCTTTGATTTGTTTTTCTTTGTGAAACCAGCAATCTTTGTCAAACAAAAATAACAATCATTGAAGTGATTTTTCGTCTCACGCCAAACCATGGGGACTGAGAACGGCATAACTTTTCTTTTACCATTCATCCAAGCTATTAACATTGCATTGCACTGTGCACAGCAAATATGTGGTGCCCAGTCCCTCTGTTGGTCTCCTAACTTACAGTCAAAATAACACTTGTAGGCAAGTTTAATCTTTGTTGTTATGTTTCTACGTTGTGGCTTAGGTGTATATTGTCCAAGACAAAGCAGAAGTTGTCTGGGTGATTTACACAAGCACGTCTATTTGATGCCATTTTGAATTACCATACAATATCTGAAAAAAACGTAGAAAGTAATTATTACGATGTGCAAAATAAAAAGAAATACACACCGTAGTACAAAACAAATGCTATAAAAACACACAAGTCACCACAACCTGTCACTTGCTCATCAGCAGAGAGCTTCAACAACCGTTCTGCTTGACTGTCACGTAGCGACTGACCGTTGGGCCGTTGCCCGTTACTATGCTCTTGACTCAGTGTTGCCAACTCGGGATAAATTTTATTTATCAAAATTGTTCGAATTTGTATATAGTTGTCAAAAAAAAATTGCTTTAACCTTGAAAAGCAAGTTTCATATTACTGGCATTAAGCCGATTAAAACCAAAATCTGGACGTGGTAGAAAATTTTACTAAAAGTGATTTGCATTTTACACAAAATCTAGACGTGATAGAAAAAATCTAATTATAGATTTGAAATCAGCATACCGAAATTAGCTAGGAGCACCTATTTGGTCTTCTGTAACAAAATCTTTGTTGCCTAGTGTAATCAGAGCAAACTTTTCTGGTCAATTTTGAAGTGTTCTGCACGAATCTGCCATCCGTTTCCTGTGCAAATGCGTAGTTTTCGAGATATCGTCATCTTGAAAACTACGCATTTGCACAGGAAATGGATGGCAGTTTCGTGCAAAACACCTCAAAATTAACCAGAACAGTTTGCACTCATCATTTTCGTTTAAACTAACGAATTTAAACAAAAATATCATGACTTAACCTAACCAATCATCAAGGGCGTACAGTTGACCTAACCGGTGTCACGCACTGAACTGTCCACAAAACATTAGGACCGATCAATTTGTGATGCGTGATCTTTACGGGGGCTCCGCCCCTGTACTCCTGAGACAAATTATACAAATGATAATGTAATAACATGTGCCAACCTTGCATGGGTAGTCCGCTAAATTTTGCCTGCCCTTAAACTGAAACGACACGTTTATTTTTAGGATTTTTTTTACGGCACCTAAAGACCTTCTGGTCTTTTCTTAAAATACAAGCACTATTGCATTTAGGGCAGGTCACGGATGTTTTAATTATTCTGTGATTGAAAAAAAGGTCTAAACTCGTCTTCATCGAGGGTAATATAGCGGATCACGTTGCGAAAAATGCTCTGTATGAATTGGTCCACAATTAACCCACCCCTTATATCTCCAGTCTAACTATAGAGTAGATCAAGTCTAGCCTAGAGGGGTCAGCCTAGAGATTCCGGAAATGGTCCAGAGCGGGCAGATAAATTGAGGTCCACAGTAGGATTCCTCACAAGAATTAGGTTAGGGCAATCTACCTTCACCTTTGTTAAGCTATGAGTTGATGCTGGGTCTTAGGCCACAATGTAGGCCTAACTTGTCTGACCCAGCTTAATTTAATGCTTATAACTTACTGGTGTAAAAACTCAATTAGTCACTTACTTTTAGTTATTTGAGTCTCTCCCTTCTCCGGTTATGTTTGTCGAGAGCGCACTTTGCTGGTACGTCCTCTCGCCCCGTTCGTCGTTTTCGTTCTCCTTTTGTTCTCCTCTTCGCGGGGCTTCTTGTACCAGCGTTGTCTTGGTTTATTCCTCGGTTGGTTGAGCGGTAATGTATCTCCATTACCGAGCACGCTCCTCCCACACAGTATATAAATACTAGTGTGGAGAATAACTCTGGTGAGCAACCAATTGGTTTCATCCACCCAGTTATTGACATAAAAGGAATTTAATGATTGTTAGATAACTACCTACCTACTCAGTGAACCATTTTCGTTACCTCCCAACTACCCACTCATCAGTTTTCCATATACTGGGGGCCCCGGGAGATAAAAATTTTGGTGTCAATGTCACCAATTTTTGTCTGAGTGTAGACTAGCTAACTATTTAACTGTAAATGCCTGTTAATCTGATTAACAGTGCCTATCCTCACCTTCTCATGGAGAAGGTGTAGCATTTAATTAGAAGAGAAAATATACATCCATAGGATGAAACTGTCTATGGTCTTTACCATAAGAAAAGAAAAAATGAAAGTTAGAAGATAAAATTACAATTCCCCAGCATCTATTTTTTGTTGTAAAAATAGTCGCGCTTTTAATGCTGTTTGTCGCTGAGGTCTTGTGTCTGTCAATGTTGTAGTAGGATGCGTTACCACTCCTACTGTCAAAGGAATAGTTACTGGAAGTTCAGTGTCTCCAGTTGTTACTGTCAGTGGAGAAGGTTCTCCAAAGTCCATTGTTTTGGGTCCAGACTCTAAAGGGTACAAAAGAGAAATGTCTCTTGTTGTGCCACCCGTTGAAGTCCTTAATTTGACCACTCTTGTTACCCCATCTGCCCCTGGTCTGAGTTCTGAAAACTCTAGCCAGAGGCCAGTTTTGTCTTGGAGTACTGTCATGTATGAGAACAAGGTCCCCTACCTTAATTGTGTCAGACCAATCCTTCTTAGTCATTTGTTTATGTCTCTCCCTTAGACCCATCAAGTACTCAGTTTTCCACTGTTTAATGAAATGAGCTTTAACTCTAGTTAAATGTTGTAACTTAGTCTGGAGCTCATCATGTCGTTGAGTCCAGTTTGGGTCTTCTGAAGAGTCTATATTGTAGTCCGGCAGGAGACTAACTTGTTCTCCCCGAATCAAATGATTTGGAGTTAATGGTTCTGGGTCATTAATGTTGTCACTCACATAAGTGAGTGGTCTATTGTTAATGATGTTCTCAATCTCAGCCAGGAGAGTGAGTAACCCAATAAGTGTATCTGTTTTTTGCCAATTGCTTTCTTCAAGCAATTCTTTACTGTCTGTATATTCCTCTCCCAGATAGAACCATACCAAGGAGAGGCAACCGGAATATACTTCCACTTTATGTTTGTATTTTGTATATATAATTGTGTTTCATTGCTTAACAAGTCGTGGATGACTTGTTCACCAGCTTTGAAATATGTAGCATTGTCAGTCCAAACTGTCTTGGGTACTGAATGTCGTGCACAGAATCTCTTAAAGACAGCAACAAAAGATTCTGCTGTTAGGTCCTCCACAACATCCAAATAAACAGCTCGTGAGGCTGCACATGTAAACAGTACAATGCACATTTTTTGTTCAGTGTCTCCCACCCCTACAGTCAATGCTCCTGTATAGTCAATGCCTACAGTCTCAAAGGGTCTGTTGAGAGTAACTCTCTCCTCTGGCAAAGCAGGAGGATTTGGTTTCCTATAGGGCCTAGCATGAATACGCCTACATGTAACACACTCACTCAGGACTGTTTTAACAGTGATCCTTCCCTTGGGTATCCAATAAGTTTTTCTTAATGTAGTTAGTGTCTGTGGTACCCCCATATGATATACATCATTGTGTGTTTTCCTGATTATTAATGTTGTCAAATAGCTAAATCTAGGTAAAAGGATTGGATTTTTGCTTTTGTATGACAGTTTTGATTTGTCTAATCTCCCTTTACACCTTAGAAGGCCTTCCTCATCCCTGAACAAGTTTAGATCCACAACTACTGATGGTACAGGTTCTTTGTTTGTTTCCCATTAGTTAAGAATTCTAACTCTTTATTGTACTCTTTTTGTTGGGCTTGGCCTATCCAGTATTGGGTTGCAACCTCTGTATAATTATGATTATTTTTATTTAGCTGTTTGTTAATTGTAGCTAAACAGTTGTGAGCAAACCTCAAACAGTAGGCTGTCACCCTAACAAGTTTGTTGAAATCAGAATACTTTTCATAATTAGTGATTGGTTCAACCTTTCATTTGAAAAGATTAAATTTAATGTCAAGTTAACTTGTTCCACAGGCCATTGGTCTGTATTACAGAGCCACTTAGGTCCCATAAACCAAGTTTTGTTTGACTTCAACAACTTGTAGGATAAACCTCTGGTCAGAAAGTCTGCTGGATTCTGTTTAGTTGGAACATAGTGAAAGTTTACTTGTAGGCTTTCATTAGCGTCAGCTATTTCTTTTAGCCTATTTCTTACAAAGATATTCTTACTATTAATGCTATCATTCCGTATCCATGCAAGACAAATCTGACTGTCAAGCCCAGACGTGGATATTAGTTATGAACACATCATAGTAAGCATCCTTAAGCAATGAAATGGTTTTAATGGCTAATGTAGCAGCCAATAGTTCCAATTGAGGTATGGTTCGGGTAGGTTTGAGAGGTGCAACTTTCCCTTTTGCATAAATTAGATGACTTTCTGTAGGGCTTACAAGATACGCACAGCACCCATAAGCTTGTGTGCTTGCATCAGCAAACACATGAAGCCTCTGGGGCTTATCCCTAAACCCACAGCACCTTTGAATTTTAATGTTCTGCACTTTTGTTAAATCAGTAGCTAACTTCTTCCAAGATTTTTGATTTTCATTTGTTATTGGATCATCCCACCCAACATTTGTCCTCCAAATTTCTTGGAGGAGAATCTTTGATTTTATTGTTGAAGGCAGGAATAGACCCATAGGATCAAAAATTTTGGAAGCCTCTGATAATATTTGTCTTTTAGTATTTGCTTCCTCATCAAGTTTAAAACCTTTAGTACAGATTGAATCATGACTGTTAGAAGTTGCATCCAAATACCAGTTCATACCTAAAGTTTTAACTCTGTCTGATGGCTCAGTAAGACCATTATTATCTTTTAAAATCTTGTTTGTTTAAATCTCATTATTTGAAATCCACTCTTTAAGTTCAAAGTTACCTTGTTGCATAATGTTTTGAGTGTGTTCATAGACTTCAGATAATTCAGATTTTGTTGTCGTTGAGCCTATTAGATTGTCTACATAAAAATGTTCCTTAAGGAAGTTCAATGTTAGAGAGTTATTAAACTGGTTTAAATGATGTTTAATTGTCAATGCTAATAGGCTAGGTGAGCAATTGGCTCCAAACAACACAACATTAAATCTATAGGTTATGAACCCTTTATTCAAATCAAATGGATCCTTGAACCATAAGAACCTAAGTTGGTTCTTATCATATTCATTTTTAAGATTTATTCTCAAAAATGCCTTCGAAATGTCACTTTGTACAGCATATTTGTCTAACCTGAACCTCAGTAAGATCTTCACAAGGTCAGAAATGAGATTAGGACCCTCAATCAAGCAATCATTCAAACTGTGTTTATCACTGTCTTTGAGGCTACAATTATATACTCTGAGTTTTGTTGTTGGGGCATCTTGTCGATAAATCCCCCTGTGGGTTAAATAATGACAACCATCTTTTTTAAAAGGGTTATCTGTTACTTCTTCGATGAAGCCTTTCTGTAGCTGTTCTTTGAAGACATCATTATATATTTTTACATTATTTTCTTGTTTGAGTTTTTTCATTATTTTATATAAATGTCCTTTAGCTACTTTGAGATTATCTCTTAAAGTTGGACAATTTATTTTCCAAGGTAACTCAATGAAATAACTATTGTCTTTACACTGAATGGTGTCTTCAAATCTTTCTACCATTAACTGATCTTCTGAAGTTTGATGTGTGTCATGTATACCCACAGATTCTAGCAACCATAAAGTTTGAATTGCCTCATCCAAAGTTTCATTTGATAATGATGAATTAATGTTCTCAGTTGAGATAATATTATTCAAAGTGTTGCTATTCTTACAGGTGTTATGTAGGACTGAGTTGAGGCACATAGTATTTGTTGGTCATGCACTGTTTTGGTTTAGATCTAGGTTGTATTCTGATAGGTCACCCAAAGGGGCTATCCCTGATGGAGTCTGAATAGCTATACCATTACCTATCTCTACTATGCCCTTATGAATAAGATTAATATAATCTGCCCCTATTAGCATTTCAATGTTAGCTATTGTGTTGTTAGTGATATGTCTATCAGCTATTTTGTAGTGTTTTTTCAAATGATTTATGGTTTGTTCTAGTTTGGGTATAACCAGTTTGTTTTGTCCTACTTTAGAAATAATAACTGCTTCAATTTTCTTGAATTTACTTTCTAAATGTAGTTCCAGGTCAATTGTCTTATAGCTATTTTTGTCCGAGTTATCCTTAACAAAGGACGCAATATTGAGGTTTTGTTCATTCGGGTTTGGTGTCAAACCCAATTTATTAACTACATTTTTTGAAACAAATGTTTGTTGAGAACAACAGTCTATAAGACATCTCACTGGAGTGGTACTACCCTCACTATTCACTAAGTCCAAAGTAATAGTTGGTAAAAGAATCTCAGTGTTTCTTGTTACATTGTTTGAACAAGCAGAATGTCCCATGAAAGTGGCATTTTCTTGATTACCTTTGTTTGGGGGAGGTATCTTTTGAGTTTGAGTACTATTATTTGGACACTGGTGAATCACACATTGATGAGACATGTCGTAAACTTTTTACAAAACTTACACTTGAATCTTAACCTAGATTTACAGTCTTTCTTATAATGTCCCTGGCCAGTACACTTTTTACACAGGTTCAACTGTTCACATCTTTTAGCCCTTTGGTTAAAATCTGAATATTTGTCACACCCAGTACTACTGTGTTCATTACTTGCGCAAAATTTGCAATATGGTATGTAAGTTGAGGCAGCAGTTACATTAAAGTTCTGTAATGTAGGTGTTCGTGTTTTGTAGTTGGTCACATTTGATTCTACAGTATCAAGTTTTGTCTGTTTGGCTGTAGCTAGTTGGTCTCTGGGAACAGTCTTTGGTTTATCCATAGTCTGGGTCTTATGTGTTGGAAAATCTCTCAAGTTGTAATTAGTTAGGATATTGGGGAAGTGTTGTCTTATTTGTGCTAAATTAGGATAATTTTCTCCCGTCTTTAGAATTAAATTATCTTTAACCCTCGAAGGAAGGCACCTAAGTACTATGCTTTGTATAAGCCAAGATGAAGTTTTAATATCTATCTCATTGCTAACCAGTTGTCCTATAATAGCTTCTAATTTTGTATAAAATTTTCCATATCACTATGGTTATCTTTTATGGTGCAAATTCAAAAATTTGTTGAGATAATTCATATATAATCACATCTTTATTAACGTAATTACGTTTTAAAAGATCAATAGCTACTTCATATGAATCCCCTACGGCTGGTAAATAGGCTATCAGGTTATAGGCTGGGCCTTTAAGGGAACTAGTTAAGTAACTAAACTTTTCAACAGTTGAAATATAAGGTTTATTACCTATTAAATTCTCAAATTTGTCAATGAAAGATGGGAATTGTACCGTGTCCCCTTCAAATGTTGGTATTTGCAAAATGGGTAACTGAGCCCTCAATTCTTGTGACTCAGGATTTTGCATGCCACTTAAATTTTGTTGAAGGTTAGCCCTACTTTGATTAAAATCAGAATTAGGTTTTTTTGGTGTTAAGTCAGTCAACCGAGACCATAGTTCCCCTATTTGCTGTTCAATTGAGCTTACCTGATCATCATCATCAGCGTAAAGGTCTATCAATTGTTCTTCAGCCATTTCGGATTCAACTAACTCTGAAATACTCTCATTAATGGCTATTATTTCCTTCTTTTTAATTTCTAATTTAATAATTACACACTCTATATTTTTCTTACCTGGTTGTGTAATATTGTTAAAAGTGTTCACAGCCTTTGTAACAGCTCCCAACTTTGCCCCCCTTTTCTTTTTTAACTTTTTCAATTCTGCACTGTCCATGTCTAAGTCAAAATTGTTTAACTGGGGATTGTAATGAAATATAGGACAAGAAGAAATTACCAGAGAAGAGAGAGCACAGACAAAACAGTCAAGTTTAAATTTGGTTTAATCCCCCCAAGTACTTATGTGTCAGTCAGGTCTAAGCTTATAAGAGAATGAGACTCCTTTTGTAAATGTTTCCTAGTTAGGCCCTAGGTTGTAGACCTAATTAGGCTTGATTAGCTTAGGCTTAGGCTAGACTTAGGCTATTTAGCCTAATTCTGCAATTTTTTGTTAAGTAAGCTTAAGGTTTGTAAATTCCCCACACACGGACCACCAATGCGAAAAATGCTCTGTATGAATTGGTCCACAATTAACCCACCCCTTATATCTCCAGTCTAACTATAGAGTAGATCAAGTCTAGCCTAGAGGGGTCAGCCTAGAGATTCCGGAAATGGTCCAGAGCGGGCAGATAAATTGAGGTCCACAGTAGGATTCCTCACAAGAATTAGGTTAGGGCAATCTACCTTCACCTTTGTTAAGCTATGAGTTGATGCTGGGTCTTAGGCCACAATGTAGGCCTAACTTGTCTGACCCAGCTTAATTTAATGCTTATAACTTACTGGTGTAAAAACTCAATTAGTCACTTACTTTTAGTTATTTGAGTCTCTCCCTTCTCCGGTTATGTTTGTCGAGAGCGCACTTTGCTGGTACGTCCTCTCGCCCCGTTCGTCGTTTTCGTTCTCCTTTTGTTCTCCTCTTCGCGGGGCTTCTTGTACCAGCGTTGTCTTGGTTTATTCCTCGGTTGGTTGAGCGGTAATGTATCTCCATTACCGAGCACGCTCCTCCCACACAGTATATAAATACTAGTGTGGAGAATAACTCTGGTGAGCAACCAATTGGTTTCATCCACCCAGTTATTGACATAAAAGGAATTTAATGATTGTTAGATTAACTACCTACCTACTCAGTGAACCATTTTTGTTACCTCCCAACTACCCACTCATCAGTTTTCCATAACGTCTTCAAAATCAAATATGCATAACTGACACGTCATACTTCGTCACAAAAAATTGAACTGAACAGACGAACAATTGCTAAAAATGATTTATTTGTAAAACAGGACAAATTGAATTACGCAGAAATAGCCAGAATCACCAAAAATAAGAAATATTCACCAAATAGTCTAGTGTGTATATATATATATATATATATGTTAAACACAGACTGTGCATGGAACAAGGAACTCTTCTGGGAAAATTAAATCCACTATAGTCCGAATAAGTAATGATAAATGACAAATACCATAGTTTTTCTTTTTCATGATGCTAGCCCGACGTGGGCAACGGGTCTCTCGCAAAGAGGTCCCATAAATATAGCTTCCCTCACCAGCTATCTGCAAAGCCCACGTCGGGCTAGCATCATGAAAAAGAAAAACTATGGTATTTGTCATTTACCATTACTTATTCGGACTATAGTGGATTTAATTTTCCCAGAAGAGTTCCTTGTTCCATGCACGGTCTGTGTTTAACATATAAGTTTCTCAGGGGACCATTCTGAGTTTGTGTATATTAAACGGACGTGTTACGTGCCTTGAAAAGTCGACGCTCAATGTCCCGGTTGACGTTTAAGTTTTGGTTTTTTTTGCTAAAAATACAATAGTTACCCCTTTTTCTTTGATTTATTCAATTCGACGTGAATGCAACGAGTCTTTTACTTATATAGAGGTTCTGAATGTAGTGGGACTAGGCTTGCTTTAGATCCATGTCCCAAAGCTGGATCCTGTCTGCTTTGCAGATAGCTGGTGAGGGAAGCTATATTTATGGGACCTCTTTGCGAGAGACCCGTTGCCCACGTCGGGCTAGCATCATGAAAAAGAAAAACTATGGTATTTGTCATTTACCATTACTTATTCGGACTATAGTGGATTTAATTTTCCCAGAAGAGTTCCTTGTTCCATGCACGGTCTGTGTTTAACGTATAAGTTTCTCAGGGGACCATTCTGAGTTTGTGTATATTAAACGGACGTGTTACGTGCCTTGAAAAGTGGATGCTCAATGTCCCGGTTGAGGTTTAAGTTTTGGGTTTTTTGGCTAAAAATACAATAGTTACCCCTTTTTCTTTGATTTATTCAATCCGACGTGAATGCAACGAGTCTTTTACTTATATAGAGGTTCTGAATATAGTGGGACTAGGCTTGCTTTATACCCTAGATCCATGTCCCAAAGCTGGATCCTGTCTGCTTTGCAGATAGCTGGTGAGGGAAGCTATATTTATGGGACCTCTTTGCGAGAGACCTGTTGCCCATGTCGGGCTAGCATCATGAAAAGGAAAAACTATGGTATTTGTCATTTACCATTACTTATTCGGACTATAGTGGATTTAATTTTCCCAGAAGAGTTCCTTGTTCCATATTGAAAAAACACCAAAAATAGAAAATATATTTTAATAAAAAAACACATTTTATACAAATTTGCACAAGATAATATATATATTTTCTTATTCAGTTTTGATTGGTTATTCAATATATATTGCTGTTATAGCTGGGTGTGACTGGGTCAAAACACGAATAATAACCCTCAACAATTTCAAAATCGTCTTCAATAATTTTGTCATCAGCATGAAGAGGTCCAATTTTTTTTATTAGATTTAGTTTTCAAGTTGAAATGACTGAAGAACTTTTTGGGATTTCCTTTACAATTTTTGGCTAAGTTCCTCCCTAAATTGCATTTACTATCTCTTATAAATTTCTTATAGATTTCAAGGTCCCTTTCATTTTGAGTTCTCTTAAATTTGGTGAAGGCCTTTCTCTTATCTCTTATTCCTTTCTTAATAGACAGATTTATCCAGGGTTCTCTGTTATTTCTGATTCTTATTTTACGCTGAGGAATATATTTACTTTGAATAGCTTTTATTTTGTTTTTTAACTTAGAACATAAGAAAGTTTGAGTCTTTCCTGTTTCATTAACTGTCCAATTTTTATGAAAACGTGATATGTACAATTTTTCACGCTGATTTCAAAATTATAAACTATTTCATCGAGAAATACTTAGGTTAGGTTAGGCTTATTAGCATTTGATATTTTCTAGGACACTGTTTTTCTTTCGGTATTAAGTTATATTCTTGTAAAAAATTTACTGCATTTTCTTCTGTCGCAGTCTTCCTATATAATTCTATAAAATTAAATTTGTCAGTCATTGGAAAGTAAAAAGATGTTGAACTATAGTCTATGCTTGCAGCAGAAGAACAAAGTAGATGCGCAATACCACTGTTTAAAAAATAGCCTAGCCTATGCTTGCAGGGATTACACCATTCTAGTACTTTTTGTAGTATTCTATAATTTACTTTCATTTTGAAAAAACTTATTTTTAGAATCAGCGTATTATTTTAAAATTTCTATAGTCTACGCTGTTTCAAACATTTGCTAGTTTCTGCACATTATAACTTTTTGGTTATATATTTCTCGATGAAATGGTTTATAATTTTGAAATTAGCGTGAAAAACTGTACATATCAGGTTGTTTTCATAAAAATTGGAAACAGTTAATGAAACAGGAAAGATCCAAAATTTTTATAGTAGGCACACTAGGGGCCACTTCAGTCCATTGAGGTGGCTCCATTATGTAAAAACTGCCTGTACATTGGCAACAACCAATTTTTACAAAACTAATTAATTATCAATTTAAAACTAGAGATAGAATCTCTGGATCCAGAGGATCAAAGTCATAATAGGCTACTATCCACAAATATGTTACATTCTATATCTATTTATAACTGACATGCAAATACTGGGTGATCCAGATAAATGGGACCCATAAAAAAAAGCCAAATATTCTTAATATTTAATTCCTTTCATAAAAACTACATATCATTCGAAAGAGTAGAGTTACAAGTTTATTATGAAATATTTATTTTTTAAAAATGACTCCTTTCAAATGTGCTCCATTAGTTGCCAAGCATTCCAGTGTTCTCGCTTGTAAGTTCTGCATCACTTTTGCAAGAGTGTGCGGTGGTATGGCCTGTATCTCATTTGTGATGGCGGCCTTCAATTCTTGCAAGGTCGTTGGGTTATTTCTGTAGACCCTACTCTTTAAATATCCCCAGAGATAATAATCTAAGGGAGAAAAATCTGGAGACCTTGCGGGCCATTCAACGTCTCCAAATCTTGAGATTAACTCGCCTGGAAACGTTTGACGCAAAACTGCCATGCAGTTCCTCGTGGTATGGCAGGTAGCTCCGTCTTGTTGGAACCAGTGGTTTTCTAGACAAAGATCTCTTAATTTAGGAATAAGGAAATTGGTCAACATTTTTTCGTAGCGATCACCATTTACAGTGACCGTGTTTCTGGTGGAATCCTCAAAAAAGTACGGCCCTATGATCTGAGATGCAGTAAGACCACACCAAACAGTTACACGCTGACTATGCAACGGGACTTCGGTAATATTCAATGGATTTTCTGTTGCTCAGAAATGACAATTTTGTTTGTTTACAGTTCCATTCAAGTGAAAATGGGCTTCGTCTGACATAATCAAAGTTGCTAGAAAATTGGTGGTGTCATTTACCTTCTGTTGGATCCATTGACAGAATTGTCATCTTCGTGCGAAATTCCATCGTTTAGTTGTTGCACTGTTTGAATTTTATATGGAAAGAGCATTAAATTTTGCTTGAATATACGGTGTGTTGTTCCATATCCAACTCCTAACAGCTGAGAAGCACGTCTGATGCTTATGTTAGGATTATCCTGTACAATTTCATGAGTTCTGTTAATGATCTCGTCTATCCTTGCTGTGCGCACTCTTCCAGTTGGTTTTCTTTTTCCAATGCTGCCAGTTAGGGAAAAATTTCTGACACACTGACGGATTACTTTCTTAGAAGGTGATTTTGACATCTAAAAATTTGTCTTGAAAGATCTTTGAGCTGAAACTACACTTCTTCCATGCTCATAATATTGCTCAGTTATGAAACGCAGCTGTTCCACAGTCCATGCAGTCATCTTGAAGGGTTAGTTTTAACTAACACTTTTATTTTGTTTTGTATCTTGTCTTGTATTGTCAAAACCTATACAATCCTGTACAAACTTGTAACTATCCTCTTTCGAATGATGCATATGATTTTATAAAAGGACTTATACTTTAAGAGTTACAGGGGTTTCTTTTGGGTCCCATTTCTCTGGATCACCCTTTATATCAGATCCAAAGAATCCGGTCAATTTCATTACGATACCCATCAATACCAGTACCTTGCCAACCAAAAATAAGTCACGGTCCATATCAATTGCGGACCAAGTCACAATTTACAACCATATACATTACAATATATATACTTAGGAGGAAAAGTGTAGGTGTGGCTATAAAGACTGTACAGTAATGTAGAAATGTATGTGCACCCATTTTGGGTCTCCCATTTAAAGGTGTTTGTGGGGCAAGTGAAGATCATGAGTTTTTCAATACCTCACAGTACTATGGGGGGCACCGCTCAGCAGAGGAATCTCTTTAAATGGGGTGTGTACGGACAGAGAGTATCCCTTAACCCAAGATGCTGCCTCCCTATATCCCACAACACTTGTGTTGAGCTGTGGGATTTATCACCTAAATGCACATAATATATGTGAAATAAAGTAGGGATGATATTCGTTTTAACGCCTATTCAAACTTAATATTTTTAGTCAGATATACCTGTAAAGCAGTTCAAATGCTTTACAATGACGGTATTTTTTTGTTCGGGGAAATTTGTTGAAATATACTTTTTTAATAAAATATATTTCCTGTTTTGGCTATAATGTACTTTTTTCATAAAATATTTTTCCTGATTGGGCTATTTTTTCACTACTCTGCGACTTAATTAGTTGGTTGGGTTTTGTTCTGGCTATTTTTTTTTTCAAATTGGATTCAGTTTAGTGGTGGTTGTGATAGAATTATGATGTGCCATTCGTGTGATTTTTACTTTGAGAATTTGATTCGTCATGTGCCCTAGATGAAGACAAAGGATTGGATGTTTTTATCAATTCTGGCGTTATTCTCTCATCCTTAACTTGCCCAAAATGTGACAGTGAGTGCCTAATATGAAAAGATCAGAAGATATTTATGTGAAATAACCAATATTAACCTGTTAGGTAAATTGAATGCCCGATTAGGTAAGTTGAATGCCCGATTAGGTAAGTTGAATGCCCGATTAGGTAAGTTGAATGCCCGATTAGGTAAGTTGAATGCCCGATTAGGTAAGTTGAATGCCCGATTAGGTAAGTTGAATGCCCGATTAGGTAAGTTGAATGCCCGATTAGGTAAGTTGAATGCCCGATTAGGTAAGTTGAATGCCCGATTAGGTAAGTTGAATGCCCGATTAGGTAAGTTGAATGCCCGATTAGGTAAGTTGAATGCCCGATTAGGTAAGTTGAATGCCCGATTAGGTAAGTTGAATGCCCGATTAGGTAAGTTGAATGCCCGATTAGGTAAGTTGAATGCCCAGTTAGGTCAACTGAATGCCCAGTTAGGTCAACTGAATGCCCAGTTAGGTCAACTGAATGCCCAGTTAGGTCAACTGAATGCCCAGTTAGGTCAACTGAATGCCCAGTTAGGTCAACTGAATGCCCAGTTAGGTCAACTGAATGCCCAGTTAGGTCAACTGAATGCCCAGTTAGGTCAACTGAATGCCCAGTTAGGTCAACTGAATGCCCAGTTAGGTCAACTGAATGCCCAGTTAGGTCAACTGAATGCCCAGTTAGGTCAACTGAATGCCCAGTTAGGTTAAGTCATGATATTTTTATTAGTTTAAATGAGAATGAGAGCAAACTTTTCTGGCTAATTTTGAGGTGTTTTGTGCGAAATGGCCATCTGTTTCCTGTGCAAATGTGTAGTTTTCAAGATGATGATATCTCGAAAACTACGCATTTCTGCAGGAAACGGATGGTAGATTCGTGCAAAACACCTTAAAATTGACCAGAAAAGTTTGTTCTCATCATAAAAACAGAGTGGGTGTTAAAACAAATAATTACCTAAGGTAGTACCCAGTACCATTCATGCAATAAAAATGGGCTTAAACACTATCATCAGATGTCCCTTGCAGACATCAAACTATCCAACCTTCTTTTGAAAGAATAAAGCATATCTGAAGTCACCACTTCTTCTGTCAGACTGTTCCAAAACTTAATTACTCTGTTTGTAAAACTATGTTTTCTTAAATTTGTTCTACATCTTGGCTTAAATAATTTTATACTATGACCTCTAGTCTGGTTATTGTGATCTTTAATGAAAAGAGAATCAAAATCTATCTTATCCAACCCTTTTATCATTTTATCACCTCTATCATATCACCCCTTAACCTCTTCCTTTTTAATGAGAACATGTTTAGATACGCCAGTCTTTCCTTATATGTCAATTGTCTTAGAGATGGGATCATTCTTGTTGCTTGTTTCTGTACTTTTTCCAGTTTTTCAATATCTTGTATCAAATAGGGACTATTAAATTGGATACAGTATTCAAGGAGGGGTCTCACATATGAAATGTATAGTTGCTTTATAATAATGGGTGATTTGTATTCAATGTGTGTCTGCATGAGATTGAGTCCAGCATTTGCTTTATTTCTGATTTCCATACAGTGATTTGAGGGTTAAGTTCATTAGTCACAGTGACACCCAAGTCTCTCTCTAAAGTTATCATCATTTTTAATCCAAATTCCATTCATATTGTATTCAAATTCTGGATTTTTTGGCCCAATATGCATAACCTTGCACTTATCAACATTAAATCTCCTCATCTACTTATCTGCCCAGGCTGTTATAAGTTTTTTTTATATTGTCATCGCTCCTGCTACTGACTTGACTTAACTTTTCCCATACATAGTGTGTAGATTTACTTTGATTGAATAGATCTTTTGGTTGAAGCTCAAAAATCTCTGCCCAATTTATACAGTTTAACTTGTTAACTAGTTCAGTCATATTTCCATTTTTAAAGTCAGGAATTTCAGCTACATTTTTAGTATATACTTTGAGTCAAATTTCACCTTGAATCTTATTATAAAATGATCACTTGAACCCAGTGTTTCAAAGACTGATATGTTATATATAGAATCAGCAATATTTGTTAATAATAAATCTAAAATTGCATTCTCTCTGGTTGGTTCTTTAATTAACTGATTTAGACCATTTTCTACAGTACAATCAAGGAAGTTCTCGTTACTTTCAGGTACTTGTAATGTTACCCAATTTATATATCTATTATCTGTAGTTAAAATCTCCAACAATAATTACAGCAATACCTTGCACAGTGCGGTTAATTGGATCGTCTATTTTTTGAATAAAAGTCAAAAGTTCGTCGAATGAAATAGTACCGAAAAGAAATTAGTAAACAATAGGAAAATTGCACGTGAACAATAGGAAAATTGCACGCTAAATTTAAAAAAATTGACGAAAATACAAACCGTGCTACATCAAAACCACGCTGTTCAAGGTATTACTGTACATCATTTGAATGTACCTTATTTATTTCCTTAATAATTTCATTTTCTACATATTGATTCTCCTCTCTTGTTTTGGGGATTCCTCTAATTGAACATCCTTCTAGTGGCTGTACCTTACCTTAAATTTAACTTAGTGCTTCTGCCTCAAGGGTGCACTGCTCCCACGAAGTCCACTCAGCGCCTCCTGAGGCGGGGCCATGACAGGGTTGCCACTCTTCTTTTCTCTTGCTCCTGCCATACGATTTGGTCCCCTATTGAATTTGTGGGGGCTGGTCTGGTAGAGGAATAGCCTGGCACTGTGGGTTGGTCAGGTATGTTGGCTAAAAACATGTCCAAGTGTTTTTTAAGAGTATCTACTGGGACTGCACTTATATCTCTAAGGTACTGAGGCAAGGAGTTAAACAGGTGAGAACCCTGCCTAGAGATACTATTATATTGAAGGGTTTGAATCCTTCTCAGACTGTTTGGTGGGAGGTGATATTTTTGACATATTCTGCCAGTTCTTGTTAAGGTGGGCACAATTGGTTCAGTATTGGGGCAACTAAAAGCCCTTCTAGAATTTTCCAGGTGTAGATTAGGATGTATCTCTCAAACCTTCTCTCTGTGGAATAAAGGTTGAGGCCTCTGAGCCTATCCCAGTAGTCTAATTTGTTTTTACTCACCTGTTGCCTATCAGGTTGTTTAATATAAAAGGTAAAGGTTCTTTGTAGGCCCTCAATTTTTTGCAATTCATTCTGTTTGTGGGGGAAACCATAATTGAGAGCAGTAGTCAGTGCGTGGAAGAACAAGTGATTTCCACAGGGTAAGCATGGTCATACTGTCCCTAGTTCTGAATGTCCTAAGTATATATCCTATTAGTTGTTTGCATGATGAGGTTACTTTGTCAATGTGCCTGTTGAATGTTGCCTCTTCAGATAATATAATCCCTAGATCCCTTACATGATCAGTTTGTACAATATCTTTTCCTGTGGGTCCAGTGTAGTTGAATTGTTGTTTCAGGTATTTATTTGGTCCATACTTAATTAGTTCAAATTTGTCTTCATTGAAGGCCATATTGTTTGCAGATCTTTTTGTAGTTCTACACAGTTTTCTTTTTCTGTAATTGGTCTTAGTATTCTGGTATCATCTGCGAATGACAGGAGAGAGCTTCCTAGGTTACAGTTTATATTGTTTAGCATTATAATGAATAGAATTGGTCCCAGTACTGTACCTTGCGGCACTCCACTAATCACTTCTTTTTCTATAGATCTTACTCCATTTACAATTGTTATTTGTTTTCTGTCAGAGAGAAAGGCATGGATCCATTTTCCTATTTTTCCACAAATACCAAGTTCTTTTTAGTTTATGGAATAATATACCATGGTCAACCTTGTCAAAAGCTTTTGCAAAGTCTAGATAGATGACATCAACATTGTGGTTTTCTCCCAAATATTGTAGGATTGTATTGCAATGGTCTGTAAGTTCAGTAAGGCAGGATCTCTTGTGTCTGAAGCCATGTTGAAAGTCTTCTAAGTGATGTTCATTTTCTATAAAACTGACAATGTGCCTTTTCAGGACTTTCTCAAATATTTTGATAATATGGGAAGTCAAGGATATGGGTTTATAGTTCTTGGCTTCCTTTCTTTTGCCTCCTTTGTAGATTCGGGTAATATTTGCTTGTTTCATGATTGGTGGTATTCTACTGGTGTCTGGTGAGGATCTCCACAGGATTTTCAAAGGCAGAGATAAAGTATGTTTGCATTCCTTAGGAATCTTGGCTCCAATTCCATCTGGACCAGGGGATGAACTCCCTGGTAGCTCTGTTATTGCCTGTCTGTTGTATATCTCTAGTGGTTATTTGTATATCTTCCAATAATGGTCTGTCTTGGTCATTTTCTTCTCTATCAAAAAATGCTGTAGTTTTTATTTTCTTTGCTACTACAGGGGTACTCCAGCTTAAAGCATATTGAGATTGTAGAATGTTTGCCATTTCCTGTGTATTAGATGTGAGAGTTAGTCCATCTTTAGCAAGCAATTGGCCAATGCTCGTTTTGATAACTGCTTTGTGTTTAGCATAGCTAAAGAAGAATTTGCTATTTTCCTGTATAGTGCCAATAGCTTTGTGTTCATTATCAATATTTCTCTTATGGTTGACTCTAGTGATGGGACGATTAATCGGAATCGAGAATCGGAAGAATCAAGCATTTTTCAGGAATCGGAATCAAGAGAATTGTACCATGATTTCCGATTCTTAAAACGATTCTTTAACTTTTAATTGAACCAGTTTTGCAATGTAAACTTTAAAATTTAAATGAAAGAGGATAACAAATTTTATTTTTATTGTATTGTAGCTATACATTAAAACGTATATCCATGATGTGTAATCAAGAAGATTAAAATGAATTGTTACAACTTACAGTTGATTTTTATTTTTAAACCAATCTATTATAATTTATATTACCATACTCATAATGTAAATAGTTAATCTTACCAGAGTAAAATATGACAATTTCCAGAAAAACAAGTATAGAATTATATTTAAAAATATTGAGAATCGGAATTGAGACTTTTTAGTGGTATCGGAATTGGAATCGTTAAAATTTTTGGTATCGTCCCATCACTAGTTGACTCCTTTATTTTAAGTTTTAACATCAGTATCTGATTCCGGATGTTACTATGTCTTGTACCACTTAATTGCTTTGTCAGTTGTTTAGATAGCTTTGTTCTCTTTCTCATAAGTGTTCTTCTGTATGTGTTCTTTTGTCAGGTGCTTCTTTGCACTATCGTTTTTCTTTGGTGTGTGCTTGTATAATGCTGATGATAGCAGGTATTGTATTCTACTCCAGCATTCTTCTGGTTCTAGGTTTTCTAATTCATCTTCCCAGTTTATTTCTCCCAGACAGTTATTTATTGATGTCCAGTCTGACTTGCGCAGGTTTAGGTCAGAGTATGGCAAGTCCATTTGGCATGGGTCTTGCTTACATTTGTGGAGAGACAAGTTTGTGAATATGTGCATGACATTGTGGTTGGAGTGTATAGTTGGTGTTATATCAATGTGGTCAATTGTAGTTGCATTATTTGTCAGCACTAAATCTAGGTTATTATTTTTTCTAGTTGGGCAGTGAACATGTTGTACGAGGAGCAGTTTTTCCATAAGCTTATTCAGGTGTTTTGATTCAGACCTTTTTGTCCCTGATTTCATACCACCATATTGGTTCCAGGTACAGTTTGGGAGATTAGTGTCTCCTGTAATGATTAAGTCTTGTTAAGTCTACAATAGCTGGGCATTGCCTGATTTTTTCCAGGACTTCAGTGAGCTCTAGATGGGAGCTATCTTGGGGGCTATAGATATTCACTAGTATTAGTCTTCTTTATTTATACTGAGCATGATGATTAGGAGTTAGGCCTATATATACACCACCTATTTTAATTTTTTTACCATTTTTATTTTGATTTCTATCCATACTGACTCAACTATTTTGCTTTCTTTTATTGAATTTATCTCTATTGGAGACAAATTTGACTTTGCATAAATAAATACTCCACCACCTTCAAAATGTTTATGCTCATAATAAAAGAGTTCATAGCCATTTAATTCATAGGTAATAATATTATCTCGCTCACTTAATTGATTATTTGGTACACTGCTAAATTTTGTCCACATCTCAGTTATGATCATGATATAGTTTTTCAATTTCAACATATGTTTTAAATTCATCTATCTTATCTCTGATGCTTCTTGCATTTACATAAAATAATGAAAGAGAACCTGCAACATTTTCTTTAATTTTGGATCTATTATCAGTTGACTTTGGTCTTTGCCACCTTTAATTTTGTTTCTTTAATTTTTACTCCATTTATTTGTTTCTGACAGTTGTCATTATTATTTTGAGATTTTATTCAGTCAAGTACCATTTGTTAGTCAATAGGACATACTGATACCCAGGTTTTTTACATTTTCATTTTGGATTTCCATTAATAAACTTGTACAGAGTACATCCTTACCTCTTGTGTTAAGATGAACCCCATCTTTATTATACAATTCTCTTTTCCAATAAAATTTGTTCCATACATCAATATATGTTACATCTACTTGTTTACAGAGTTCTTTGAGTCTATTATTTATGCTAAAAGCCCTAGAGAACCATTTATTACTTTTGCTCATCCTTGGAATAATACCTACCTGTAATAAATGACTTACGCCTACCTTCTTCTAATGTAGATGTTATTTATTTAGGGTACGGTAATTATTTGTTTTTACAACCAGTCTGTTTTTATGATGAGAACAAACTTTTCTGGTCAATTTTGAGGTGTTTTGCACGAATTGCCATCCATTTCCTGTGCAAATGTGTAGATTTTGAGATATCATCATCTCAAAAACTACGCATTTGCACAAGAAACAGATGGCAGTTTCATACAAAACACCTCAAAATTAACCAGAAAAGTTTGCTCTCATCATATTTGTTTAAACTAACAAAAATATCACAACTTAACCTAACCAATCATCAAGGGCATTCACTTGACCTAACTGAGCATTCACTTGACCTAACTGAGCATTCACTTGACCTAACTGAGCATTCACTTGACCTAACTGAGCATTCACTTGACCTAACTGAGCATTCACTTGACCTAACTGAGCATTCAGTCGACCTAACCAAGTATTCAATTAACCTAACAGGTTAATATTGGTTATTTCACCTAAATATCTTCTGATCTTTTTATATTAGGCACTCACTGCCACATTTCAGGCAAGTTAAGGATGAGAGAATAATGCTGTAATTTGATAAAAACATCCCATCCTTTGTCTTCATCTAGGGCACAATACGAATCAAGTTCTTGAAGTTGAAATCACACAAATGGCACATCATAATTCTATCACAAGCACCACCAAACTGAATCCAATTAAAAAAAAAAAATAGCCAGAACAAAAACCAACAAACTAGTTAAGTCGCAGAGTAGCGAAAAATAGCCTCATCAGGAAAAATATTTTATGAAAAAAAGTACATTATAGCCAAAACAGGAAATATATTTTATTAAAAAAGTACATTTGAACCAGGGGTGGCTCGTCGGTAGGCACTGCGGAACTGCAGCAACCCTAAATTTTTTATTTACAATTGAAATAATCAAGAACAATATAAGGATGAGCTCACTGAATAACTTTTTCAATAACTTCTGAAACTTTTATTCATTGCTCAATGCTCATCCTTTTATTTCAGTAATTATTTCAATAATGAATGATTAAAAACATGAAATAATTTTCAACCTCTCGTTGGAACTGCGCGCTAACAGCACCAGATTTCAGCATTAATTGCTCGCAATGCCCGAAAGGAACTCCAATGCTTTGTTGCCATAGATGCATAGAGAGAGAGGGAGTCTGCTTCTCTCTCTATGCAGAGTCGCAGTCAAAAATGAGTTGAAGCACTGCAGACAGCGCAGTTCTTATCTGTTCGTTGAATGTGTTGATGTTTCACTTTGCTTATACTACAGTTAATTCATTTAATTCCATTTCTAACGGTGATTAGTAACAATAGTAATATTTAACATTTTATTTGATAGATTTTTATTGGCTTAGTGATTTAATTATGTATTTGGTGATTATTTCTTGATTTTTTTCCGTAATTTCCGTTTCTTTTTTGAAATTTGATTCAGCCATGGCTGCCATGCCCATAGAAGTGAGTCGAGTGAGTGTGACTAAAATACAACAACTTAATTTTTCACAATTATCTCTTCAAGAAAAAATTGGTATTAAAAGAGAAGGTTGTCCTACGCCAGAAATTCAAATATCTCAGCCAGGAATAAGTAATAATAAAAAATATATTCGTAATTTTAACCCAGAATGGTACCAAAAGAAACGCTGGCTTTGTGGTTGTGAAGTAAAAAATGCATTATTTTGTTTCCCATGTTTATTACTGGGAGGTGATTTAATGTGGACAAAAAATGGCTTTACAAATATAAACAAAATGAAAGAAAAAACTGAAAAACATGAGTGTTCAAAGAAACACATCGATAATGTGATTTCGTTATCACTTTTAGGAACTGTTAATATTAAAGAAAAACTTAGTGAGCCCTATAGACTCTCCATTATCGACCATAATAAAAAGGTTACAAAGAACCGTGAAATTTTGTCAAAAATAATAGACTGCATTAAATTTTGTGGAAATTTTGAAATGTCTTTATGTGGACATGATGAGAAAGTGGATTCAGAAAACCTAGGCGTATTCAGGGGATTAATAAATTTGGCTGCAAAATTAGATCCTGATTTAAAGAATCATTTAGAAAGCAACACAGTCTTCAAAAGTGTTTCAAAAACTATTCAAAATGATATTCTTGACTGTTTGCTGCAAATATGCCGCGATCAAATAAAAAAAGAGATTAAAGAAGCTTCATTTGTAGCCGTCATGGCTGATGACACTACTGACATTTCAGAATACACACAAATGGTTATTGTTCCGAGATATGAGCTAAATGGAGAAATTTTTGAGCGCTTTTGGGGGTTCTTCACTCCCGAAAATCAAACAGCAGATGGAATATCTAAGTGTATTCTAGTTCAACTGAACATACTCCTCGAAGAAGATACACAAAAATTGATTGCTCAGACATTTGATGGTGCTAATGTCATGAAAGGCGAAGAAGGTGGAGTTCAAGTAAAAATAAAAGAAATTTACAATAATGCACATTTCATTCATTGTTATGCTCACCAACTGAACCTGATAATGAAAAGTGCAGCAAGCACTACCCGAAATTCAAGAATATTCTTTTCAAACCTTTTGGCCGTACCTACATTTTTTTCTCGGTCGCCACAGCGTTTCTCAGTTTTAAACAAGCATATGAACAACCAAATACCTCGTCCATCCTCTACTAGGTGGAACTTTAATATATGCACTGTAAACTGTGTTTATGAAAATTTTGAATCCTTAAAGAAATGCATTGAGGAGATACAGTCTACATCCAATGCAGACCAAACTATTTCAGAAGCAACAAGAATTTTGCACATTTTGAATAACGAAAATTTCGTGTTTTGGTTAAAACTTTTTCATCAGATAATGCCTCATGTAGAAGTTATTTATAATCAAATGCAATCCCGACAAATTGATGCATTTAAAATACAGGAATATATTGCAATCTTTAAAACTGCCATTTTGAAAATTAGAAATTCAAAATATTGTGAAAATCCTTCAAAAACACTTATGATTGAAGCAAAAGAAGTGTGTGACTGTGTATGTGTTGACATAAAGGAGAGATATTCCTTCACAAATCAATTAGTAGCTGCAAAATTGTTCAACAAAGAAAACTTCGCTAGTTTTAATAAGAAAATGCCCCTGGAAGAAGTGACAGCGACTTTTGAGGCATATCCCATGATTGAAAAAGAAAAGCTTCTTACAGAATTACAGGTTTTCTACAGTAGACTTGATATGCACAATTATGGCAATTTAATTAATTTATTAAAATTCATCACAGAAAATAATCTAGCAGATGTGCTTTGCGAACTTACAAAACTCGTAAAAATCCTTTTGACAATTCCTATGACTACATCAGAGCCAGAACGCTGCCACTCAACATTGAAAAGAATAAAAATGTTTCTAAGGAGCACTATGAATCAAGAACGACTAAATGCTCTAGCAATGATTTCATTGGAGAAAAGCATCATCAACAGTACTCCAAATTTCAATGAGAAAGTTATCAACCTTTTTGCTCAGAATAAAAATAGAAGAATGGACTTCATTTTTAAATAACTTTGTAATTGACCCTGAAGTACCTGGTAAGTGCACAATTACTTATTTCATTAGTACCATAATTACTTATTTCATAACTACCTTATAAATACCTATATACAGTGCTTTTTTTGTGACAAAAGAGGTGCCGGTACTCATATCTTGATAAATTGTAAAATTCCTCTCCCACCCCTTCCCTCAGTCGAGATGGGAATGTTAATTTATTTGAGCGGACGTGTGTCAATGTCACTCTGAAAAAAAGGTGCTGGTACGCCATACCAGCGCATACCGTCACAAAAAAAGCACTGCTTATATATAATACCATAATCAATGATACAAAAAATGTTCAAAGCAGCTCATTCCCATTCTTAGAGACAGCACCCCTAGAATTTTTAGTCACGAACTACCACTGATTTGAACAAATTTGCACATCATAAGATATATATTTTCTTAGTCAGTTTTGAATGGCAATTCAATATACAATATTATACTGTTCTAACTGCGTGTGAGCAGGTGAAAAATATGAATATTAACCAGATTTGGGTTTTAGTAGAGCATTTGACAAGGTTCCACATAGGAGACTTCTATATAAATTAAAAGCTCATGGTATATTGGGGTCATTTTTAAATTGGGTAGGAAAATGGTTAGAAGACAGAGAACAGAGGGTAATTCTAAATGGTCGTGAATCTGGGTGGCAGAAAGTGAAAAGGGGGATACCACAGGGATCAGTTTTGGGTCCATTACTCTTTATTTTATATCTCATTGATTTAGAGAAAGGAGTAGGTTGTAAAATTTCTAAATTTGCAGATGATACAAAAGTAGCTGCCCAGTTACAAATATAGAAAATTCTTATAAATTGCAAAAGGATCTTGATAGATTAGTTGCTTGGGCTAGTAAATGGCAGATGGAATTCAATGTTCAAAAATGCAAAGTCATGCATTTTGATGGAAATAATAACTTTAGTTATGAGATGCAAGGGAACTGATTGGAGGATGTTAGAAAGGAAAGGGATCTTGGTGTTATAGTTTGTAGTGATCTAAAATTTTCTAACTAGTGCTTAGAGGCTAGGAATAAAGCAAATAAAATGTTAGGTATATTATTCCTCTTAATAATACCTAACATTTTATTTGCTTTATTCCTAGCCTCTGAGCACTGGTTAGAAAATTTTAGATCACTACAAACTATAATGCCAAGCATGTTCAGTACATCCTGCTGGAGAGAGGGAGGGCTCACAACACGGTTTTTGAATATGACGATGCCATCCACCGTGTACAGGTCTCAGAATTGGTAATATTATCTGAGTGGGGGTGGGAGCTCTTGACGGAAGTCAGGCTTGCCTGACTCGATTATCGAGACGACCTCTATCATATGTTGGTTGCTGCTCGTCACCAATCTTACCCGGTCCCAGGTAATGGACTGCAGCGTGTTCAGAGCTGAGATTGCGGAGGCCATAACCTCGTTGTTGAGGGCTTCGTCAATGTACGCAGCCATTCCCTCTGTGCGTATGCCAGCTAAGAGTGAGTGTCGCAGAGCAGATGCCGATGGTAGGTCATCATCAGCTACTGTGTCTTGGCTACTAGCAGAGATGTCTGCCAGGAGCATCTTCTCAGGTTGGCGGTCGCCGGTGGGGTGGCAGGACATAGCGTCAGCAGCATGATGCCTCACACCAGGTACATGGATCATGCGAAATCTGAAATGGAGAGTCTTCTCTTTCAGATTTCTTAGTCGAGCATTCGGTAAGTCTTCCAGCGACCTGTCGCCAAACACCTTCAGCAGCGATGATGAGGTCATCGCAGCCGAGGATGAAGTACCTGGCCTTGTCCAGTGTGTCAGCGACTGCCAGAGCCTCCCCCTCCATCGGCGCATAGCGTGACTCGGTGGGGTGGGTGAAGCGACTGCCAACGAGGGTGACTATCCAACCAGTGCGGCAGCAAAAGGGTTCAGCACCAGGACATTCACAGTGCTTCTGGGATAGCCAGAATCCGATCCCTGACTTCGACCAATCGGTTGCAAGACAGGTCAGCTTTGTTTTGTCAAATATACTTACACCCTCCTCGATCTCGCTGATAACCACCACCTTTGACTCTTCAAACAGATTGTTGAGTTGATCGTCCCATTAGAAGGGCGTGCCAGGCTTCAAGAGTTGGCGAAAAGGTATCATTCTCTCTGCCATAGCAAAAGCATACACCACTTGGTTAATTAGCCCAAACCATGAGCGAATGTCAGTTATGTTCTTTGGTGTAGGAAAGTCACGGATGGCCTGCAGATACTTCTTGCAGGGTCATACTCTGTTGAGTGTGATTTCGAAGCCAGCAAATTCCACAGTGTCTTGTCCAAATACAAACTTCTCAGGGTTCAGCATGATGCCATATCTGCCGCAGATGTCAAGCCAGTTGACTGCTTGGAAGAAACTTTGTCTCAGGTCGTCCAACCAGAGCAGCATATCGTTGATACACTTGGTTTTGTTTGGAACATCGGATACTATTTCATCATAATGTCTTGAATAGCCATAGTTTGTAGATTGTATATAGTGTATATTCTTGCTTCAGTTATATAGGCTACTATGATTGTAGTAAATAGTTGTATATTAATTAGTTGACTTGAGTTTGACATCTTGCAAGATTTTGGTAATTGTTGCAAATGACATGGCCTGAAGTTGACAATGACAACTGTATTTCTGTTCATTTGCACAAGAAATGAAGGTCATATTCGAACAAAGCACACCAAAATACACTAGAAAAATGTATTTTTGACTACATTATACAATAAAGCATAACCTAACATGTTCATGTTACAAGACCTCATAAATGACACATTACCACAGGAAACTTGCAAAACCCCTCAAAATTAACCAGAAAAGTTTGCTCTCATCATTTTCATTTAAACTAACGAAAATATCACAACAACCTAACCGATCATCAAGGGCGTACAGTTGACCTAACTGGGCATTCAATTAACCTAACTGGGCATTCAGTTGACCTAACTGGGCATTCAGTTGACCTAACAGGTTAATATTGGTTATTTCACCTAAATATCTTCTGATCTTTTTGTATTAGGCACTCACTGTCACATTTCGGGTAAGTTAAGGATGAGAGAATAATGCTGTAATTGATAAAAACATCCACTGCTTTGTCTTCATCTAGGGCACATGATGAATCAAGTTCTCAAAGTTGAAACCACGAATGGCACATCATAATTCTATCACAAACACCACAAAACTGAATCCAATTAGAAAAAAAAAAAATAGCCAGAACAGAAACAACAAACTAAGTTGCAGAGTATTGAAAAAATAGCCCAAAATTATACTTGTTGGACCAAAAATGAGTTTATTTATATATAGGTACGCCGGTACGGTACTGGTATATATTATTAGTATCATAATTTTCACCATTAATATGCATTTGCACAATAAATGAGTGACAAATTTGAATAAAGCAACTGAAACTACCTCATAAAAAGTTATTTTGATTTACAGGTCTAGCCCATGTCATTTAAAACATATTAACCCTAGATTTTATTATTAAAAAATGTAGCTCATGACTTGGATTACTTCAATAGGCCTGAGTGGCTTCATGTTTTCCAAATGAAGTGTAATGTAATAGCAAAACAGAATGGAGGTACAGCGGCATACCCATAGCCACTTCCTATAAAATATAGCTCATGACTTGGATAACCTCGATAGGTCCCAGTGGCTTCATGTTTTCCAAATGAAATGTGATGTTATGAACTGTCTCTGAGCTCTGTCTGTCATCTGGAATTTTGCTAGGTAAATATGCAGTTTCACAGCTCCACGAATACTGATATTTTTGTCATAAAAACCATAAATATGTATATTTGGAGACTGTCTGAAGACCATGGCATTGATAAAGTTTTGTAAAATCCTGTAAAGTATTTTTTATTAATATTTTTAATAAGAACTACTTTGTGCCATTCCGCTGCATGATTGCCTATAAAATGTGTGAATGAGGTGGAAATGCTTCAGTTTGGAGTGTAACATTGTTGATAGTGGATGTGTGCCTTGGATGTTCCATCAGTGAGCTTAAACTAGTTACAGAGGATTGTGTTAAATTTAGCCAAAGTAGCAGATCTGTAAAAATAGCAGAAAAAATCAAGAATTATCACCAAATAATGCAGAGAAAAACAATAATTATCACCAATTAAAAAACTAAGGTTAATTGAATGCCCGTTAGGTTAGTTGAATGCCGGTTAGGTTAGTTGAATGCCCGGTTAGGTTAGTTGAATGCCCGGTTAGGTTAGTTGAATGCCCGGTTAGGTTAGTTGAATGCCCGGTTAGGTTAGTTGAATGCCCGGTTAGGTTAGTTGAATGCCCGGTTAGGTTAGTTGAATGCCCGGTTAGGTTAGTTGAATGCCCGGTTAGGTTAGTTGAATGCCCGGTTAGGTTAGTTGAATGCCCGGTTAGGTTAGTTGAATGCCCGGTTAGGTTAGTTGAATGCCCGGTTAGGTTAGTTGAATGCCCGGTTAGGTTAGTTGAATGCCCGGTTAGGTTAGTTGAATGCCCGGTTAGGTTAGTTGAATGCCCGGTTAGGTCAACTGTATGCCAGTGTTTTGTATTCCTCCGCGACTGTGGAGAAAAATTTAGATGAAGCTGTGAAACTGCATCTTTACCTTTTGCTGTAACCTAATCCATACATAAGACCTTAAAAGTTTTAAATGGCCTGCTCCCTGCATGAGCCAGATTTTTAGTTTAAGTGGGTGCTAAATGACAATTTTACCAATAGAAATAGACCAATATTGGGGACAAAGATTTAAAACTGGTATAAATAAACAGCTACTGTTTACCACATCATATGGCAAGTCAGTCAAAAAATTTACTACTTGATGACTGAAAAAGTATTTTTGTAGATCATGTTTATAAATCTGTTTTCCAATTTTCTTATTATGCCCACAAGTTATCCCATTGGCCTCTAGTGAGAAAAAGTTACATATCTAAATTGTCCAAACCTGAAAATATTTTTAATATCTGTATCATATCTCCCCTCATACAATGTTGTTCAAAACTAAACATACCTAGTTTCCTTTCATTTTTACTAGTATTCCAATCTTCTTAGGTTAGGGATGAACTTGGTTGCCCTACGTTGCATACTTTCAAACATATCAATATCATGTCTAAGGTGAGGAGACCATGCTTGAATGCAGTATTCTAAGTGAGGCCTAACATAAGATTTATATAATTTATAGATGACTTACTTTTGTAACTATATTAAAATGTAGCTCATGACTTGGATTACCTCAATAGGCCCCAGTGGCTCCATGTTTTCCAAATGAAATGTAATGTAATTCCTCTTGATAATACCTAACATTTTATTTC
The DNA here is from genome assembly GCA_023014485.1 of Bathynomus jamesi. NCBI lineage: Eukaryota > Metazoa > Arthropoda > Malacostraca > Isopoda > Cirolanidae > Bathynomus > Bathynomus jamesi. The sequence continues at coordinate 110,280 of JAJOZX010004823.1, read as the reverse complement.
CATTATTTCTAGCCTCTAAGCACTGCTTAGAAGATTTTAGATCACTACTAACTATAATGCCAAGATGTTTTTCCTGTCTGACATCCTCTTACCAGTTCCCTTGCATCTCATAACTAAAGTTTTCATTATTTCTACCAAAATGGATGACTTTATATTTTTGAACATTGAATTCCATCTGCCATTTACTAGCCCAAGCAATTAATTTATCAAGGTCTTTTTGTAGTTTATAGCTAAGAATTTTTTATATTTGTAACTGGGGCAACTACTTTTGTATCATCTGCAAACTTAGAAACTTTAGTACTCCTCCCTTCTCTAATTAATTTAGATATGAAATAAAGAGTAATGGACCTAAAACTGATCCCTGTGATCCTATAATTGTCTCCAGCCATTGAATTGTCACTACAAATTGAACTTGTTACTATTTACAAGATTTCTTCTTGGATTAAAGAATTTATCAAGTCCCTTCTTGAAGCTATCCGAAGTACTGCTAGTCATTCTAAAAATCAACCATTTTTTTTTATTGTGATCTTAGTTCTGTTGTCAGATTGTAATTAAATTTTTTTACACATAGCTACCCTATATCTACCCGCAAATATTTTGTTTAGTTCAATCATATCATCTCAAATGCACCTTTCAAAAGAAAAAGAAAACTACTAATTCTGTTAGTGTATCATTTTAATCCTTTTTCCTTCAGCCAGGGACAAGTTTAGTTATTCTATGCTGAACACCTTCTGACATATCTATGTCCTGCCTGAAATAAGGAGAACACGCCTATTTTTTTATAAACAATATTCTAAATATGGCCTAACATGAATTGTAAAGTTTAGTTATTAACTTTGTTCCTAGCTTCTTAGCATTCCCTTGTAAGTTCAAGATTTTTAGTAATTATTCCTAGATCTTTTTCCTCATTCAAGCCTCCAACCAACTTTCATCTATTTCATACCCAAATTTCCTGTTGTTCCCTCTTATATAAGCATGATGCTAAATTCTTCAGCCAATCTTCCCCTTCCTTAAGTACGAGTATTTAATGAGGGTCTGCTGCCTTACTAGGTTTTAATTTACTTATCATTCAGGATGTCATCTCTTTTAATACTAACCCTATGCAGCACAGTCCTATCACAGTAGCTACTAAACCCAATCCCAATATTTTCCAAGTTATCTAACTTGTGAAAACAGATGTAAAAAAATTTATTTGGGGCATTAACCAATTCCTCACCTTTTGCAGTTATTAATCCATTACTGATACTTTCTCAAGTACCAGTACTACCATTTTTTTTCCTGCTGTATTTAGAAAAACAAATTTTTTTAAAAAATTCTTAATGCTGTTTCTGATTTCCTTTTATTCTTAAGCATTGTCCCTATCTTCCTATCCCACCCCAATAGATTTCTATTTTTATTATTTTTTGTACAGTAAACTCATTATTCACAGGTTTGGTTATTCATGGTTAAATTTATGCATACCAATTCACTATTCACAGTATGAAGTTTCACTTATTCATGGTTCATGCCAACTACATCTATACAGCTGTTTGCTGTAGCAGTGTGTTGCAAGAATGGCCCATACCCTACCATTATTATAATATTGTTGTCTATTATCATAATATAGAAAGTATTGAGAGTAGATCAAGTGCAAAAAGATCCAAGAAAGTGATGTGGAGTCAAAAAATTAATTATTAGACCAAATGACTAATATATTGTTTTTATTGATTAATATTCTTTATAGATACATTTGTTATTTAATTTTATTTAATGGTACTGGTACCTACATCAATATTTAATATAATGTAATATTATTATATGAAATTTCTGAATTCAGTACACCTAGCCCCCTTTTTCCCATAGGATCAAGATTTCACGATTCACAGTAGTTTTCAGGAACCCTATCCCCTGTTGAATAATGAGAGCCTACTGTGTATTGAAGACTGAAAAGTTGTTTGAAATTAGGAAGTTTTTTAACAAGATTTTGCGTAACTGAGAAAGCCAGAGTTTTGCATAAAGATCATGGAATAGGTTAATTTGTTGAATTCTCCAACCTTAAGTTTAGTTTTGAATCATAATTAAATTTTAATTTTTATAATGTATTTCATGAATTGTTAAAGCTTCGCATAAACTGTGAAAATTGTGAAATTCATTCCTTTTATTTCAACAGTATTTTATAATACTATTTTAGCTATAGTATAAATTATTCCCCTAAAACCAGTACTAGCTATAGCTTTATTGATAACCTTCAAATAAATACCTTAATTCACTTTATGTAAATATGAAAATAAAATATTGAATGGCCAGAGTACAGTAAAATTGGGTGGTTTCAGATAATTTTAAAATGAATTTATGAAGAATATATAATTTTTTTTATATTTACTGCCTACAGGTAACAGATTTCTTTCCAAATCTGGCTTGTTTTTTGTATATCTAAACTTTACTAGTTTAGCCATTAGAACTCTGTAAGTGTGAGCAGGTAAAAATATAACTATATGATAAATTTTTCAAGAGAAACCTTGAAATATTTGGAAGATCTTCCATTTCAAAAAAATTTTATAAACAGGAATTTTGGAAAAGTGATTAAAATAATTAGATCTCATTGACTGATTGATCACTCAAAGTAGCTGATAATTCAGTTTCTAATTATCCTTGTATTAATCAGCACTAAAGCTGGGCACTTGCGTTTTTTTTTGCGGTACTACCGCACTACCAAACGGTACCGCATAACGCAGTACCGCAAAGGATCGCTGAAAGTACAGGCTGTACTTTCAGCGATCCTTTGCGGTACTGCGTTATGCGGTACCGGTTGGTAGTACCGCAGTACCGCAAAAAAACCGCAAGTGCCCAGCTTTGATCAGCACATTCTTAAAATATATTTAGCAACTTGCTCTAGGTGTAAATGTAAGTATAGTTAATTGTTAGACCTGATTAAAATGTAATTAGCCATGAGACCTAATTATGTCATCTAGTTTTCTCTGATTCATAAATAGCTTATAAATGCATATTTTCAGAGTAGTTAAGTACGCAAGTTCAATGCATTATTTCTTTTTAAGTACTGTATATATAAATTAAATTAAAGGTACAGTATTTGTAAATCTGCAAAATTTAGAAAAATCCTATATACATTTTACTAGAATTAAATAAAAACCTAGCTAAATATGATAACTACTTGTTTTTGTTACAGTTTTTAAAAATATTTTAATAGAATTTTGTAATATTAGTGTAAGCATAAATACCATACTACACAATGATAACTTTGAGGAGTATTTTTCATAAAGCTAAACCTTGTAGCAGTAGAACTGTTGCACCTCAGATAAGTCTTTTATCAAAGTATTTATCCTCCAATACTGAAACGCGTAAAGGTGAAAGCAGCCATAAGGAAGCTATAAAGCAACTGCAGTCTTCACTCCAGAAGGTAATAAACCTAAATTTTGTTTGAGTGACAGTACAGTAACGCAACTTAGTGTTTTATGTGTATAAATAATCCCAAAACCATTTTCTATAGGGTGGGCATGATTCTTGAACTTGGGACTGGAGAACCTTAGATAAATTACACACGCAGATTAAGTTACTTCCCACCCTCAGTGATAGAGGTTGGAATTCGGGGAAGTAGTGGGCAAAACCCCTCCCCAAGGTTATGACTTGCACAACAGAGGTGGGGAAGCAATTCTTAACCCTGTATTGCCTTGGGGATACTTGAAATATGGATGAAACTTACTTCAGTATTATTAGCCTATATGCATTAGCATAGGTTAAGCTAATTTTTCAAGACTGTAGGTAGAGTATACACAGGATTTGTAGAAGTTTTGATTGTTTAAGTCAGGGGTGCTCAACTGGTTAATCACAAGATAGAAATGAGCATTTCCATGAAATTGCAATCATAAAAAATAATAAAAAAGGAAAAAATGTTAATGCAAATGTTTGTAATGACTGATTATTTAGAACTAATTATCTAAATCTAATTTCTCATCAAGATTTAAAAATTTACTCTACTTTGCATTTACAATTTTGTCCTCACACAATTTAGTATGGTAGAAATAATGATGTGGGACATGATTGAGATTGTAAGGCTATGGAAGTTGGAAGAGTGATGGATGAGAGGGAGGGGACTAGATAGATGACTTTTCCTGGCCAGAGATTGAGAGTAGCTCAGTTCCCCATAAAGGTTGGATACTCTGATGTAGGCTATAGGTCTGAGGGGATACTACTGAAATTAAAAAATATTAAGGAATACTGTCATTTTGTATATTTATTATTTTTATATTTTTTTATATTTTTTATATCTTTTTATATTTTTTATATTTTTTATCAGTTTTTTCCTACCTAGCTCATTGAAATCATAAAACCCATTTGTGGAAGAATGGGAAGCTGCAGGTCAGTATCCAGCTCATAAGGTGCTTAAGAAGCTTGGAGAAGCTGGATTTCTGGGAATAACTCGTCCAGTAGGTATGACATGACCAAAAATATTATTACAGAAATGTGATAAAGCCAAAGAAAGCCCACATTTGATAGCTGTAGGGAGGCAACGACAGTGAAAGAAAATGTTATATTGGTAACATTGGTACTACTCAGGGATTTAGGCATATATACACACAGGGACGTATCCAAGCGGGGGAGGCGAAGGAGGTGGTTGCCCCCCACATTGGACTAGAAAACATATTGTATATAAAATATTAATTTATGTAAATATTAAATAGGTAATCATTATAACTGCATTTGATCAAATTACAGATTTGTTCAATTGTCCAGTTTAGAAAACATCAATTAAAAATTGTAAAAAAAAAAAATTGCTAGAAGCCTGTAATTAGCCTAATTCTTAACATGTAAAATTCATCATCAAAAGTTTCATTTCATTATGAAAAACATACTTTCTAATTTAAGACAAAAAACAATTTATATAGCTATTTCCATGCTGATTTTTATGGCATAAGTATCACCAAGTTATTTTATTAACATATAGTCATATTAATGTGTTATATCTAAAAATCATCTGATGAAAATAGCTCAAAAAGTCAGGTAAGTCAGGCTAATATGGATGGCATATCTGCGCTATTTGCTGGCATGCTGGTTTAAATTTGAGTGTTGATTCAATATGTTTTTTGGTCAGAATTGACAATGTACATTTATCCAACAATTATGTTTCACTGAATTATTTTATTATGTTTGGTTGAATTATGATTTGATTGAATTATATCGAATTATGTTGAATTTGTTGAATTATTTTATCAATGACACTATTTTATGCATATTGAGAACATTTATGATGCAATTTAGCAAAACACCACAGTTGAGTATTATATCATCACCAAAAATGATGTAGTAGAGATGTTAGAAGTGAATGTCAAGATTTACAGCATCACAATTCTAATGCTAAGAATGCACTATAAAAGATAATAGTTTATATATGCATTTAAAGAAATATAGTATAAAATACGTAGAACATTATGTCAATTGATTTAAAAAAATCAACATTGTTTTGAGACTAGGTTATATGGAGTTATTACAGTGTTGTCAATGGGCTGTAACTATATGTCAGGGTGTCAGTTTAATACTGGCATCCAATACATTAGCAAATTTTAGCATTTATAATAATTGTGCAAGTGCAGATTAGTAATAAATTATATAAATTGAAAATAATTTACACTAATTAAAAGTATATGCCAGCTTTTGTATAATATTGGTTATCAAGGTTTAGGTTGACCTAATTATATGGTATGATAGTTTTATCAATAAGTTAGTCATAGTTGTGCATAATTTTTTTAGCAATATAAATGATGTACATTATTGAAAAATTAATCTATTCACTATGTATTTTGAGTATCTGAACTATTTGTTTAATGTGTGATTAATTCATAATTATGTAATCTATGTGTAACAATCACATATATTGATACTATTTATACTTGAAGTATTAATGAATGTGTATTCTTATGATATGTACATACAGTATTTCTTAAACTCAACTCTATGTTAACATTAGAATCAGACAATTTGCGTTTAAGTGATGCAGACAAAGTTTTGGACAGATTTGCTCATAAAAAAGTGAGACGATTGAAACATGATGCTGGAATAACACGAGAAACCAAAGAAATTGTCGCACAATAATTATAATCGCTGCACTAGTTTTGTGATAAAAAAGTATGTCCGTAACATCACAACTCCCAGTTCTACTTTGGCTGTTGATTTATTGGTCAAATGATCTAATACTCTCTTATGGGCTAGTTTTGTGTCTACCTGACTGTATACATGAGCAATTGAGTATGTATATCTGTAGTGTGTAATCATTTCCCTGTATATAAACTTGCCAGGCCATTAGATTACGTAACTTATAAATATTGATTTCGCTGTCAAATTTAATAAAAATTAATCCCAATTGCAATAAATCTGTATGTTTACCTGTCCTTTGGTCATATTGAGCTAGCATGAACTATTTGAAAATGTACACAGTGTAACCCATTTATATCACATCGCTTTGGATCATAACTCGGTTGATATTACTATATTTGATAAACCATATATGACTGATATTCAACACATTGAAAATGCCTTGCTTAATATCACTAAAGAAGACTACTTATTATCACATTTTTCTAACAATCACTTGTTGTACATCAGTGAAAAACAATAACATATGCAAGTTTTCAAATAATAAAACATGTTAACATGCTAAAAAGCACTAATGTAAAAGATGTTCCTTATCATTTCATCCTACACCGAGAATGTGATACTAAGCATGTTACATTGTAGTAGTATAGTTGAATGATGAAATGTAAGTATAACCTACAACGCCCCCCCCCACCCCCCCCCCCCCCCCCCCCCCCCCCCCCCCCCCCCCCCCCCGAGCAAATCCTGGATACATGCCTGTGTGTGTGTATACAGGGTGTTTCAGGAGGAAAGGTCAATACTTTGGGAGGTGATAGTATTGGTCATTGTGAGAAAAAAAGTTCATATGAACATGTCTAATTCTGAATGGTTATGGAGATAGAGCTGTTTGAATCTGATGCGCGTGCAGCTCTTCCTCCCCCCTTCCCTCCCCTATAACCTTGAATCATGTAAGCATGTAACATAAGCCAATTGACAGCTGACTGTTGTGAGTGACTTTGTTGGTGTTTGAAACAGTGTTAAGAATGCCACACACCTTCACACATGCCAAATATGCAGATATGGTGTATGTCTACGGCTTTTGTGATGGAAGTGCAACAGCTGCTGTTGCAGAATACTGTCGATGGTTTCCGAACCGCAGAATTCTGGATCGAAGAGTGTTTACCAGGGTTTCCAACACATTGCATGAGATTGGTACACTTCCCAGCACTCATGTTTCATCTGAATGTGAAGGTCAACAAGATGTGGATGAAGTGGAAAACATTCTTCAGTTGGTAGAGCATAGTCCTACTACTAGCTCATGAAGAATTTCTACACATCTCGGTGTACCACACACAAGAGTATGGCGAACATTACATGAGGAAGGCTTGCTTGCATCCATATCATGTACAGCGTGTACAACACCTTCAACCAGGAGACGCTGCTATGCGACTGGAATTTTGTCATTGGGCAAATGCTAATTGCTGATTGCTTCGATTAATACTGTTTACCGATGAAGCTACTTTCACCCATGATGGTATCAACAACACTCATAACTCTCATTGGTGGTCAGACAAAAATCCAAATGCCACTGTGGAAACAAATTTTCAACATCGCTTCTCTGCCAATGTGTGGTTCGGTATCATCGATGATCAGCTGATTGGCCTTGTTACTTTAGAGAATCGTCTTACGGGACAAAGTTACCTAGAATTTCTGCAAAATGAATTGCCAGGACTATTGGAGGATGTTCCTTTGGCTACACGCGCTGATATGTACTTTCGGCATGATGGAGCTCCTCCACATTCTACCCATCTGGTGATGCAATACTTAAATCAAACTTTCCCTGGTCAATGGATCGGCCGCAGTGGTCCCATTCAATGGCCACCAAGGTCTCCAGACCTCTCTCCGTTAGATTATTGTTTGCAGGGGTGGATGAAAAGTCAAGTTTACAAAAGAAAGGTGGATACACAAGATGAATTGCTCACATTTTGGATGCTGCTGCCCACATAAAGGAATGTCAAGATCAACTCAGAAGAACAACACGCGATCTTCGCACATGAGTTGCAAAGTGCATTGAGGGTTGATGGTGGGATTTTCAAAAATGTATTGTAAACTGTAACAAATTTGTCATTTCTGTATCTGATACCATTCAAAATGCCGATGTTTGAACATTAAATGTTAGAAACAGTAATTGGTTTCTCTTTCTTGATTACCATTAACAATGCTTTTGTATTTGTAGATTCAAACAGCTCTATCTCCGTAACCATTCAGAATTAGACACATGTTCATATGGACTTTTTTTCTCACAATGACCAATACTATCACCTCCCGAAGTATTGACCTTTCCTCCTGAAACACCCTGTATATGTATATGGGATGAATTTCACAATTAAACATGTGAAATGAATGAATGCTGCAAATTTACAAGGAAAAAGAAAAACAATTCCAAGGCCTTTTGTGTATTCAGAGCTACAGGGTGTCCCGTAAGTCTGGACCCATAGGGATTTATAATATATTTTTTTATTATGTTGCAGGTAAACCATGTCACTGACTAGAGAGGAGAGAGTTCAAGTTATTTTGCTGGTCGGGACCCGCAGTCACCGGGAAGTGGCCAAAGAATTCAACAATATGCATCCAGACCGCGCACCAATCACACACAGATGTGTTGGCAAGTTGATAGCCAAATTTAAGGAAACTGGATCCGTAGCTGACAAGCCTCGCAGAGGACCTTCAAGGACTGTTATGGAAGACGAAACCAGTACCAATGTGTTGGCTAGCTTCGCTGTCAGTCCCAAGAAGTCACTTCGACGCATGTCCAGCGAAACTGGGACTATTTTGTAATTTTATTAATTTTGCCCTATGGGTCCAGACTTACGGGACACCCTGTACACCTTGTCAGGGAATGAAGAGCATAAATATGTGTGTAGAACAGCTAATAATTCCAATGCTTTGTTTAACCATATGTATAGATGTAATCATAGCATCAAGCGGGATAGTTCTAAAGCATTTGTTGAAAACAGATATAATAGAAAGAAATATTCTAGAATGTGCATTTATTCATTTTAAAAACAATTTCAAGAACAGTGCGGGAATGTAAAATTGACAATATCTTCTTAAAATTCCTTTTGCCTCATTAATTCTTGTTAAGTATATGCTAATTGGTTTGGTTTCTGCTATGTTGTATATATTTATGGGCATCTTGCCTTCTCTCTTCATTCCCTGATGAGGTGTAGCTCTGAATACACAAAAGGCCTTGGAATCATTTTTCTTTTTCCTTGTGGGTTTGCAGCATATATATCATATATATATATATATATAGGGTATGGCATAAGTCACTTTACTGAGAATAATGACATCACCTTGTGAAGAAAAATATTTATTATTTATTATAGAAATTGTTCAAAGTGGCTTCCATCAATACACACGTTGCATCATTGAACAACAAATAGCGCAACACAGTTCTTTGTTATTATTATTCAATGTCTCAAACTCTTGGCGTATCAGTCTTCATGTGATCGAAGTCCCAAAGTTTCTGGCTGTAGACTCTATCTTTGATTATACTCTGCATTAAATAATGACATGGAGTGACTGAGGAAGCCATTCGACTATCCAATGACATCCTATCCATTCTGAAAAATTATCATTTAAGAATGCATGAACATTTCTTCCAAAATATAAAATTTTTTTTTTTTTGTACAGTGGTACCTCTCTTAACGAGTAACCCTAATAACGAATTTTCTCTTAATGAGAAGCCTCCCATTGACCATAATACTCCACATAACAAGTGCAGACCCTCATAACGAGTGCTCAATGAGCACCCATTCTAACCCTCCTCACCACCACCTTCTCCAGTCACCTTAAGCCCAGCATCATCCAGTCTAAGGTAAATAAATTACATTTTTTTTGTATTATTATTGCATTATTGTATTATATTTTGTTTTCATTTAATATATATATATATATATATATATATATATATATATATATATATATATATATATATACCCCCTCCCCGCGGGCGGTCTTTCTGGGGTGGATCGCCCGCGGGCTCCTGCCTCCATGTGGGAGGGGGGTCAGCCGCGGCTGGGGGCCCTGCCGGGTCCCCCGCCCGGTTGCGAAGTGGACTTTTAGCATACCCTGCTATCCTACAGCCCCCTCTTTCCTGTCTTCCCCTCTTTACCCTCTTCCTTGCTTTCTCTGTTCACTTCGCGCGCCCCGTGGGCTGCCGGGGCTGGTCGCTGGGGGTCTCGCTCCCATGGCCGGGGCCGGACTAAGTTGGCTGGTAGGGTGCCCAGGCCTGGGACCCTGGGGGGCCTTGGTCTTTGCTGCCGGCGGGGGAGAACTTTCGACGCTGCAAGGGCCCCTTTTGAAACGGGGGTACCTACATGGGACGAGGCACCCATCCCCCGCCGGCGTGCGCTTGGTCCCCTTGGGCCCCGGGTAATCGGTTCCCCGCGGCCCCGGGCGCGAAACAACAATAAAAATTTTTTATGGAAACACTTACAAATCTAATGGACCTCGTTGACGACCCGGCTTGTGCATCTGACCTCCCTCTGACTACCTCTTTGGACCTTGGGTCTGGTAAGGGCAGTCGGCAGCCCTCGCCCACCCCGTCTGCTCTTCTTGCCGACACCTCCTCTCCCTCTCTTCCCCAGGCTCGCTGCCCGACCGGCATGGACCTGCAGTGGACCCCCCGACCCCTGGATCCCCCCATATTCCACGTCCCGATAGGGACCCACCTGCTTTTTCGCCCTCAGGTGGGAAGCCCGCGGCCCCGGTCGCCTCCCACTCCGGTCGGGCCTCATCGCCCCTCGGCCCCTGGGGGACGTGGGACCCGACGTCGCCGTCCGCCTTTCTCGTCTCCCCGTCCCCTCGAAGTACCGGTGGTGTTTGGCCCGACGTCTTCGCTCGGCCTTAGGACGGTGGACAAGTTCCTCCTCCTCCAAGCCCCTCCCCACTAACCATGAACGCCTCTTTCGAGCGATCCATGGGGTGACGGGGACGGCTCGTTTTGACCTTCGGCCTCAGAGGGATGGCTCCATTCTGATAAGGTCGCGTTCCTCTGTCGAAACCTCCTCTCTGCTCGCTATCCCCAATGTCCTGGGCTGCGGGATTACGGTGTCCCCCACCCCCGCCTCAATCAGTGCCAGGGCACAATTTACGCTGCTCGTCTTCTACCCATCCCGGTGGAAGACCTCCAGATTGACCTCGCCTCCCAGGGTGTTGTGAGGGTGTACCGCTTTCCCGACAGATCGCGATCCCCAACCGCCCCTTCTCCTCGCCTGCTCCTCACTTTCGACTCACTGGTGCCCCCCGTTTCGGTATTCTGGGGCTTTGGTGAGAGACGAGCGTGCGAATTCTCAGTACGACCATACGTGCCAGATCCTACGCGCTGTTTTCAGTGCAATAGGTTTGGCCACGTGAGCAGCTCCTGCCGTCAGCCGGCCCCGTTGTGTGTCCGCTGCGGCGGCCCTCCCCACCCCTTGCCCTGTACTGCTCCGCCTTCCTGCACCAACTGCCATGGACCACACCCTGCTTCATCCCGCTCTTGCCCGTCCTTCCTCTTTGAAAGGGAGGTTCGGGCCCTCTGTTCATCAGAGTTTCTCAGCGCTCGGGAGGCGCGGGACCGGTTGCGTGGCTGCGAGGCCCGGCGTGGTGCCTCGTACGCCGAGGCTCTCCGTTCCCGGACCCCGTCCTCACCGGCGGTTCCCAACGCGCCTCCACCCACCGTGTCCGCTACTCCCAGTCCATCCTCTGCCGCCCAGCGGACTCCTACCGCGGCTCCCCGTACTACCAGCGCGTCCCCACGTGCTCCCTCCGCGAACGCCGATGCTTCGTCGGCAACCCCCCCTGCCCCTTCTACGCCCTCTCCACCGGCGCCTTCGGCCACCCCCATTCCGGATCGTGACCCGCCGTCACCCATGCGGGCCGCACGACGGAGGGGTAGGGGCCGCAAGCGCCGCGCCAGTGGTGACCCCGAAAGGTTCGAAGCCATAAGCCTCGCATCACCTTCCTCTCCCAAACACAAACGCCCCCTTCGCCCTACCGCCCCGGTGTCCTCACCGTCCCCACTGCGCAACCGTTATGCACGCTCCCCCCTGGGGTCCCCGACGGCCCTCGTGGTGGGGGCTGAGATACACCCCTCTCCGGCCCGGTCGATGGACCCACTGGAGGGGGAACTCGCCCGCCTGGTCGGCGTGGGTGGGACGTGCACGCCCCCGCGCTTGACCCGCCCCATCTCTCTCCTCGACCTGCCAATGCCTCTGGGTGAGGTATTATTTTCCACTCCCCCTCGTAGTCCTGCCTCCCCCGCACCTCCGGTGAAGGGAGGGGCATTCTGGATACCTCTCACATCCCCTTCTCTGCATCGCTCTCCCCCGGACGTCCGGGAGACTCCTCTTCTGGAGGACTTGCCGGCGTCTGGTTCCACATCGCCCCCTCGTCGGGGTGACCTCGTCCCTCGCTGAACTCCGGGGCTTTCCGATTCCCTCTTTAATCTCGGGCCGCCCGATCGGCCCACCCACCCCATAACCATCCTTTACGCTGACTTTCCTACCCCTCCCTATACCTCGCTCCTGCAGTGGAACATCCGCGGGCTCCTGGTAGGCCTCGAGAGTCTCTCCTGGCCTCCAGGTGTCCGGCGTGTTTCTGCCTTCAGGAGACGATTCTGGGATCCCGTTCCCTCCCTCGAGTGTCCGGTTACTGCGGGCTCCCTTCCCCGCCTCTCGATGGGGCGGGGAGGGGGGGCGCCGCGGTCTTCGTGCACCGCTCCGTCCCTTTCCGCCCCCTCCCGCTCCGTACAGTCCTGCAAGCTGTGGCCGTGCGCCTTTCCTTGGGGCGCCAGCTCACGGTCTGCTCTCTTACCTCTCCCCTAACGTACGCCCTCCACCCGATTCTCTCCGTGACCTAATTCTTCAGCTTCCCCGCCCTTTCCTGATTCTCGGGGACTTCAACAGTCGGGACCCGGCCTGGGGGGACGTTTGCTCCACCTTTCTCTCCGGGACCCTTCTCTCCCTTATGGACGAGCTCGAGTTCACCTTTCTGAACGATGGCTCCCCAACCTGCCTTCACTCGGCCCACGACAGTTTCACCTGTATCGACCTTTCCCTGGTTTCCCTCGAAATCGTGACGGAGTTCACCTGGGAGGTCCTGCCGGATTCTTCCGGCAGTGACCATTTCCCAGTGTGTCTTACCCCGACCCGTCTCCTCCCCCCCACCTCTGTCCGCCCGCGCTGGCTGTTCGCCCGAGCAGACTGGGCCTCATACGCGAGGGGCACGGCGATCTCGCCATCAATTCCTGCCTTTCCCTCCGTCAGTGAGGCCCTCGCCTTCCTCGAGAGTAAGATCCTCTCGGCTGCCGCCAGTTGCATCCCCCGTACCTCTGGCTCCCCCAGGCCGCGAAGCGTCCCATGGTGGACCCCAGAGTGCTCCCATGCCGTTCAGGAGCGGCGCCGTGCCGGCCGCCGCTTCTACCGGACCCGCCAGCTGGAGCACAAGATAGAGTTTCAGCGCCTGAAGGCAGTGGCCCGTCGGGTCCTGAAACTGGCCCGGCGTACCTCCTGGCGGAGTTACGTGTCCGGGATCTCCTCCTCGACTGCCCCCTCGACTGTTTGGCGCAAGGTGCGTAGCTTTGAGGGGACCCGTGTCCCCCCTCGACCCCCGGTGCTTCGGGTCGGGGACGACGAGTTCGTCTCCGATCCGGAGGCCGTCGCGAACGCACTCGCGGCGCACTTCGCAGCCATCTCCAGTTCCGATTCCCCCCATTCCCGCCGCGACCCACCGGATTTTCCACCTCATAGGGATGACCCCTATAATCACCTCTTCCGCATGACGGAGCTTCGGGAGGCCCTCCGCCCCCGACGCTCCTCCGCACCGGCCCCGATAATATCCCCTATGACTTGTTACGGCACCTCCACCCCTCTGCTCTCAGCTTTGTACTGGACCTCTATAACCGGATTTGGTTGGAGGGTTCATTCCCGGACCGGTGGCGTGAGTCCATCGTCGTCCCCATCCCGAAGCCCGATAAAGACCCCTCACTCCCGTCGAACTATCGCCCCATTTCCCTGACATGCTGCGCCTGCAAGGTTATGGAGGCGATGGTCGCCTCGCGGCTGTCCTTACTCTGGAGGCGAGTGACCAATACCCTGCTACCCAGGCTGGTTTCCGGCGCTTCCGGTCTACCACCGACCCCCTCCTCCTCCTTAGCCACGACGTGCAGGAGGCTTTCTCCCGGCGTCACTTTGTACTCGCCGTCTTTTTCGACCTCCAGAAGGCCTACGATACTACTCGGCGGAGCGCGGTCTTTGACTGCTTACGCTCCCTGGGTTTCGTAGGCTTTCCCCTCCTTTATTTATAACTTCTTGTCCGCCCGTTCTTTCCGCGTCCGCATCGGTTCTACCCTCTCTGACCGCTTTCCGTTGGAGGAGGGTGTCCCTCAGGGTAGTGTCCTTAGCGTCCTGTGTTTCTCACTAGTGATGAACACAGTCGCTACGGTCCTGCCTACTTCCGTTCGTAGCTCCCTCTATGCCGATGACCTGGCTATCTATTGCTCTGGCCGCCTCCCGTCTTTGGCTGAACGTCGACTCCAGCTAGCCATCAACGCGGTGGTTCGCTGGGCGTCCTCGGTTGGCTATGCTTTCTCACCCTCTAAGTCTTCCAGTATGCTTTTCCGTCCTCGGCGCTCCGTCTGTCGCATACCTTCGCCCTTACCCTTGCTGGCACTCCTCTTCCCCTCGTCCCATCCGTTCGATTCCTGGGTATGACCCTCGACGAATTTTTCGGTTGGGTTCCACACCTTAGGCGGTTGCGGCAATCATCTCGCCGCACCCTCTCCCTTTTGAGTCACCTGTCCCACATGACCTGGGGGGCGGACAGGCGTACTCTGCTGCGCCTGTACACCTCCCTGGTGCAATCCCGCATCGACTACGGCTGTGTGGTCTACAGCTCCGCCTCCTCTCCGGCACTCCGTATGCTGGATCCTCTACAGCTCCGCCTCCTCTCCGGCACTCCGTATGCTGGATCCTCTTCTCCACCGTGGCCTTCGCCTGGCGTCGGGTGCCTTCCGCTCGTCCCCTGTCGCTAGTCTTCAGTGGACTGCGGACACCCCCCCCTGCCCTTCGCCGGGGCCTTCTCATGGCGAAGTGTTACCTTCGCATCTGCCGCCTCCCGAGATCCCTACTCTTCTCCGCGATCTCCTAGGCGCTACCCCGGCCTGACACGTGGCATTTTGCTGCCTCCCTGGCCGACATCTTTTCGTCCCTGGGGATCCCCCCACCCTCTATTCTGCCGTTCTCCTTCGACCTGTCGCCTCCCTGGCTGACCACCCCTATCTGCCGCTGCCAGGCGCTCCGTGGCCTGCGTAAAGAGTCTCCTACCGTCCTCCGGTCTTCTTTTCTGGCCCATCTTCTCATACACTCGGACGATGTTCCCGTCTACACCGACGGCTCGCGCTCCCCTGCAGGTGTCTCGGCCGCCGTCTTCTCTCCGTCGCTGTCACCTACCTCCCGGGGTATCCCCCTGCCGGTTCAGGCCTCCATCTTTTCCGCGGAGCTCTTTGCTCTTCTGGAAGCCCTCCGTCTTGTATCGGGTTTTTCGCGGTCTTCCTGTACCATCTTTTCGGACTCGCTGAGCGCCCTTCAAGCGCTCGAGCGCTATGATTCCCCGGACCCCCTCGTACGCATTATTCAACAGGAGTACCATGTCCTGCACACCGTTCACCGGATCCGGGTCACCTTCTGCTGGGTTCCTGCCCATGTCGGTGTTTCCGGTAATGAGGCGGCTGACCGCACAGCCCGGTCCGCCGCCTCGATGCCTCCCTCCCCCGCCCACTCCCCTTCTCTGACTATGTGCAGGTCTTTCGGTCCCTCTACGACCGCATATGGCAGCAGTCCTGGGACGATGCCACCTGAAATAAACTCTGGTCCATCCGCCCCCGCCTGTCATATTGGGCGTCCTCTTTCCACCGCTCCCGACACAAAGAGGTCGTCCTTGCGCGGCTTCGCATCGGCCATACGCGCCTCACGCACGGCTATCTTATGTCCCGGCAGGAGGCTCCTTGTTGCGCCTCCTGCCAGTCGCCCCTCACCGTCTTTCACATCCTTGTGGAATGCCCCCCCTGTCGTCAGTACGTCGTCTCGCCTTCCCGTTCCTCTCTGATTTCCCCTCCCCGATCGTTTACGTCTTATGCTCGCTGAGAGCCCTCTCTTCTCGCTTGACCGTCTTTTCCTTTTCCTCTCCCAATCTCGCCTCCTCTCTGAGCTTTAGGTGACTTCTCACCCGTCGTCCGCGGTCCTCCCACTTCTAGTGCCTTTCCCCCGTCTCCGTTTCTCTTTCTCATATTTGCTTCGCCATGATATCCGCTAGCGTATAGCGAGAAATGGCGGTAAACGCCCCAATACAAAAAAAATATATATATATATATATATATGTATATATATATATGTATATAATATATATGTATATATTATATATATATATTAATATATATATATATATATATATATATATATTATAATGTATATATATATACACGGTGAACCAAAAGTAGGTGGACAGTAGGTTGAATACGGTTTGTGTTATATTATATTATAACTATGGTGTTCATTATAACTATGGTGTTTGTGTTATATTATATTAAATATTATAACTAAATTTATTTAAATTTTATTTTGTATTATAGTATACAAAAAAATTAAATATGTATTCTCAAAATAAACGTTATCATTACTGTCCACCTACATTTGGTTCACCCTATATATATATATATATATATATATATATATATATATATATATATATATATATATATATATATATATATCCCCCTCGATTAGGTACTCCGGCTTGCTGGCCCGAGGGGGCTCGTACACCTCGTGGGTGGTTGGGGTTTCCTCAATTCCTCGCGGGGTGTGGGTGAAGAGTTACCTAGTTGCGTTCCCCCCCCCCCCCCCTTTTTCTCTCCTGGAATTTCTTTTGTCTTGACTCTGTCTTGTGCCTCTGTCAATTGTAGTATCTGTAGTATCCCCCCCCCCCTCTGTTTGTATTTTGCAGTCTTGGGGTCTTGGGTGCACCCACCGGGGGGCATCGCTCCATGGCTGAGCCATGCTCTGGGGATGGTACGGGCACCCGGACCGCTGCTGCGTCTGGATTGGGTCTTTGCTTGGCCCTTAATGGACAAATCTCCGTAGTGCCAATCTGCTGTTTTTAAAACGACAGTCAGGTTGGGGGGTGGGCTACCTGGGATGTTGGGCCTGCTCCTTGAAGGATGCAGTGGCGGATGGTGCATTGCCTTGGGTCCGAGGCTGTCTTTTTTGTAAAGCTATTGTTTATGGGTTCAATTTCAAAACTTCAATCCCCTCCTGTTGACGACTCTGGCCCGCCCTTGGATTTGGATAAGACTACTACCTCTGGTCATTCAGCGGCCTCTGCCTCCGCTGGATTGACCTTAAAGCCGTATGGCCCCCTCTCGTCCTCTGGGGCGTCTGGCTCTCGTGGCCGGACTCGTGGTGGCCGTAGGGCGGGGTCTTCGCGGCCCTCGTTCTCTATCACCCACTCTCGGTTACCGTTACACATGGACCTGTCCCTTCTGTCAATTTCTGTCCGGTGGACAGGTTCCTTGTTCTCCGCCCCTCTGCTGGCTCCCTTCTGGGCAACTCGGAACAGGTGTTTCAGTGCCTTAAGACGGTGGGGGTTCCCTGTCATTATGATATCCGCCCTCTGAAGGATGGGTCTCTTCTTTTGAAGTCCCGTTCTTCGGGGGTGACTGAGTCCCTTCTACAGTTGCAGGATGTTTTGGGTTGCAGAGTTTCTGTGACCCCATCCGCAATTGAATAGCTGTCAGGGCACCATTTTCGCTTCCCGTCTGCTGTCAATCCCGGTTGGCAAGTTGCAGGAGGATCTTGCCCCCCAGGGGGTAACAAAGGTCTTCCGCTTTTTGTCGTGCCGGGATGGTGCTCTTACCTCGTCTGCTCCTGACCTTTGACTCCCTTGTGCCTCTGGCCCAGGTGTTCTGGGGCGTGGGTGATCGCCGGTCGTGTGAGTTTTCGGTGCGACCATATGTGCCTGACCCGGTTCACTGCTTTGGCTGCAACCGGTTTGGCCATGTTAGCTCTGCATGCCGCTGTGAGGGTAAGCTATGTGTCCACTGCGGTGGGCCTGCGCACCCTACCTCGTGCACGAAGCCCCCGCGGTGCTCGAACTGCTCGGGGGCCCACCCTTCCTCCTCTCGTGACTGCCCCGTTTTCAAGTTTGAATTCGAGTTGCGGTCCTTAAGGACTACCGAATTCCTTAGTGTGCGGGAGGCGCGCGATAAGGTCCGTGACCGGGAGCCGCGGTGGGGGTTGTCCTATGCTGCGGCTCTTGGCCCTGGTGGGTCCTCGGGCCCCTCCCGTGCTACCCCGGCGTCTACCGGAGTGGTGCCCCCCCCTGGAAGTTCGGGGAGTTGGTGGTGGTCCTGGCGCCATGGGACCTTCTTGTTCCTCTGCCTCACTTTCAGACATCCCATCTGATTCCCTGCCTACAAGTGCCCCTTCTCCCTCTCCGGCCTTGGGGTCTGGATCCTTGCCTACTCGTCTCTCGAGTGGGGAAGGTGATGCCCCGAAGGGGAGGAGGAAGCGTCGCCATGGTCGGAGTCCTCCAGACCCGATCATGACCGCTGCTCGCCAAGCTTCCCCTTCTTCACCGGAACTCCCCCCCCCCTTATACGGAGGGCTGGTGAGGCGTCACCTCCCGGTGCCCCAACGAGTGTCCGTGTGTCGGTTGAGGTACACCGCCCCATGACACCCTCGATCACTGACTGTTCCCATGGTGGACCCGGTCGAGAGGAGCATGGCACTTCTTCATGGAGTCTCTCTCCCTTCGGCTCCTGCTGAGAGTGGTCGGGTCTCTCTCCTGGATCTACCTCTCCCACCTGTGGTGGACCTTTCCTCCCCCCCCCCCACAGTACTTGTCTGGTTTGACGAGCCCTCGAACATCTGGTTCTCCCCAGCCCACTCTCCACCTCTCGTTCTACTATGGGTGAAGCAGCTGCGGGGTCGGTGGCCCCCCCCCCCCGTTCGGGGTGAGTCGGGGAAGCCGATTACGTCCCTGGTTATGGACCGTTGAGTTTGCTGCTCAGCTTGGTCCGTGGCTATTTCTCTGTTTTCTCTGCCTCTTATAATGCCACTTCCCCTTACAGTTCCATTTTGCATTGGAACTGTAGGGGGCTTTTAGCTAACTGGGAGAACCTTGCCTCCCTGCTGGAGAGCGAGCGGCCTTCCTATGTTTGTCTCCAGGAGACTATCCTGGCTGCGCGAGGACTCCCTCGTCTCTCTGGCTATGTTGGTTTCCCTTGCACCCTGGATGAGCACACATGCCGGCGGGGTGCGGCGATTTATGTGCATCATTCGTTACCATCGCGAGGTGTGCCTCTTCGCACTTCCTTGCAGGCTGTGGCTGTGCGGCTCTTTTTAGATCGCCAGTACACTGCCTGCTCGATTTATATTCCTCCTCATGACCCTCCTTCTCGCGACGCGGTTCGCGAGTTGGTGTTGCAACTGCCTCGACCGTTTCTCCTCCTCGGGGACTTTAACAGTCGCGACCCGGCTTGGGGAGATGTCCGGTCGACTAATGTTGCTGGTATGTTGCTCTCCTTAATGGAGGAACTTTCCTTTGCGTGCCTCAATTCCGGTGAACCTACCTACTTCCACGAACCCACGGGTTCATTTACCTGTATTGATCTCTCCTTGGTGTCCCTCGATGCCTTACTCGATTTTTCGTGGAAGGTGTTGGGGGACTCTTATGGCAGTGATCATTACCCAGTCTGTCTTGAGCCGGTCGGACCGCAGCCGGGTGTCTCGTCTCGACCGAGGTGGTGCCTTGCGCGGGCTGACTGGCCATCCTTCAGAGCTCGTTCCGTCATTGCCCGTTCGGTGTTGAGCTTTGGCTCTGTGGATGAGAGCTTGGAGTTCTTCGAGCGGGTGTGATGGGCGTCGCGGAGGACTGTATTCCTCGATCTTCCGGTAACCCGCGGACGCGTAGCGTCCCGTGGTGGACTCCAGCATGTCACCGGCGGTGTGCGAGAGGAAGAGGGCGCGCGCCGCTTCCACCGCACCCGGCGCGCGGACCACTTGATTGAGATGCGGCGGGCGAAGGCTTTCGCCCGCCGGACTCTCAAGTTGGCCCGTCGGGCCTCTTGGCGTGCTTTTGTGTCCGGCATTTCCTCGTCTACCCCTTCTGCTGCTGTGTGGCGGAAGGTACGTAGTATCGAGGGGAAGCCGGTCCCTGCTAGTCGCCCTGTCCTTCGGGACGGGGACGGCTTCCTTTCGGATCCTGCTGCTGTGGCCGATCGGCTGGCTGGGGCTTTTGCTGCGGTTTCCCGTTCGCCTTCAGCTGCGGATCGTCCTTTGTCGGATGTTACGTTCCCGCCGCCTGGGAACGAGCCCTATAACCGTCTCTTTACGATGCGGGAACTTCGGGCTGCCTTGGCAACCCGTCGTTCTTCCGCCCCTGGCCCTGATGACATTCCGTATGACTTTATTTGGAATCTGCACCCGATGGCCCTACACTTCTTGCTGGATCTTTTCAACCGGGTGTGGGTTGAGGGGTCGTTCCCTTCCCGTTGGAGGGAGGCGATTGTGGTCCCGATACCTAAGCCGGGGAAGGATCCGGCGGAGGTGGCGGGCTATCGGCCTATTGCCTTGACGAGCTGCTTATGCAAGCTCCTTGAAAAGATGGTGGCCGTCCGACTTTCCTTTACACTGGAGTCGCTTGGGTTATACCCCCCGACCCAGTATGGCTTTCGTCGATTTCGGGGTACTCTGGACCCCCTTCTCCTCCTTGGTCATGATGTACGGGAGGCCTTTTCCCGCCGGAATCTTGTTCTGGCCGTCTTTTTCGATGTCCAAAAGGCCTATGACACGACCCGTCGGGGAGTTGTCATGGACCGTTTGAAGTCTCTTGGTTTTGTGGGCTTTTTGCCCACATTTCTTCGTAACTTCCTCTGCCGTCGCACTTTCCGCGTCCGTAATGGGGCGGCCCTATCTGACCTGTATGTTCAGGAGGAGGGGGTGCCCCAGGGGTGTCTTGAGCGTCTCCTGCTTCAATCTGGTCATGTCTGCGCTACCGGGAGCCCTTCCGCCCTCGGTGCGATGTTCCATCTACGCCGACGATCTGGCTGTCTATGCCGCGGGGACGAGTCCCCCCTCGTGGAGAGGCAAGTCCAACTCGCGGTCAATCGGGTTGAACGCTGGGCGTCGTCGGTGGGCCTTACGCTGTCTTCCCGAAGACTTCGTGTGGCCTTCTTCCGTCGAGGAGACTGGGATCTGGCGCGTCCCGACCTTTAATCTTACACTCGGGGGGTCAGCCTCTGGCCCCCGTTCAGTCAGTGCATTTCCTGGGTATGGTTTTCGACAGCCATTTGAGCTGGGTTCCCCACCTTCGCCGGCTGCGCGAGTCTACAAGACGTACCCTGGATTTGCTGGGACATCTGTCGCATACTACATGGGGCGCGGATAGGCGGACACTCCTCCGTTTGTACGTGTCCCTGGTACAGTCAAAATTAGATTATGGGAGTGTGGTGTATGGCTCCACCTCCCGGACGGCCCTTCGGATACTGGATCCGGTCCTCTCTAGAGGACTGCATATCTCATCTGGCGCCCTCCGCTCCTCTCCAGTTGATAGTCTGCAGGTTGAGTGCGACATCCCTCCCTTGGAGGATCGGAGGTCATTCCTCATTGCCAAGCACTATCTCCGGATCCTCCGTCTTCCCAACTCTACTCTGTTCCAGGTGGTGGAGAGGGCGTTCTGCCAGGATGGAGGTTGGTATTTCACCGACACGGTGACCTCCCTCCTCGATGGTATGGGCACTCCTCCTCCATCCATTATACCAGTCTCTTTCAAGGGTGTTGCACCTTGGGAGAGCACCCCTGTTGCGTGCTGTAGGGCGTTGCGCCCCGTTCGCAGGGCCGATTCTGAATCTGCCTTGCTTTGGTCTCTGTTCCTTCAGCATGTGTTGTGGTCTTCACGGATGGCTCGAGGTCGTCGGAGGGGGCGTTGGGGCCGCGGCTGTTCCCCAATCGTCTGCCCTTGCTCCCTGATGAGGCTTCCGTTTTCACGGCGGAGCTCTATGCCATTCTGAGCGCTCTGGAGGTGGTGCAGGAGCATCTGGATGGGTCGTTTGTCATCTATTCGGATTCCCGCAGTGCCCTGGATGGCCTGGAGTGTTTTGACCCTGTCCACCCACTGGTCCGACGAATCCAGCTACTGTGCCATGTCCTTGTCACTTTTGGTGGCAAGGAGGTGGTATTTTGCTGGGTCCCAGCATATGTTAACATGGCTGGAAATGAGGCTGCCAATCGAGCTGGCCGTTCCGCGTGCCGACTACAGGTTTCACCCATGTCCCTCCCCTTTTCCGATTATATCCCTGGCTTCCTTAGGTTTTTGCGCTCCCGGTGGCAGAGTCGCTGGGATGCAGATAACAAACTTTGCAAGATTAAACCCAAATTGGGATGTTGGGCCTCTTCCTTCCATTGGTCGTGCCATAAGGAGGTGGCTCTGGCCCGCCTCCGTATTGGCCACACCCACCTGACCCATGACTATTTGATGGCCGGGGATCGGGTGCCCCGATGTCCCAATTGTAACGTTTTACTTACAGTTGCCCACCACCTGGTGGAGTGTCCGCTTTACTCTGCGCACAGCGCAGAGTATTTTCCCTTTTTGGAGAGTGTCGGGCCTTGTGATAGGCTTGGCGCTATTCTATCTGAAGGTCCCTACTTCTCGATAACTGGGTTGTTCTTCCTCTTTCACTCCTGACTTCTTTACCGGCTGTGACTCCGCTATGATCTTTCTGCTGCTGCTCCCCCCCCCCCCCCCCCCGTCTATTGTTCATTTCCATTAGCTGTTCTATAGTCTTCGTCCTGTGTTCGCTCTGCTATCCACCTTTCTTTTGGTGGCCATGAGCAGTCATACTTTGAAACAATATATATATATATATATATATATATAATTTTCTTGGGTCTCTGGAACCAATTAATGAAAAACCCATTAAACTAATGCATCTCGTAACAAAATTTCCTCTTAACGAGCCATTCAATGGAATGGATTACATTCGTTAAGAGAGGTACCACTGTATATTATTCTTCACAAGGTGATTTCATTATTCTCAGTAAAATGACTTATGCCACACCCTGTATATATATGTATATACAGGTGAAATTTGAAAAAATAATCATTGTAGGTAGTAAAGTGTGTTTTTGCAAGCTGAAAAATGGAAAAGCAGCAGGTGTGGATGAGATACATGGGGAAATAAATGTGAGGGTTTGAAAGGATTAGATTGGTTGTGGTGTGTATATCAGAGGGCATGGACAAATAGGAGTGTTCCTGGAGACTGGAAGAAAGCAATAATTGTTCCATTATACAAAATGAAAGGTGAAAGGACTGAATGTAAGAAGTACAGTTTCATAAGTTTGTTCAATTAGTGGGGAAGGTGTATTGTTGGATAGTAATAGAATGAATTCATGGTATTACATAATGTTTGGTGAGTGATGAGCAAGGACAGTTTTGAGGTGGAAGAGGCTGTGTGGGTCAAGTGTTCACAATGAGACAAGTGATTGAGAAAGCATGCAAAAGGGATTGCAGGGTATACACTATACATGGCTTTTATAATCTTCAGAAAGCACATGATAGAATAAATAGAGAATCATGGTGATAGGTCTTGGGTTATATGGGCAGGACCATTTCTAGCATATTTGGGGCCATAGACAAGATTTTGTTGGCGGTTCCCAATCCCATTAGCTGATCATTTGCCAGATATGCATCAAAACATCTGCCTTGTATATGAACCTTATGTTGTTTTGTGGGTTGCTCTCTCTTCACACGGAGGTCAAGCTGGTGGCCCCGCCTCTAGGTCTGGCTTGGTGGAGGAGCGAGTTGCTTTCTTGCGCTCTCCACCGTACATAGCCAGGCACACCCGGCTCATCTGGTACCATCCTGAGCTAGGCATCCAGTCTTCTCTTGAAGACTTCAACTTTGACCCCCGTTACGTTTCTGAGGTCCTTTGGAAGCTGGTTGAAAAGTCTTGGCCCCCTGACAACCAAGCTATTTTCCATCAGAGTTGAGGAGGTCCCTTGTCGGGCCTTTAATTTGGGAACACTACACATTCTGCCTTTCCTATTTTCCAGTGTTGTTTGAATGGTAATTGGGTTTAGTTTTAGGTGTGGTACCAGTTTTTTGATAATTTTCCATATGTAGATTATGATGTACCTCTCTCCTCTTCTTTCTAGGGAGTACAGATTTAGTTTACTTAGTCTTTCCCAGTAGTTGAGTTCTTTGCAGCCATCCATCTTGGCTGTGAAATGCCTTTGCGTTTCTTCTAGTTTATTAGTGTCTTCCTTTTTATATGGGGATGTCAAAACTGAGCAGTATTCAAGTTTTGGTATAATCAGTGTTTTTAGCAGAGAATCATTACTGTCCTGTCCCTTCTCTTGAACGTTCTTCGTACCTGCCCAGTGACTCTTTTTGCTTTATTTATCGCTATCTGATTTTGTGTTTCGAATTTCACATCATCTGTCATTATTATCCTGAGATCAACCGCTTTCGTGCTTCTCTGAATTTCCTGTCTATCTGGAGCATAATATGCAGTCTGTTTAAGTTCTTCTTTTCTACCATATCTCAGGAGCTGAAATTTCTCAGTGTTAAATGACATGTTGTTGTCTTCTGACCATTTGTATATTTTGTTTGTGTCCCTCTGCAAGGCCTCCACATCATGTACATCGCTGATTTTTCTGCTGATCTTTGTATCATCTGCAAAGGATGTTACTATACTGTTGCTGTTTACTCTGCTGTCTATGTCTGTTAGCATGATAATGAACAGGAGTGGGGCCAGTACTGTCCCTTGTGGTCCTGAGTTGTGTACTTCCGATTCTGATGATGATATACCTTGAATTTTGATGACCTGCAGACATTCTCTGAGGAAGTTGTAGATCCATTTTCCCACTTTGCCTGTTGTTCCTACCATGGTCACATTTGTCAAAAGCTTTAGCAAAATCTGTGTATATAACATCATAGTTGTCATTGCCTTCCAATGCATCTAGGATATTGTTGTAGTGTTCTATTAGTTGTGATAGGCATGATCTACCTGACTGGAATCCATGCTGATTTTCGTAGAATCTTTCCCGTGTCTCCAGGAAGTCATAAATTTTCTCTCTAACTATTCTTTCAAATACTTTAGTGAGGTGGGATGTCAGTGACACTGGTCTATAGTTCTTTGCTTGAGATCTGTCCCCTTCTTTATATATAGGGACAATGTTTGCTCTTTTCAAGATGCTCGGTATTTCCCCAGTGTCTAGGGATCTTCTCCATATCCAGTATAAAGGTGTAGCTATTTCATTTTTACAGTTTTTAATCAATAATGCGTTCCAATTGTCCGGACCTGCAGCTGAATGTGGTTTCATTTGTTCTATAGCTCTCACTACATCTTCTGGTGTAAAATCAAAGTCTGTTATATACTTTCCTTGCAATTCCTCTTCAAAGAATGCATTTATGTCAGGTATCACTTTGTTACTTTTTGGGGTACTGAAAACTGATTCATATTGAGCTCTCAGTGTATCTGATATTTCTTTTGGATCATCGGTTAGTTCATTATTTCGCATCCTTAAGGGCCCAATAGCGCACGCATTTTTGTTTTGCTTTTTGCATAGCTTGAGAGGTATTTTGGATTTTCCTTTATTGCTTCTACCACCTTTTCCTCTTCCCTCTCTGTATGGTCCTTAATCAGGGCTTGTATTTCTCTATTGATACCCTCCAGTTTTTCTTTTATTGCTTTCCTGTCATTATCTCTGCAGTTGCCTAACTTCGCCTCCACTCTCTTTCTTTGCGGAAAAGTCTTCTCTTTTGTCTCTAGCCAGCTCCTCTTTCCTTTTGGCTGTGATTTCAGAGCATATTTTTCTAAAATTCTCAGCATTTTTTCTTCCAAGGTTGTTAGCATTTCTTCAGTTGTTTATTTTCGAAAATTGTTCTCCATTCTATTTGGGCCATGTGTGATCTGATTGCTTCCCTATATATATATATATATATATATATATTTTTTTTTTTTTTTTTTTTTTAGGAAGAACCGATTCGCCTCTATTTAAAGGGCATATCTCAGCGGAAAAACAAAGAAAAATGAGAGGAAAGACAGAGGAAAAAGAAAGGGTGGAGGGGACAGTCGAAGTGGAAAAAGACCAAGGATGACAAGGACTGCAGGGTCGAGCCCCATCATCCTTGGGTGCTAGGGCCGGGAGGGCGCACGTGAAACCTCCAGGAACAAGCACGTACAAACGAGCACAAAGAGCACTCAAGAGCACGAGCTTAGAACCCCCTTGCGGGGATATATATATAATACTGTATATATATATATGTATATATATATATATTACTATATATATATATATATATATATATATATATTATATATATATATATTATATACTGTATATATATATACTGTATATATATATATATATATATATAATTATATATATATATATTATATATATATATATATATATATATCTAGTTCCAATAATAAAGGAGGAGATCAATCCGAGGCCAAAAACTATAGGCCAGTGTCGCTTACATCTCATCTCACTAAAATATTTGAAAGAATAGTTAAACAGAAAATCTATGACTTTTTGGAAACTCAGAAAAAATTCAATGATAATCAACATGGGTTTTGGTCAGGCAGATCATGCCTATCACAACTAATGGAACACTACAACAACATTATTGATGCACTTGAAAGAAATGAAAACTATGATGTAATATACAGACTTTGCCAAAGCATTTGACAAGTGTGACCATGGAATCATAATACATAAACTGAAATATATGGGAATAACAGGAAAAGTAGGGAAATGGATATATAATTTCTTTAGTGAGTGGTGGCAAGTTGTTACAGTACAAGGAGTATCAGAATCAGAGGTCCTCAGCTCAGTACCACAAGGAACAGTATTAGTTCCACTACTCTTCATAATCATGCTAACTGACATAGATGAGAATGTTACCAGAGACAGCACAGTAACATCCTTTGCCCATGACACAAAGATCAGTAGAAAAATAAGAAACCCAGAAGATATAGGATCTCTACAAACAGAATCTACAAGTGGATGGAAGACGACAATATGAAGTTTAACATACTGCAAAACACACCCTCCTTTTAAGCGCTCCAACTAACTACTGACTCATGGTAGCAGATTTTGCTTCAGAATGCAGGTGCCAGAGGGCAGAAAGACTCGCATATGTAAATGTTTATTTCTTATTTGCATTCATTTGTCCGTAGCAATAAAATTATCGATACTTTTTGATCACTCCTTGTATATATACAGGGTGAGTCAAAAGTCTTCATACATAGGCAAAATGGTCACTTTATTATGCAATCACTTGTAAGTCACAAAATATGCTCTATGTGGGCACCATTACACTGAATACACATATGGATGTGTTCCTCCCAGTCATGGCAAACATGCATTAACACATCTGGTGCTATGCGTGCACACACATCACGAATGCGTTCCTTTAGGTGGTCCATGTTTTGTATTTTCACCTGGTACACCATGGCCTTCAAGTGCCCCCACAAGTAAAAATCAAGGGGGATGAGGTCTGGGGACCTCGGAGGCCACTCCACAGGACCACAGCAGCCAATCCAGTGACCTGGAAACTGCCTATCCAGCCACTGGCGCACGCAGATACAGTAATGGGGTGGCGCCCCATCTTGCTGAAAGTACACTGGAAATCCCCCATCCTCATTCAGCAGGGACAGCATGACTGTGTCTTGCAGCATGTTTAGATACATTTCGGCATTCAGATTGGTGTCAATGAAAAAAGGGCCAACAATTGTGTTGCCCCATATCCCGCACCACACCATCACTTTTCCAGTGCCTTGCGTCTTTGAGAGACTCATCCAGTGCAGGTTGTCATCACTCCAATAACGTATGTTTTGACGATTAACCTCTCCATGAACATAAAAGTTGGCTTCATCCGAAAACAGGATGCCAGCCGAGAACTCCATGTCTTCGTCCACTTTTGTTCTTGCCCATTCACAGAATGGTCATCTTCGCTAAGATACTGCAACATTTGCATTTTGTATGGATGCCATCTGTGCTCTTTCATAATGCAGACGATACTCCTTTGGCTGACACCACATTCTGCAGACATCCGTCGAGTGCTTTTTTGGGGGCTCTCTGCGAATGCTGCCAGCATCATGGTTGCTGTGCCTTCATTGGTGGCTGTTTGTGGATGGCTACTTCTCAGTTGGTCTGCAACACTTCCAGTCTTCTTGAACTTCTCAATGAGTTTGGCAATGGTGTCATATGTGATGTGCGTGCCAGGGGCGTTCTCCTGTTTGAATCCTCGGCAACCTTGCAACAGCTTCCTGATCCTGCCAGAAGAATGATCTCTATACACTCTTCTTGGGACAAAGGCATCTTAGCACCACCTGCAAAAAAATTAAAATAAATAATCATTTATTTATCATGAACATTTTGCCTATGTATGGAGACTTTTGACTCACCCTGTGTGTGTATATATATATATATATATATATATATATATATATATATATATATATATATATATATATATATACTGGTCTGCAAAAGTATTTGATTCGTAAGTTGTAATATATTTGGAATAAGAATGTATATACCGTATAATAAGATATTTAATTGTAATATAATAATATTTGATATATTTGACAATAAAAACAGGTTAATAAAAGAAAATACCATATTTATTTGTAAAAATTTATTTATAAAAACTTATGAAAATTAGTATCCTGTATGGCCACCCTTGTTCTTTTAGACTAGTTCAAGATGCTGAGGCATTGAGTCAACCAACTTCATGCATGATTCAGGACTGATTTTATACCATTCTTTTTGAAGAACTTTCCATAATTCTTCCTTATTTTTTCCTTATCTTCTCTTGTTCTTACTTTTCTATCAAGCTCATCCCAAAGATGTTCAATAGGATTTAAATCTGGACTCTGAGATGGCCATCCTAGCATTTTAAACCCTTCTTCAACCTTACTGTAGAGCTGTTTTAGTGATTTAGCACTTGCTTAGGATGATTATCCTGTTGAAATATGAAATTTGCATAATCTCCATGAAGTTCTTTAGCAGTTGGGATTGCAATATTAGTGAATAGATGTTTGAATATGTATTGATCCACGTGTCTATTTTCATTCAGTGATCCAGTGTAATTTTCCAACTCCCTTTGATGAGAAGCAGCCACACACATTGATTTCCCCACCTCCTTTTTTTTATTGTTGGAATAAGGTATTCATTCTTATATTCTTCACCAATTCGTTTATTAACAATTTTCCTCCTTTTATCACTACCAAAAATTTTGAATCTGCTTTCATCACTCCATACAATTTTTGACCAGTTCTCAGCATCCCAATCTCTGTGCTGAATAGCAAATTCTAATCATGCTATCATATTATTCTTTGACAATAAAGGTTTTTTCTTACTTACTCTAGCAAATTTTTTATTATCTATTAACCTCCTCCTTACTGTATCAGCACTAACTTTTGTTTCTCCCACTTTCATTAATTCTTTACTCAAGTCATTTGCTGTCATAAATCAATTCTCCAAAGCCAGAAATTTTAGTTGCCTTACACCACGCTCTGACAAAACCCTCTTTCTTCCAGTTCAGACTAACTTACAAGTACTTCCTTGGTTTAAAATATGTTTCTTATAGTATCTGATTGTACCTTCACTTATCTTAAGCATTTTTGCAATACTTGTATTGGAATAATTACCCATTTTAACAAGAGCAGTTAATTCTCCTAAGTCTTGGCTAGATAACTCGTATGTCTTAACCATCCTGTCAAATTGGAAATATATAGGTAAAAATTTTGTTGAACAGTGTTAAAATGAACCTTCCACTATCGAGGCTGACAGCACACTAAACTGCACATAGTCTATACGGTACCACTAATTTCAAAATTACAGGTCTTTTAATTTAGTGATGCCAAATTATCAAAATATTGAAGAAACTCTATGGGAATTAATTACAATGACTTTTAAAGTGGCAAAATATTGTATTTAATCTAATAATTACTGTCTTATACTAATTTATTTGTGTTCTGCATAACATAAATTACCATAAAAAATATATTAACAAAATAAATTTTACTAAATCACAAAAAAATAAAGCTAAGCTACCATTAATATCTGGATAATATTTCTCAATTTATAAATACTTTTGTGGACCTGTGTGTGTGTGAGAGGCATAAATAGGACAGAAAGCGAAATGGTTACTAACTTTTCATTTATTTTAAAGAATATGCCTATAACTAGCATTGCACACAATAAGCCAAATTTGCATTACCAAAATGAAAATTTTCATTGAAAGTTAGTGGTTCTTTTGTTGTAATTTTCATTTTTATATTTTTAAGAACATTTCACTCAATAAATACAAAGATTGTTTCGAATTCAATCCCTATTGTATCCTTCAGAAATTTTGCCTTCTACACTTTTTTGAAGCGAAATCATTGATGATCTATCATACAACAATTGTGGGGCCCTAGGCAGTTGCCTAATTCACCTATTGGAGGAAACAGCCCTGTATATGTGATGAATAGTAGACTCATGAATACAGTAGAGAGTTTCTAGGATGGAAGTAGTGCATGTGTGAAAAGAAATAAAGAACCGAGTGAATGGTTTGATATAAGTTAGTGTGCATCAAGGATATGTGATGTCTCCATGGCTGTTTCAATCTGTTTATGATGGAGTGATGAAAGAGGTGAAAATGTGACTGATACAAAGAGGACTAATCTGGTGTGTGATGGGAATGGGTGGGGCATGTTGAATCTTTTGTATGTTGATGATACTGTGCTATTTGCTCAAGAGTGAGCGTGATATGCAAGAGGCTGTTAAGAGTTTTGTGACTGTGAGAGAAAATATTGTTGAAAGTGAATATGAGTAAAAGCAAGTTATTGATTGTGGAGAGAGAGGAAAATTTGGACTGTCATGTGATGGTGAATGCTGAAACGCAACAGGTGGTAAAGTCTCTTAAGTAATTGGGATGTGTTTTGAACAAAAGAGGTATGAGTATGGTTGAAATTAGTAGTAGAGTGATTTAAGGAAGAAAGGTGGTAGGTGTGCTGAAAGTAGTTGGGAGGAAACAGAGACTGGGTACAGATGCAGCAAGATGTTTACATGAAGGTATGTTAATACCAACACTTTTGTATGGATGTGACTCACTGACATAGCATGAAGAGAAGTCAAAGGTAAGAGTAGTTGAGATGGATAACTTGAGAAATATGTGTGGAATGAGCTGGACTGATAGAGTGAGAAATCATGTAGTTCTGGAGAGATATGGTGTTCAGAAGTTGGTGAAAGTAAAAATTGAGGAAAGTGTGTGAAGGTGGTTTGGGCATGTTGAAAGAATGGAAGATGATAAGAGTTGTGAAGAGTATCTGTGATGGTAGTAGGAGGAGAGGTAGGTTGAGAAGAAGGTGGATGAATATTGTGAATGATTGCATGAGGGAGTGTGGACTTGATCTGGGTGATGCATGAGAAGTGGCTGCAGGTAGGTTGGAATGAAAAACGTTTGTTAGAGGTATGTACATAAGTTCAGGACACACTCTTATTTTGACAAAGCCTTGAAGTCCACTATGATGGCATATCGTCACTGGGTTTGGAATTTAGCCATGTGGGGGGATGCTGGTCAATCAATTCCAGTGTGATGAATGTGTATGCATTAGTTTCTTCATTACCTTCTGTATTCTATATCCAAGCATGTCTGCCTTCTCACCCCAACATGTTTAGGAAATGATATTTTTGATAACTACAACTAGTATGTTATATATACTGTATATTATTTTTATATTATTTCAGAATATGGAGGTCTTGGGTTGGATTTTCGGTATGCTGTTGCAGCTGCAGAAACCTATGGTACTATTCCATGTGGAGGAATTCCTATGTCCATTGCAGTTCAAACAGACATGGCTACTCCAGCTTTAGTAAGGTATTATTGCTTGAAGGATCAAATTTGGTACCACTGTTAAAATTTCTACTTTGGATAGTAGATGCATTTTTCATGGTTATTTTTAACACTAAAAATTTTAGGAATGTTTTTAATTCTAATCTATTGCATTCATTTCTATTTGAAGTCCATAACTACTCATTTCATATGAAGTTACTCAGTTTCATATGACCTAAATGGTGAGAATGTGGCAAAGAAAATAGAAATGACAAAATTTAATGAGAACTTTTAATTCAGAATCGGGATATAAGAATCCTATCTTTGGAAAATACTCTCCCATGAGTGACAAAGAAACCTCAGGCTTTTGCGGGCACGCATGGCTGT
Source organism: Bathynomus jamesi (assembly GCA_023014485.1). Taxonomy (NCBI): domain Eukaryota; kingdom Metazoa; phylum Arthropoda; class Malacostraca; order Isopoda; family Cirolanidae; genus Bathynomus; species Bathynomus jamesi. The sequence goes on along the minus strand of JAJOZX010004823.1, from coordinate 77,892 downwards.
GTGGAATTAGAAGTATAAATGAGGATGCAAAGAGGGTGCAAGTGGCCAAAGGAATAGTGATGTGAAATTGGGGTATGGAACGAGGTGGAGGAGGATGCAAGAGGGGTGTTAATTCCGAATGAAAGAGGAATGACATGAACAAATGAAGGAGTATAAGTGTGCTAAAAAAAATGTTTATATGCAAAGTTTAAGAGTGAAAGGAGCAGTGATTGTAGCATATGCACCTTGTGATAGTAGATGTGTAGAAGAGATGTGATTTTTTGGAATTTGCTAAGGGAGTTGACCCTGAGCCTGGAGTGATTAGGAAGCATGGTGTGCCAGGAATAGATTACATTGGTCATAGAATAAAAGAAGCGTATGTTATAAATACAGTGGCACTCATAAGTATTCGTACAGAGGAATATTTAACCCCATTAACCTCAGCGCTGTTCTGTGCATTGGTCTCTCTTCACATGAAGGTCAAGCTGGTGGCCCTGCCTCTAGGTCTGGCTTGGTGGAGGAGTGAGTTGCTTTCTTGCACTCTCCACTGTACATAGTACCAGATGAGCTAGGAGTACCTGGCTATCTTGACACAGGCATCTAGTCTTCTCTTGAAGACTTCAACTTTGACCCCTGTAATGTTTCTGCTGTCCTTTGGGAGCTGGTTAAAAAAGTCTTGACCCCCTGACAACCAAGCTATTTTCCTTCAGTGTTGAGGAGGTCCCTTGTCAGGCCTTTAATTTGGGAACACTACACATCCTGCCTTTCCTATTTTCCAGTGTTGTTTGAATGGTAATTGGGTTTAGGGTCATTCCAGGACAAATCATGCACAAAAAATGAAATTTGTAACCACTCCAACTTGGATTTTTCTCAAATTTGGTAATCTCAAGTTTTCGCACAATCAGATTAACGGTTCAAAAGTTATGGGCCCCCCAATTTTGGGGGTGGGAGCTGGCCCCTTAATGTTTAAAAGTTCATAACTCAGTCCCTAATTGAGCTAGGAAAAAAATTTAAAAACCATTTGAAAGCTCAAATCCGAAAGAATAATTGACTAAGTAATATAATGCATTTAATCAAATAGTTAAAAAGTTATATCAGTTTGAATATCTTTTTTTGGAGGGGAGCTACCCCCCTATGATACAGATATTCAAGATTTTTTTTTGTCATTTTGTACCTCAGTTACTCTTCTATATGACTTGGTCAATGACATTGTGTATTTTCTTGCACTTTTATTATAAGGTACTTGCTAGCAAGATGATGACATAGCCAAAGTTCAGGAATTAGCACACACACACACACACACACACACACACACACACACCACACACACACACACACACGTTTTTTATCCATAGGGCCAGAACATGAGACTTCACCACCTGAAATTTTAGCCAAGTACAGGTTTTCAAACACTACTGGTAAAATGAGTTAAAAATGAAAAAGATTAAAAACTCTCCATATTAATGGTGACCAAGAATGTTACATGCATTTTTTAATAAACTTTAGCAGTTTTCCTAATTCTATAATTATTATGTAGTCATTTGAATGAGCTTTTTCCAATATTCAATATGAAATATAATAAAAATGCATCATGTTTGTCTGTATGTATATTGCTTCAAAACACAGTGTACAACATCTATAGCAAAAGTCTTCTGTAATGCATTCCACGCCACACAGTGAAAATTTGATCAACTTGTTCCTCAGTTAGTTTTTCTGGACCTTCTATTGCTTCTAAAAATATGTTTTAGCGTGAAGTGGCTGCCAAGTTTTTCAGTCTGTCCTGTAAGGCTGTAACCTTAGGCCTGTTCAAAAATCAACTTTTTCTTATTTTCATAGGTTTCTGTACATTTTCCCATGCTTTTTGACCTGAAAAAGCCGAAAATCACAACTATTTTGACCTAGGATGTTGGGAAGCATTGCCGCATGGAGCTTTAAATTTTCTGCCTTGAAATCGGCCAAAGCGCCAATTCCGGGTCCCTTGAATTATGTTTTGCACTTTAACTTTTGATCTAAACAAGATAGAGCAACAAATTAGGTATCAAATGAAAGAGCATAAAATTAATAAATAATAATAATAATAATAATAATAAATAATAATTAATAATAATAATATAATAATAATATCTATCATTTTTCAGGAAACAACAGAAACTCAATCAGAATCTAGAAAACCATCTACAAGTTACAACTTCACAATGGCATTAAGCAAAGAGCTGAGGGAGCTCTGTGGGCGCACAGTTGATATCTCAGAACCTCCACGTGCTGTCCACAGGCAGGTGTCAACTGGGCCATCTACCAGATCTCTCACTGAAACTTTCCTGGTTGGATACCCTTCAGCTTTTATCAGTGGTTCCCAGCTTCCCACCAACAGACAGGCATTCCAGTATTTCCTTAATCTTCAGAATTTACCGGAAAATGCAGGGAGGCCCATGGTTCAAGACCTTGCATATGAAACAGTTGAATCTATCATCCTATTCTGGCAGATGGCTAGGATCAAGACAATGACCAAGTACAACGCAATGAAGCTCTTCATGAAACTACATGAGAAACATCGTGCTCTGGTGAAAAGCAAAGGAAGAGCAAGTAACCCTGGAGGAAAAAGAGGAGCATTTGTGCTGGAATTAGACAGCCTGTTCGATATAGGAGCTCCAGATGCAATCCAGGAAATACAGAACAACAGACTGTTATCCAGAGAGAAGAAAGATGAGGATATCAGGTTCTACGAAGACCAAAAGACTGAGAGGAAAGGTCATATGTCTGGTCATGACAAGATTTTTGAGACAAGATCCCTGCAGCAAGCAGCGAGGAATGAAAGACTGCAGCATAGACAAGAACAAGGTAAAACTAATTACTTTGAACGTTACAAAAAGTTTTAAGTTTTACTCCATTGCGATATTTAGCATGTACTTAACAATTACTGTCTTAAAATGTTGTACTATTTTACAGCTGCAGCAGAACAAGAGGCAGTTGTTCATGTGGATGACATTACCTGGGGTGACTCAACTGACAACGACGCTAACACAGAGGACATGGATTACCATCAGCCTCGTCCTGGATGTTCTCACCATCAAGACACTGTGACTAGTGTGACTTTGACATTTCCAAGGAAGGTCATGGAATGTGATGTCATCTGCAATACAGCTGATCGTCTTGGTTTATTAGACAATCAAGTTACTGCCATGGTTTCTGCCACCTTGAAAGCTGGAGGGGCTGATCTGGATAACTTCGTCATCTCAACCTCAACAACACGTCGCAACAGAATGCTGTCCAGGTATAATATCAGCCAGAGTCACATGTCCAAGTTTTGTGAAAAACCCCCACAGTACGCTGCCTTACACTGGGATGGAAAGTTGCTCAAAGATGTCTTGGGCAGTGAACCTGGAAGTACCTCAGAGACTTTAGCTGTGCTAGTGTCTGGTCCACCTTCATACACTGAAGGAAAGTTATTGGGAGTACCTGTCATCGACAATTCTTCTGGCACAGCTCAGGTTGAGGCTTCAATGGATTTACTGGAGACATGGGAACTTACGGATAATGTTACTGCCCTTGTTTTTGACACTACATCCAGTAACAGTGGAGTTCACAGAGGAGCTGCCAAACTGCTAGAGAAAATGCTGAACAAAAAGGTGTTTTATCTGGCCTGTCGACATCACATCCTGGAAATCCTAGTAGGAGCAGTTTGGGAGAAGCTGTTTGGGAAGGTGAAGGGGCCAGATAATCCCTGGTTTGAGCATCTGAAGGATGTTTGGACGGACTTGTCCAAGGAAACCCAAAGATGCTGGCTATCAACAGCAAATGGCTGAAGGAAAAGAAGAAGAACAGTGAAGAAATACTCTAAGACATTCTAACAGCAGAAAGGCTTCCAAGAGCCGACTACAGGGAAATGGCTGAACTGACAGTCATTGTTCTTGGAGGAATGCCTCCTCGAGGTATTCACTGGAGTCGACCAGGCGCCATTCATCAGGCCAGATGGATGGCCAGAAACCTGTACTCCATGAAAATGCTGATGTTTGCAGATCAACTTGAGTACGACGAAGACACTGTATCAAAGCTGGAAAGACTCAACACCTTCCTTGCGCTGTTCTACACTCCTGTATGGATGATGTCAATGTCTGCTGCAGATGCTCCCGTGAATGATCTAAGTCTAATCCAGGACATGTTGAAGTACAAGAAAACTGACCCAGAGCTTGCTGATGCAGTACTTAATAAGATGGAAAACCACAAATGGTACCTGACGCAGGAAGTCGTGCCATTTGCCCTGTTCAGCAGTAGATTGAGTGACACATTGAAGCATGACATTGCTGCCCAGTTACATGCCACTGAGAAGCCAGACAGCTTCAGAACAGGAAAGCCTCTATTCCAGAGAGTCACAGCTAAGACCACCCTGGTTGATCTCATTGGCCCAGAATCACATTTCCTGCTGGACACACTGAACATTGGATCCGAGTGGCTTCTGGAACCTGTCACGTCTTGGCCACAGAATGAGGACTACAGAAAAGCGTTGGACTATGTTAAGAATCTGAAAGCGGTGAATGACATTGCTGAACGTGGTGTCAAGATGATGAGCGACTTTGCAAATGTCATAACAACAGATGCCAAGCAAAGGGACTATCTCCTTCAAGCTGTGGAGTTCAACAGACTCCGCTTTGACAGCTTCAAGAAACAAACTCTCAACAACTGACTGTGTAAATGTCATTATGAAATTAATCATCATGTAATGCTTTCACTTCTTGATCGATTAGACTTGACAAAATGTTAATCTCAAATTTGTGTCATGAATAAGGCGCCTTGTCTGCCTTGAGTGTGAGAAAACGAATTTTGTGATATTTCTGAAATCTTTGTATGTACCAATGTGCCATTTCTTGTTCCAAGACTATCATAATTGTATAAGTTAGAAAGAGGATTAAAAACACTTTAATTTGGTGCCTATTTTGTTGCTCTATCTTGTTTAGATAAAAAGTTATAGTGCAAAACATGATTCAAGGGACCCCGGAACTGGTGCTTTTGGCCGATTTCAAGGCAGAAAACTTAAAGCTCCATGCGACAATGCTTCCCAACAACCTAGGTCAAAATGGTTGTGATTTTTGGCCTTTTCAGGTCAAAAAGCATGGGAAAAAGTACAGAAACCTATGAAAATAAGAAAAAGTTGATTTTTGAACAGGGCTACTGTAACCTTCACCTCCTGACAAAAACCTGAAAAAAAAACCTGCGCACACACTATTAAAATAAGAGATAATTTTTACTGCCTGTTTGTAAGTTCGAGTGGTATCACGCTTGTGTAGTCATGCTACAACTTGTCACAGCAAAAAGAGATTGTCTGAGGGCTCCTTCCATTAGCATGAGCCTTGGTTATTGAGGGTTCAGTTTGCCTTTTGTGCAGGGCTGTGGAGTCGGCACATAAAAAACTGACTCTGACTCCTCAATTTTTTGTCTATCCGACTCCGAAGGTATATTAATTCTAAATCTGCTATGATGATAATTACACACGAGGCATTTCATCACCACCACGTGAATCATCAGGCTACTTTTTAAACCCATAACCTGCAAAGTTTGAGTCTAATGGCTGTAGCAATGCCATTATGGCTTTTTTATTTTTTATTTATGAAAAAACAAAATTCATTGAGCATAAAACAAAAAACAAAATTAAATTTAAGACTACGACAAAATAAAAATTTCATTAAATGCAATCAAATATATAAAAGTATTCCTGCAAAATTTATTAAACTAAGGCCAAGGGTGAAAATCTAAAATTTATGAATAACTTGTTCATAGGAACAGAATTGCTTCTGCCAGATCCTCTTTCATTGAAGCCCTTAAATCTGATTTAATTATTTTCAGTGTGGAAAACAGTCTCTCCACACTGACCTGAGTGGGTGGCATGGCTGTTACTATCAGGGTTGTGGAGTCGGAGTCGTGGAGTCGCACGTTTCAGGGTGGAGTCGGAGTCGGAGTCGAATTTTTACAATGTGTGGAGTCGGAGTCGGAAAATTTTGGACCGACTCCACAACCCTGGTTATAGCCACTAGGTTAAGAAGGGTTATTCAATTTTAAGTAGGACTACTACTGGTTAGACCTTAATTATGTTTAAGAGAATCTTTTTCATTTATATATATATATAATATATATATATAATATATATATATTATTGGAAAAAATAAAAATCCCTTAATATGATAATATCTACAAGTCAATATCCTTCTTAATATTTGAATGTTCCCTTATCCTAGAAAGTAACCTGACGATTCATGTGGTGGTGATGAAATGTCTTATTATTATGATAATTATAGAGTGAAACACTAGAGGAGTCGGAGTTGTATATTTAAAATGTGAGGAGTCGGAGTCGGATTTTTAGATTTTTTACAATGTGTGGAGTCGGAGTCGGAAAATTTTGGACCGACTCCACAACCCTGGTTACTATCATAGCTGTATCTCTTAAAATCTCTGGATATGCGGGGATGACTTCTTGTATTGTTAGTTTAGATGAGCAATCATATTTTTCCACTTCTTTTACGCCATCAGAAAAATCTTGCTTAAATTTCATTAGTTTAACATCAAAAGGTTGCCTATGCACGTTTAAGCGGCGACGCTTTGCTTTTGAGCGTTCAATTTTATCTAAATATTTTTGAAAGTCTAATTCCATCATTTGAAGAGGATGAGAGGGACTTACTACTCATATCTTCATCCTGTGGTTCAGGATTTTCAGGTAATAGCCCTTTTATGCGAATTGCAACCTCGCAGAGGGCCTCTTTTGCTTTAGCAATTTGTTCTTTGGTCAACAAAATTTGGTTCATTGGATCTATGTAGACAGCAGCTAATAAGATCTCATTTTCCAGTAGCAGACCCTCTCTTTTCTTCATTGAGGATACAATTCCATCAGCAATTAATCCTCCAGTTTGGGATAGACGAAATAATAAATTTTTCCATTCCCATAGGAATGTACCAGGAGTTAAATCCTCTGCTTGCAACTTTTTGGTGACAGTATAAGGGTGAGCAAGCAGAGCTTCTAATTGTGTAACCTCCCTCCATTGAATTTCAGTTAGTGAAACATTGGGATTATCAATGTCTTCTAGGAATGGTTTTAGATCAAGCAAACGCTTAATCATCATATATGTGCTCCCCCAGCGTGTTGCTTGGTCCAAAATAGCTCCCTTTCCTGCACGTCTCTGGATAATTAGCATCAATTTTAGAGGTCCTGGCTGCAGTGGCTACTTGCCTCAACTTGCCTATCAGAGTAGCTGCATGGCAATCTCTCAATCCATCTCTTATTGCTAGCTGCAATGTATGTACAACACAACGCATATGTTGGATTAGAAAGAGCTTAGATGCTTCAACAATATCATCTAAAATTTCATCACTCTGTTCTGTTTGTGCTGTTTGAGAATCAGTTTCAGGAATGTCATCTTCATTAGCCACTTTTTCTTCATCAACTTTATTCAGCTTTTCTATCGTGCTTAGCATGTTTGAAGCATTATCTGTGACAATACATAGAATCTGCTCTTTCTTAATTACAAAGTCTTGTAAAACTTCCTCCACTAACTTCTGAAGATAGTCGCTGTCATGATGCGCCTCGGTGTCCTTTACTCCCAATGTCCGAGTTACCATTTTATTGTTTTCATCAACAAATCTAGCATTGATGGCAAAATAGTTAACTCTATGACGCGTGGCTGCATCCATTTTAATAAATATGAAGCATCCCTTAAGAGTTCTTCGAAGTTCTTCCTTTTTATTTGTGACTTCTTCAACTATAATTTTTCTGATACTTTGTCTTTCCAGAGAAACTCCAAGTTTCTTGGCCATTTCTCCATTTAGGCCTAGAAAGGCTGGTTGTGAAAATAAAGATAAGGCTACACCATTTCTTACTACCAGTTCGATGATGTGCTTCTTGAACTTTTCTGTGGTCATTGTTACGGTAACTTTGTCTGTAGTAAAGAATCTTGTAACTTGTAAGTGGTGCTTGTCATTCAGTAGATTTCTGATCTTTTGTTAACTTTGAAGTAGTTGGAAGGTTTTTATTACTTTCTCAATGACAACTTCTAAAATTTTGGGATGGAAACGCTGCAAATGTCTTTTCAAATTTGATGCTCTGGTTGGTGCATTTTTATCAGAGCCAGTAAAACCACTGATTTTTGCTTCACATAATTTTTCACCATCATCATCTTCTATCATACGAAATGTTTCCCATCTGTGGTTATTCTAAAATATTCAAAAACTGCAGACTTTGTTTGAAGTGTCTTTGCCATTGTGAAAGGGGTTTTAGACTTGAAAGTTAAAAACTTATGAAATTTAGAAAGAACTCGAAATTAAATAAGCATTAAAAATAAAAAATATTATCTGAAAAGAAAAAATGAATTAATGGCATTAGTGTCTGAAATGGGAAACATTGTGTTTATTATTTAAGTGGTTTAACCACCATAGCTGCCAGTGATATCACACACAAAAACATATTTTATTAAAATTTATATTGAGGTCGGAGTCGGTACATTTTTACTGACTCCGACTCCAGCAGCACCAAAATTGCTTCCGACTCCACGACTCCGACTCCACAGCCCTGCTGTTTGTGACCACATGATAAACACTGCTCATATATGGTATCTGTTTGCCATATTATTTTAGTGCCTTGCCTATATTGGCTGTGCTTGTATTTGCCTGTTATCATTAAAAATCATTAACATTTAATATTCTTTCTACTTATTACAGGAACTGAAGCTAATATATAAATTTTAAACATGTCTTACCATTTAAATTATAATAAACAGTGTTGTGACCCCTTTAAGAGAGACAAGAGACGAATCTTAAAGGGTTTAAAAAATTTATTAAATGTAACAGAAAAAAATCCTGCACTCCTTAACTGGAAAGTTTGTACAACTTGTTCTGTACGATTAAGTGAACTTGAAGAACCTGATAAATTATTTAATGATGTTTTTGAAACTGAGTCATCTACAAGTACCTCTTCATTTCAAAGCAGTCCAGCAAGTACACATTTGCAAACTGACAATCCTGGTGAAATCAGTGATATTGAAATCTGTAGAGAACAAACCAAGAACATTCGTGAAGAAATGGAGATTTCACCAATAAAATTCTGTAAGTAGTGTATGAATTATAATTTGGGGACTTATTTTTGAAAAGTATAGTTATCAGAAAATGCATTATATGATTTTTAAAAATCATCTAAACTCTTTATCTTTGTGTATACATTGTTTCATAGGTTATGAAAATAATGCAGTTTTATCAAACTTATAAACATAACATTCTTTAACAATTTAAGGAATTGCAAGAAAATAGTTATGTACAATAAATGAGTTCTGATTAGTCATTAAATTATGAAGATTTGTTGCTGTAACTTACAGTAATTCTAAATTTTGGATGATACCTAATCTCAAATGGTATGAACACTGACAGGATATCTAAAAAAGCATCAGACAAATATGACAAGTGTGTATCTACTTTGAAAAAGAATTTTGAACAGTCTTTCTCAGCATCTGTGGGTGAGGGAGCATCTACATCCAAGAGATTATGCATGGAAAAAGAATTGGAAAGGTAAGGATTGCTCAAATTCAACTAAATTAGTGACTTATGGTCACAATTAAAGAGAGCGGAAGTGAAGAAACTGCAACTGCAGAGTCGGTACAGCACATCTAACCTCTTAGAAGCTGTTTTGGAAAGAGGGTATATGTGATCTTTCCAGGAAAGATCACGAGAAAAGGAAACCAAGAATGTTAAGAGGAAGGATTGAATTGTGTATTGCTAAAGGCAAGGGGATAGTCATGTGGAAGATTGTGATAAGTAGACAGATGGAGGAACCGAGTTTTTGAGGTATTGAAAATCAAGGAATCTGCCCCAATCAGAGATGGCAGAAATATCAAACGTCAGGTGTATCATAGCCGTTCTACACGAATCATGGAATGACTGCTAAGAGGAACAGCTTTGCGAAGTGGGTGGAGAAGTGAAGAGTGGAATCATTGGCAGAGGAGTGGATAGGACAGGAAGTATCACTCAATAGATCATTGATAAATAAAAGGAAAAGAGTGGGTGACAGAACAGAACCCTGAAGAACACCATTGTTAATAGCTTTAGGAGAAGAACAGTGGCCATCTACAACCGCAGCTATAGATCGGCCAGAAAGGAAATTAGAGACGAGGGAATAGATAGAAGGATAGAAACCGAAGGAAGGCAGTTTCGAAATTAAAGAGTTGTGCCCAGACTCTATCAGAAGATTTTGATATGTCTTACGCAATAGCAAAGGTTTCACCAAAATCCAGAAAGGAGGATGACCAAGAGTCAGAGAGATATCAAGAAGATCGCCTAGAGCGTCCCTTGCAGAACCTATACTTTATTTAAACTTTTCCAAATGAACGATAAACTTTTTCATAAGTATCTTATGCATGGTACAAAAGATAAGGACGAATATAACTGAAATATTTCTCTCTACGAATATTTATGAGCACCACTGTAAATACTGACATTGCAAGTAGCGAATTGAAGAATGAACGAAGGTATTGATGTATGTGAAAGGAGACTTCAAGTAAATATAAATAAAAGTAAGGTTATTGTCATTGAGAGAGAAGAAATTAGCTTGTAACAGTGTGGCGAAAGAGGTAAAGTTCGCTGAAAGGTGTGTGGAGAGAGTTACAAGGAAAAGAAGTACCTCAAAAGGCCTTGCGGCCCATACCGAGGAGGTACCAATGGCAACGGGTGCCAGGAAAAATTTTCTACACACTCAAATAGTGTGCAAATTTGGTCTAACCTTTTCTTGAAATGATCCACAGAGGAACTGTTCACAACTTCTGAAGGTAAACTGTTCCACGTGTCACAGATCTTATACGTAAAGTAATTCCCACACACACACTAGTCCTAAACCGTTTCAAATCCAACTTCCAACCATTGTTGCGAGTTGGGTTATCATTTAAACTAAACATGCTTCTAAAATCGACATCGTTGAACCCGCGTAAGAGCTTGAAAACCTCGATCAGTTGACCGCGCAAACTCCGAGTTTGCAGCGAAAATAAGTTCAGGGCGCGTAAGCTTCGATTGTAGCCCATATGCCTAACGGAAGGGATTAACTTTGTGGCCCTCGCCTGCACTCGCTCCAGCCTCTCAATATCTTTCCTGAGGGTGGGCGACCAGAACTGCACAGCATACTCCAGGTGCGGCCGAACCAGGGAATTGTACAGAGAGAGCACAATCTCCTTGTTCCGAAACTGAAATTGCCTTCTGATATAACCCAACAGCTTCTGGGCTTTCTTTTCCACCTCTACGCACTGTTTCGTAAACTTAAGGTCGTTGCTAATTAGGACACCCAAGTCCTTTTCCAAATCAGTCGCCTCGATATTACTCCCCAACATCGAGTAGTTCGACTTGGGATTGGCGTAGCCAATGTGCATCACTTTGCATTTACCCAAGTTAAACGGTATTTGCCATTTTTCGGACCACTCTCCTATCCTACCTAGGTCCGCACGCAGTTCCTCGATCACTTCGGGCGTCCCAACATTGGCCCCAAGCTTGGTGTCATCAGCGAATTTGGCGATCCGACTGACGATGCCACCGTCGATATCATTTATGTAAATGATAAACAACAGTGGCCCCAAAACGGAACCCTGAGGAACCCCACTAGTGACCGCCCAACCCGAACTAACCCCTTTAATTACAACCCTCTGCCGCCTATTCTTCAGCCAGTTTTCAATCCACCTACCTACTTCCCCACCGATACCCAGCGCGCGACTTTCGCCATTAGCCGGCGGTGAGGTACCTTATCAAAGCTTTCTGAAAGTCGAGATAAAGTATATCAATCGCCCTACTCTTATCATACTCACCCAACATGACGTGGAAAAACTCGAGCAAGTTGGTGAGACACGACCAATGCCGTCTAAACCCATGTTGGGAGTCCCCAAGCAGCTTGTAGGAATCCAAATGGTCAACGATCATATCCGCTATTATCCCCTCTAATAATTTACCTACAACTGAAGTGAGACTAATGGGACGATAGTTCCCTGGACTTTCGTGATCCCCTTTCTTAAAGATAGGGGTCACGTTGGCTTCCCTCCAGTCACCAGGCACCTGGCCCGTCTCCAAAGATTTGTTGAAGACTGTAGCCAGATGGGGAGCCACCTGGTCGCGCACCTCCCGCAACACTGGGAAGAAACTGGTCTGGCCCAGGAGCCTTAAACGCGCTCAGTTTGTCTATTCTATCGGCAACGACTGTCGCGGTACATCGAACACTATCCAGGCCAGCACCTTCGTGCCTGACGCCTGGCTCGAGGATGACGCGGATGTCCTCCCAGGTGAACACTCCCGCAAAGTACTCATTAAGCACATTAGCGATGTCCGCGTCGGAGGTCCGCAGAACGCCGCTTCGATCCTTTAACGGACCTATCATGCTTCTAATGGGCTTTCTACTATTAACATAACTGAAGAACTCCTTAGGGTTCCCCTTGCAGAGGCTTGCCACCCGTAGTTCTTCGTTACGTTTCGCTAGCCTAACCTTCGCCTTCACTTCCCTACACAGGCGGACATACGCTTCAGTGTTCTCATGGGAACGATTAGCCTTGGCCCTCCTATACGCTACTTTCCTATTTCGGATAGTCGAAGCGATGTCACGACTGAACCACTTAGGCTGCGTTGAAGCAGGGGCGACCGGTTTTGAGGGTATGGCAGCAGACTGCAGCACCATAAATCGTCCCGGAATGCACTCCACACTCTCAACATCGCCGCCGACCTTAACCCCATCTCACCTACGCTATCCCGAGGCTAACAAAGTCCGCCCGCCGTAGATCGAGCTTACTGCCTCTCGAGTTACTACGCTTCACCCGAGGGACGTACACACAGAACCTAATCAGACCGTGATCACTCCCGCCCAACGATTCGTCAACGGTGAGGCCAGTGACGAGGTTGTCTTCGGTCGTGAATACTAAGTCTGCAACGCTTTCGCCTCGTGTAGGCTCATTGACCCACTGAGTGAGGAAGTTCTCATCAGCAAAGTCAACTAGCCTCGTCCCTTCAGCATCAGCAGTCCTGTCTTCCCAATTTATGCCGCGACAGTTGAAGTCTCCTAAAACTACACATACCCTATCCCCTAGCAGGCTACGTAGTTCGATGTACATGGCTGTATCCTCCTCGAGGAGGAGATGCGGAGGTCTGTACACCAAGATTAACCTATAGTTCACCCCTCCCACGTTCAAATCGACGCCAAGCAGCTCCCGTTCCGACCGGAACTGGCAGTCAACCGGACTCAAGTGTCCCTCACGTATATTAGTACCCCCTCCCTCTCCCCACGGGTGCGGTCTTTGCGAAACATTCTATACCCGGGAAATTCGAACTCCCCAACGTAGTCCCTACGATCAGTATGAATCCAGGACTCGGTGATAGCAACGATATCTTGGTATTCTGATGCTAAGAGCGCCCGTAGCTCGCAGAACTTATTCCTAATCGACCAAGCATTAAAAAGCACTGCACGGAGGGAGCCTTCCCTATTCAGACCGCCCCCTAGCACGACCCGTTTCCTGAACAGCCAGGGCTGTCGGGAGTTGAAGAGCCCCTCACCAACGTTGGGGCAACTTCCGCAGGAGCCTGAGCCCCCTCCAACGTGGAAGGAGGGTCACCCATCTGTACCTGGACGTACCCTTTAGTTGAAGGTACGTCCGCCACCGGCTCAACATCATCTCTCCCCGGTAGTGGCCCGTCATCTCTCCCCGGGCTCGACCTCACCATTCTGTATAGGTGCCGGTTGAGCAGCGCGCCTAGCACACCTTTACCCTTGTTATTGAGGTGGACACCATCCCTCTGGTAAAGGTCCCACCTACCCGAAAATGCGTCGAAGGGGTCAATAAACCTCACGCTCAGCGGGACGCACAAGTCTTGCACCCTCTCGTTGATGCCAATGACCTTACTGAGCGCGTGGTCACTGGCATTCATCCGCGGTAAAATACCCATCAACATTCCCCTGTCTGTCTTCAGTTTTAGATCATCCGCAAGAGACATGATCTCGGTGATGATCCCTTCTGTAAGACCTACCCTCCCGCCTTTGAGGAACAGGTCGTTGCCACCAGCGTGGACAACGATCACAGTCCTCCGACTAGCCACGCGCAGCTTCTCTACCTCCTTCCTTAAGTGCGCCGTTCCCCGCCCAGGTAAGCACCTTACCTTCCTCCCGTCCCAGTTTGCAGAAGCAAAGTACTTTTCCTGGCCCCTGATCTGCGAGTCCCCAATCAAAACGGTCTCTTCCTCCTTCAAGCACAGGAGAGTAAAGCGGTTGGAGGTCCTGACAGGAGCAACTGGGGTCTCAGGCTTCGGCTTCGCAGCCTTCTTGCCCGAGACCTTTCGATACCTGTCGCCACCCATAGACGCACTTACACCACCCGACCCACCCCGACCGGCAGCTACATCCTTCGTTTTTTGGGCCATCAGTAGGCCCCTTCCCACCCTTTTTCTTTATCGGCCCCTTCCCACCCTTTTTCTTTATCGGCCCCTTCCCACCCTTTTTCTTTATCGGCCCCTTCCCACCCTTTTTCTTTATCGGCCCCTTCCCACCCTTTTTCTTTATCGGCCCCTTCCCACCCTTTTTCTTTATCGGCCCCTTCCCACCCTTTTTCTTTATCGGCCCCTTCCCACCCTTTTTCTTTATCGACCCCTTCTCTATCGGCCCCTTCTTTACGCCCTCCACCTTGCGCCGCGGTTCCGTGCATTCCACGTGGGTCGCTGGCGATTCCTCACACTGATTTTGTACCCTGGCCCTCGGTTGCACCTCTACCCTTTCTCCGCAGTCCCGAGCTCTGTCCAGTCCATCGCTGGACCGCCTTTCCACGGCAGCTATCCTATCAATGAGCTCCGGGGTGGAGGGCGCAGCCGCGTCAGTGACCGCCGCACCTCCAACAGCCGGTCTGGACGACTCGAGCCGCCGGACCCTCTCCTCTAGCTTCTCGTAAAACCGCATGAGTTCGCAAAAGCGGCACATGCTGGAGTGGTTGATCTTCGCGAAGCAGGCTTCTTTGAAGTTCGTCACCCACTGGTTTACTTCACACCTCGCACATTCAGCCTTCAGTTTCTGCGGTCCACTCATTGTAATTTTTTTTCTCGAACTCTGAATACTCTGAATAAGATAAAGCGTTCTAGCAATGAAAACTATCAAAAACGTTCTGACCAGTATATAAAAAGGAGGGGGGGGTGGATTCTTCCCGCGCGTAGACGCATCCGCCGATTTGCAAGTGACGTTCATCCCATCCAGAAGACTACAACTCTTGCTGCTGCTGCACCGACCAAGGGTCTCCCCAGGACCGGACAGTCCCAAACGTGTCGCAGCTACCAACTGACAAACACTCGCGACGCAGGCGTCACGGATTTCCCGCCAGGAGCGACAGTGAGATGCAGCCCCTTACTAAGTCTTACTAGTCACTCACAAGCGGCCAGACTCTTAGAATCCAGTGTTTAAGGGATATCCCACCAGACCCAGAGGCTACGCCCGAGAGTTTACGCTAGCCTGGCAGCCAGCTGCGCAGCAAAGCTCTCACCTAAAAGCAGTACAGCCAAGCACCATCAATTGGTCACCAAAGAACGGTCGCAGGGGGCTGGTCAGGCCATTACGCGTTAGGAATGGGCTTAACTGGGCACTAGCCACACCATTCATCGCGCCCCTACCCCTGGGACCCCTCCATCCCAGTCTCTCACAACCTACGAGCGTTAAATGGTGTTATTTATAGAGGTTCCAAAGCCTCTCTTCCCACGTAAAAGAAGAGAAAAAGACTTAATACTAAAAGAAAGGTTTTTTTTTTAAGTCAGAGGAGAGCATCCTTAACCTAAGCTAAAAGGACAGAGTAGGGATGGGATGGGGTCCTAGTAACCCACGGGACAGGATTGTACAACAAACTTCACCCGCCCTCCCGAAAGAGAGAGAACCAAACTACTCGCTTGTTTCAATATGTAATAAAATACACGTTTCTGGTATAATTTGCGACTTAACTGTGTTAAATAAGCATCTATGCATTCTGGACCGGTCCCAGGACCACTCTGGAGGGTGCGTCACTAATGATATAACTTAACGTTTCGTCTAGCTTAGCCGCCTCTATAACGGTTTAATAAAGGTCACGTGAAAGGGACGTGTGGCTTTTCCCGCGGGATGCGAACCACCCGCGGGTCGATAGTCGATACATCATATAAACGCGGAGGAGGGTCACCCATCCAACTATTGAACAATGAACATACCCAACGTCACCTAGCTTCACTGACCTAACGGGAAACGGTATTGCCACGTGGTCATACATGCAAGCCAAAATGTGTAATTTGCATTTTGCGAAAAAAAAAAAATTATATATGCGCTTCGGTGGTGTAGTGGTTAGTGTCGCTGACTACGAATCCATCGGCCCCGGAATCGAGACCCGGTGACGGCAGCCGGCGTGCAGCAAAACCCAGCTGTTGATCCTTCCACACAATAAGAACAAAAAAAGTGGTTGGTAAATAAATGGATACCCTGGGTGGCCTCGTGGTTTAGACGCTGGGCTACTGGTAGAGCGTGGTTCGGATTCCACACGTTAAACTGTAGGTCTAAGGTGGAGTGAAAAGCTTGACCTTCGTCAGAATGAGAGAGAGAGGTTGTTTAACCCCCTTCGTAACAGCAAAAGTCATACGACCTAGGGAACCTACAGTTTTACGTGGGATCAGAACTATGGGTCACTACATCATCTAGGCACGGAGGATGGTCACCCTTCCAACTACTATCCAGGTCCAACGCTTCACTGAACCTAAGGGAATTGGTGTTACGACATAGCTACAACATAGCTCAAGTAGTGTGAAGCAGGGTAAGCTAGTCCTGGGCCCGATAAAAGTGCTTGAGTGTGTGTAGATACAGGAAAAAGGTGTACTTGAATGTTTACTGATGCGTGGATGTAAGACACTTGTTTGGCATGATTATTATCCGTTGTCAAAAGTGAGAGCAAATGAAATTAATAATTTAAGAAGCATGGGTGGTTTAAGGCCGATTAACTGTGTACGGTTGTTTGGAAAAAATGTGGAACAAAATAGTCATTGGAGGATAGTATGGTACTCTGATATGGTCATGTGAAAGAGCGAATAGTGATAAAATTGTGAAAAAACTGTATAATAGTAAGTGCTTAGGTGTGAGAAGTAGGAGATTGCGTGAAAAATGGTAGGATGTAATTAGTAAATTTGTGAACAAAAGTGAGTTGATATAAGTGTGCCACGAGAGTTGTCATACTGAATTTTACTCTATTTATGAATCTGATCGAACATTCTTGCCATTTAGATCTTGGCATAAATGTCTTAATTCCTTTTACAGTATAATTTTCGTAACTTACTTCCACAGGTTTGGAAGCGAATATCTGAAGCAAGAGTTCCTCGTACCCACGATCGCTGGAGACGTGGTTTGTTGCTTAGGTGTGAGTGAACCAAGTGCGGGTTCAGACGTTGCTGCAATCCAAACTGTTGCGCGAAGGTCAGGAGACGATTTAATAATTAATGGTCAGAAGATGTGGATCACGAATGGTCTTCAAGCTGATTGGATGTGTCTTCTCGCTAACACCTCGGAAGGGCATTCCCACAAAAACAAGAGTCTTATCTGTTTACCGATGAAAATTCCAGGTAACGTTAATTTAAGTTGAAATGGCGCGCGCATTTATTTATTTTGTTTGGGATGGCGCCACATTTGAACTCCAGGACATGACCTTAATAATGATAAATATTAGCATTTACTTTTACTTGCTTGTTTTACATATTTTACATTTTTATTAAAGAGGTTCTGACGTCTTAAGTTAACTGGAAAAGGTATTTTAATATAATTAATATAATGAGGGCGAAAGAATTTGCAAATATCGTAAAATTACAAACCCAAACCCACATTCAGTTCCATCCTTATAAACTATTCGCATTTCTTGGTTATCGGCAAATATGACTTCATCAAATCATTCATTTGTAAGCAAAAATCTGAACGCCATTCTCCAAACCCGTCGATACGACTGTGTATACACATTAGGGTGGCCCCAAAAAATGAAAGTTGAAAATATCTTTCTCCACAAGGTCATCCATGTTCCATATCAAAATGTAAGAACTCATGCCAAAAACTAGACAGATCATGCAATATTTAGAGGTCGCGACCAGTTCCTATATTTTTAGGATTTGAAACAAAATTACAATATCAATGTTTATTTCAAAATTTAAAGTCAACAGCACAGAGCACATGTTATGCAAAAGGTGACAGGACAATTGCGTCCTGGTCAAGTGCGTCCCGGACAAATGCGTCCCTCGACAATTGCGTCCGGTTTTATTTCGTCCCGGGCAATTTCGCACTTCCCCAACTACTATATGAAGTTTATTTATTAGAGAAGTGAATAGAAAGTTCATTGTGACTTCACCTACGCAATTGTCCAGGGACGCCAATGACGAGGGACGAGTATGTTTGTTATTGTAATTTTGTATGGGATATAATGCCCGGTTAGATTAATTGAATGCCCAGTTAGGTCAACTGTATGCCCTTGACGATTGGTTAGGTTAAGTTGTGATATTTTCGTTAAAACTAACGAAACTAACTTTATCTTAAGTGGACATAACCCATAAAATTTGACAATGATGTTGCTGATGATGGGTAAAGTTTTAGAGAACAGTTTCGAACAGAACTTATGAACATATAACAAGTTTAATAGGTTAAAATGAAAAGTATATTTGAAATTCCGATACTAACTTTCTATTCACTTCTCTAATAAATAAACTTCATATAGTAGTTGGAGAAGTGCGCAATTGTCCAGGGACGCCAATGACCGGGACGCATTTGTCCGGGACGCACTTGACCAGGACGCAATTGCCCTAGAACCTATGCAAAAATATACTAGAACACACATGTCATAGCAGTTAATACGACTGCACTAAATCCTTGTATATCAAACAAACAACGTCACACCCGTTACTTTCTTCGTCAAAGCCAACTTCGTCGGAACTAGCAATCTTTTTCGGTGGCTGGCGACGACTCGCAGCAGGTATTGTTTCTGGGTCTCGTCTTTCGTCAGCGCGGTATTGTAGGACTGAATAAGAGCGACTCCTCGTTCGGCACAGTCTTTGACGACCTCGAGGAGCCTGCACTTAGCCTTAAGTAACTGGTAAATGGGGTCTGTCAGCCAGAGGGAGGGAGGTTTTGACAAGAATGTCTTGGCTTCATCTTGTCCTTTCATGGAGAGTATATCGAATATCTTCAAAGACCGGCTCGTGATGTACGACGCCAATGAAGAACGGTGATCGAACACAGTCCCATCCAGACGTCTCAAGAGTTTTTGGTTTGAGGGACGTAAGAAGTTGTCAACCATAGCTGCTTTGGTGATCTCGTCGACGCGATCGTCGAAGAGGACGAGAGGCGCGAGGTGCTCAGAGAAGTACCACAAATGGCGATAGAAGGCCTTAACAGCCGCCTCCCTAATGGCACGGTCAGGATATTCATGGAGGAGAGCAATTAGGTTTAAGTCGTTGAGGGGGGCCCTCTCTGGGAGAGGGGCCTCGTGCCAGTAGCGAGCGTAAATAAGAGAAACGAAGAGGCAAATCTTTGTGACGCCAGCTGTCTCGTGGGCCGTCAACTTAATCTGGCTCTGAAAAGGAAAATCTTCAGCGAGCATATTGCCTTAGTCATCCACCGCGCGTTGTGCATAGCGCCTGGCGCACGAAAGGACGGTTCTCCGTCGGAGGATCCCCCTAGGAATATATGACAGAGCTGAAGGAACTCTCCATAGTCATCCCGTGGGAGCTGGCTCTTGACTGCCTCCGAGTAAAATGATATCATCTCCTCTCGTAGGCCATCCGGCATGCCAACGAAGAGCTCGTCTCCAGCAGAACGGAAATCAACTATATTAATATCAGGCCAGGTCTTCTGGAAGTGTTTGAAGATTCCCACTTCAGACCCACCGGTTGGTGTCAGAGCGACAGAAAATACGGCCGACAACATTACCTCGAACACGTGATGACGGCACGCGATCCAGATGAGCTCCTTGTCCAGAGCCTTCTCAATTAGGGTGCACGCGCCCATATTCAGCCCAGTATTGGTTGCCGTCGTGTCGAAGACTAGTCCCTGGATCATGGGTTTGAAGTTCCATTCCTCCAGCGTTTGAACACATGCATTGCACTGCTCCTCTCCCGTGCCGCGGCCAATCTTAGGGACGGCAAGAAGTTGCTCTGTTTCACCACCAGTCACCAAGATGGCGACGCGATCCACAAGCTTTTTATTGCCGGCGATATCTTGAAGCAGTTTACCGTCCCAGTGGAGAAGCAGTGGGCTGTCCGGCGAGAAAACAGCCTGTTGAGCAGTTGCTACGCCTCACGAGTGGTGACCTGCGCTCTCTGAATGGTGTTCCGGGATAGCGCCACAGACTCTGAGCCATGACTGAGCGCTTGCGTGACGGCTCCTACGACGAATATGGCAGTGCGGTTAGGGAGTTTCACTCGGTCGAGCGCGGCGGCTACTTCCTTGGTCACAATGGCCTGCTTCGATTTCTTATTCCTTGGGTGATCTTGACTGGATGTTGACGGAGCTTGGAAATCATCTTCGGACTCCGTCGATGTGGAGGAGCTACAGATGTCAGCAATGGCGGAACTAGACGGAACAGCCGTATTCGCCTGTTGGGCGCTCAACATGCTTTTTTCCTTTCGAGCAGTGGCCTGATCACTCCTGAGGCGCTTGCGAGTCTCCTTGTTCGTCAAGGTCTTGTCAATCCCGGACATACTCGCACTCGAGGGATCCTGCTGTTGCATCCGCAGGAACTGTTTGTCTTCTTCGTCCTTCATAATACTGAGGGCGTCTTTTCGTGAGATGTCAAATAGTTTGGTGAGATTCCCTTGATTCGGCACCCGTCTTTCGGTTTCAATCGGTTTTTCTTCAACCCACAATATTCTTCATAGAGCTTCCGAAGCTTGCGCACGCCGGAGTCCACCCGCTGGGTCGGAATTCGTGCCTTGTCCCAGATTGTCAGCGCTCTGTCTATGGTGGCCTTAACACTGTCACCGATTTTGGATCCCTTCTGGTGGTGAAACATGAAGTTCCTGAGAATGGCCCCGTTTGTTGGCAGGCCAGATCCCAAGATGTCCGGGTCTGGCTTACCTAGGAGCCAAACTTTCGGACTGCTCCTTGTCGTTGTCATGGTCTTGGCCTGTGGAATGGAAGATAAAATGGAAATTAGAGTTAAAGAACCTATACATATGTTTTATGTAGAATATAAAACAAACAATTTTAATAAACTTTAAATTTTAAATTTTTTTAATTTTTAACAATTTTAATAAACAATTCATTGTTCCAAATTGCTCTCAAGGTCAGTGCAGTAAATGAATGACAGAAAAACTAAGCATAGTGTCCACCACTCACTGGTGAAAAGTTTAACTTGCCTTATTGTTGTGATTCACTGCGCGGCGTAACCTAGATGGCAGGAACACAACAAAAACACATCTACACCCACCGAGACTTGGCGACCAACTGAGCTAGTGAGAAGAGTGCATTGCTATCATATAGTGATTCTTTGGATATAGGTTTACAGTCTACAGTGGCGTTGCTCAGCAAATATTTATTGTAGAACATAATGGACCAATGGTGACCCAAAATGCGCTTTATTGATTGCGCGCGTGTATTTATTTATTTATTTATTTATGAAGTAATTTATTTATAAGGTAAATATATAGAGTTTTACAGGTTTTGACATCACAGTAATCTTAACATAGAATAAAAATAAAACCACTTCATAAGTAATTATGATTGCACATATATAAATCATGAATAAGAAGTATTAATAATTTCAAATACACAAATGAATTAATAGGGAAATACAGTATGTATTAATCCTAAGTTAATATCTTATTATTAAGAATTTCCATAGGAAATTCTTATAGTTTTTGCTCAATTTATTATTTTTATATTATATTATTATTATTATTATTATTATATTATTATATTATTATTATTATTATTCTGATTCTGTCACGCGTTCTGACTTAACTGCTGGTTAGATTTTATGAAATTTTCAACATTTATTACGCCTGTTCCTGTCTAGTGAATATGCCTTAATGGGCTTATTCGCATAAATTTTTATCATAGGTCAGTATATCATCGAAAATATTGTCCATAGGAGCAAAAGTAATAGAAGTCAAAATGTTCTACTATAAACATAAGTTGATAATACAGGGTGTTCGGAAAGTCACTGTGTACTTATATTTATTTAATAGCATACAATAGTATAACATTGCATATATATGATAGAGTTATGGATGGGACCATCAGAACTTATAAAAGGTGTTGAAAGTGATGTCCTTTAACAGCAATACAGGCCTGGACCCGTCTTATTTTATTTTGAAACACCTTTGTCAATTCTTCTTTTGAAATGGACCTTATGTACGCAGTTATTGCAGTTTTCAGGTCATCAAGCGTGAGTGGACGATCTCGATTATATAAGTGCACAGTGACTTTCCGAACACCCTGTATTACCTTTAAAAATTGCTAATACTAATAGTATCGGTATTAATGATAATTTCTAAAACTTTGAATTTTCAACCTATTATTATTGAAATTTGGCACGAATATAGAGAGAGGAATGTTCTTTTGATTCATTATCATTTTGGAAAAATGCCTTCATATACCTACTCAGGGCACCCCATCAAAGTGCGAAAAACGTCACCAAAGACCGTACAACAAAAAATCTCATTGTTTTCAGACTCATTTTTAAACTCGTCAGATTCAATTATTATACGTTTTCGTGAAGTACTATGGAACGTAAAAAAAATTAATCCACCTTCTAAATATGAAACTCGGTACAAAAATGTATAGAACAAAAATAATAGTAAAATTATTCCTCTTTTGAAAGTTACTTATTTTGTGGACGTACGTTTTATAGTTATTGAGTTATTTAAACAAGCACCTATGAAAAAACAAAAATTCGAAAAATGTTCATAGACAGTTTGTTAAAAAAGTCACCACCTTATATATAGGAGTATAAATCTCTTCGAAAGTTCTATCAGATGCAATATTTTAAAATTTAAATATCGTAAAATTATGGAATTTTAAAGAGAGAAGTGGTCATAAAATATTATATTCTTAAAATTGCGAGTTTCTATTGTTACGTAGAGAATTTCCTACTCCATAATTTGTAAAATTTTCAAGTTCATATCTCATAGATTTTATTTCAGGGTTCAGTGATTAACATGAACAAAATTTTGTTCGGGGTTGGACTGATCAGACAATTTTGGAAATTTCCTTTGTGTTGAAACAGTAATATATTAACTATAAAAGTCATAGTTGACATTCATATACCATCAGAATCCTCTGAAAGTTGTCTATAACAGAAAATATTAAAAACTCTCATTTTTAATTTTTAAAGGTTTAATCGTAAAGAAACTTTAAGTTCTTGTAAAATATGAACTACTACTAATCGTATGAGAGTTTATGATAAAAACCCACTCTAATAGACAGAGTTTATTTCCACAACAGTTTCGATGCCCACTGGCATCCTCTTCGGGTGGATACCCGAAGAGGATGCCAGTGGCCATCGAAACTGTTGTGGAAATAAACTCTGTCTATTAGAGTGGGTTTTTATTATCATATTGTGACTTTCACGTAGAAAAAGTGAAGTTTTTTGCATTTAGTATGAGAGTTTGTTTTCCACCATTCTGTAGATAATTAACCTATTTATGTATGTTTTTAAATTTCACTTATTTACTTCAAATTGTTCTTCAATTGATAATTAAAGAACAAAGTTTGCGTGGATTTGAATTTCAATCACTTTTTAGTGTTTAAATGAAGTTTGCAATGAAACTGACCCGCCGAGGTAAACTTTATTATATATCAAATTGCTCACCATTTCAAATGCAATATGTAATACTGTTACTAATACACGTTTCAATTTCGGGGGTTCGAATCCCTGAGTCACTTTAATCGAATGAATGTTTGTCTCAGAACTGTCTTGTTTTAAATAATTCGCACTGGCCAACAAAATGAAACTTTTTTTTCTCATCACAAACATGATCACACTTTTCTTAATGCATTTTTCGCGCTGATTCCGAATCTGGCTTTATTTGTTTTCTAGCACGTATAGTTATATAGATACACTGGTTTTGATATTTTTAAGTTTTTGATATTGCTATAAGAAAATTTATGGATGTATAGATCACACTTAGGAATGCTAAACAACAAATACATCATATACTTTATTCACTGTACTTATAAATAAAGAATATATACATTATTTTATTAAAAGCGCTGAGAGTGTGATTTCCTTTTGTAAATTTGGCCTGGATTGTCACGATACAGCATCCACAATGGTCCGCCATCATGCTTTCATTCCAATATCCTTGGTAGCGCTTCTCCATCATCTGAATATCTTGATGGAAGCGCGCTCCTTGCTCGTCACTCACTGCACCAAGGTTTTCAGGAAAGAAATCTAAGTGGGAATGCAGGAAGTGAATTTTTAACGACATTCGACACTCCATTTCTTTGAAGGCATCAAGGAGGTTCTTGACTCCATCCTTATACGCAGGTGACTTGTTGCTTCCAAGAAAGTTTTCACATATCCATTTGAACGCCAGCCAAGCCTTCAATTCCAGCGGACTTAGGACTTTTTCAAATTCAGTGTCATTCAAAACCTCCCTTATTTGTGGCCCAACAAAAATTCCTTCCTTCAATTTTGCTGCAGTAACCTTCGGAAATTTCCTTGAAAGGTATTGGAACCCTTCAGAATTGACTTTACCCATTGCTTTAACAAAATTCTTCATTAAACCAAGTTTAATGTGAAGAGGTGGCAGATAGATCTTTTGGGGATCCACTAAAGGGACAGACTGGACATTGCTTATCCCTGGGACATATGTATACCTAAGTGGCCAGTCACTTTTGGTGTAATGTTCTATAGTGGCGCGACTGTCCCACAGGCAAAGGAAACAACAAAAATTTTGTGAATCCTGACTGCATACCCATAAGCATTCCTATAACTTTTAGATCTCCACAAACATTCCATTGATGACTGTCGTATTTGATTGCCTTAAGTAGTACCGTATATCCATATTGTCATATGTCTCTTTTAGATGGACAGAATGGGCAATGGGGATGGATGGCATTATATTGCCATTATGCAAAAGAACTGCTTTCAGGGGTCATTCTTACATTGTCGAGGCATGTTGACTGACCTGAGCAAACTATAAATTCAAAAAAATGTACACCAACTTGACACAACAAGTTCTTGGACTGGACTGATCTTTTGACACACAAGCACGGCGTTGTTGCCTGAATCACAATGCTGCTAGACGTAAAAGCTCACACCTGAAATACATAAGATGTATAATTAAGATAATTGAAATAAATAAGATGAATAAACTAAAAAAACACAATAAAATAAACAATCAAATGTTGAAATATTAGTATTTTGCCTATTTAAAATGGTTAAATCTGTGTAGTTATATATATGCCTTCATCTTGAAAACTATACGTGCTAGAAAAAATCTGAATGCAGTTTTGGAATCAGCGTGAAAAATGCTATCCAGCCACCACAAATTTTATTCTGATGAAAAATGTTTGTTGACCAGTGTAATCAAGAGCACGATAAATGTACGGGTTACGTGACTGAAATTTATATTGAAGATAGAAAATTTTTTCATCTGTGTGTGTTAAAAAGATCATGATATTCCATTTGATATTTTATTCTCAATTCCATTCAAAGTTAAAAGGGTGTATGAAATTCGACCGTCGGGAAATTAAACAGAAAAGCGATTAATGGCATCGAAAATTTGTGTTTTTTGATCTTTTCATCTGATATTAATATTGCCATAGATAGTGTGTGTTTTTCTGTACCAAATAAATTCTCTGTTTCCATGACAACAGAGCAGCGTCGCTAGGGAACAATGATTCACTTGCATTTTCTCCAACAAAAATATTTTACAAATTTGCAAGAAGTGTACAACTTTCATTTAAGATGAAACATAATTATGGTTGCTGAACTAGGGTCAAAGTATAGTAGGTAATGTTTAAAAGTAATTTGCCTTCGAATCAATTACTTGTAAAGAAATTAGAAAAGCAATTCTTATTTTTTTTGGCTTAGATCGTCTGTTAATTAAAGCCCAGATAAATAATTGTGCGAGATATTTCGATAGTTAATAATGCATAGCAATCGGTAATTGTTACCTATTAAAAGTCTGGCTAACATTTTCTTCAAATACAACATGTTGCAAGCGCGGGATAAGTGTTCTGATTCAAATATTCTTTTTTAATGAAATAAGCTTAAAAGTTAATGATGCTTGACCTCATGAGAGGCCTAAAAAAATGAAAGACACAAATAGACAATAGTTGTTTATTTATTTCAAAACAATTCTCCTGGCTTTCAGGCCGCGCCACTGAGTTTTTTAGACATTTTGTACTCCTGTGCAGGGTTGCCAGATGATTTGGGATGTTTAAAGCCAAATTGGAGAAAAAAACAGGCCAAAAAAGAGCCAAACCGCCGATTTATATATAAAAGCACAGTTTTATAATAAACTAAATATATATATATATATATATATATATATATGGGAATGAACTCAGAATGGTCCCCTGAGTTTTTTATGATACACACAGACTGCATGGTTCTGGGATAATTATCCCAGAAGAGTTCCTTGTTCCATGCACTGTCTGTGTGTATCATATATATATATATATATATATATATATATTTAACTGATTTATTATGCATTGAAATGATATAATAAAGTAACTAACCTGGAGGTAAAACGATTTACACCATAACTATTCCAAGAAAATAGTTATGTCGTCTTCTTCATCCTGTCTTTCCACTTCCGTATTTTGCTGGGAATTGGCTGCTATAGCAGTTGTACTGCTATTGGCATAAAGAAGTCTGTTTTAAATTTCTTTAACATGCTGTCAGAGGCGGTGAATTCCTTGCAACAAATCGAATTTTCGTTTAAATGCGCTCTTATTCTAACAAGTGCATCTAAGAGATTAACTTGTATTCTGTTTCTCGGACGTGTTTTGATCGCCGTTACAAGGGAAAATACTTTCAACAGTCGCATTACTTGCTGGTGTAACTAGACAATTTAGGGCATATTCTGCTAAATGCTTAAAATTTTGGTGTTTACTAACACCCAGCCAAAATTGTGATGTATCTTTTGGAATTACATTGTTTTCAAAAATATTATCTGCTCTCCAGTCAGTTAAATTAATTTTCCGGTACTGTTGTTCAATTTCAGCAAAGTTATCTTTAGCTAAATGCAACATCGGTAGATCTGTCTTATACAAGGCCAGGAAAAGGCCAAATGTGTTAAAAAAGCCAAATACAGATTTTCAGGCCAGTGACGTTTGAATGAGGCCAAATTTGTAAATTTGGCCTTAAAAAAGCCAAAATGGCAACCCTGCTCCTGTGTAATTACAATTTTGGTCAGGTAACGTGTTTGAATAATTCAAGTTAAATAATTAAATAAACGAGAAATTTATTCATTGACTACAAAATTTAAAAAAAAAAAAATCATATCGGGCATCAAATTTATGGATTCCGTAATCCATTTTCGCCCACCCCCCACGAGCCAGCGCCCGGGGACCTGGGGAATGGTTTCACCCCCATGCATCTCCCTCGGGCCGCCACTGGCATCTAGCCTCTCGCTAATGCCCTCTCAACCTGACTGCCCGTCAGGGAAACCTCTGTAATCCCTTTTCAGGCCTACTTATATAATCTAGCGTTGGGGGAATGGTTAGAGAGGTTTCATTACACACAAAATCTTAGACTCGGTAAATGAATTATAGTTCTTCCCGTTTTGATTGTGGTTTCGTCCGAAGGTGTTCATTGGCTAAGAAGATAAATAAAATAGGGATGTGGAGTTCGGACACGGCGCAAATTTCTTCGAAGACGTCAGAATTCCGCCAAAAACATTATTGGAGAAGAAGGGTTAGGATTTGCCTATCAGATGTTGCAGGTAATTTGTCCATTCTGCAAATAATAATAAATAATGTTTGGGGTTTAATCTCCTTCGTAACATGAAGAAAACGAGGTTCCTGTATCAAAGGTCAAGGCAACAAATAGAAGTCAAAGGTCAAATGGAGATTTTTTGTCGGGGTTATCACTTTTTAACTGCTCAACATAAATTAATGGAACTTCACATACATATGGATCATTACAAGACGATGCGTTGCGAGCAAAACTCGGGTCCTTACACCAAAGATAATGGTGACAAATAGAGGGGACAATGATGTCGTTCCGACATTTTTTATTTGTGATTCAGTTTTTGGTAATTATGCACTATTTTATAATTAATTGCTATTATTAATAAAATTTTAGTAAATTTGTGAAGGAAAGTGAGTTGCTGTAAGTGTGCCACGAGAGTTGTCACACTGAATTTTACTCTATTTATGAATCTGATACAACATTCTCGCCACTTAGATCTTGGCATAAATGTCTTAATTCCTTTCAGAGCATAGTCTTTATAACTTCCTTCCACAGGCTTGGAAGCGAATATCTGAAAACAAGAGTTCCTTGTACCCACGGTTTATTCGCGATGTTGATCCAACTCGTAAAATTTTTTAGCAAAATGATAGTACTATTTATTCCAGAGTTTTTGTTCAGTGCTGAAATGCGATACCAAATCGGTTGGACTCGTAGAGTATGGTAGCTTTCATTCAAAAATTAGAATATCCTTCAGATATATTATTTCCAGTTCCAAGAGGAGCGTCTGATCGGCTCGGCTGCAGCTCTTCCTGTTTTGGACAAGTGCGTTCAAGAGACCATCAATTACACCAGACAGAGGAAAGTCTTTGGTAGCCCTGTTTTGAATAACCAGACGGTTCATTTTCGCCTTGCAGAACTCCAAACTGAAATTGAAGCCCTTCGAGCCTTGGTTTACAAAGCCACAGGTATTGTTTACTCTTTTGTCTGTCTGTCTTTTATTGATTGTGGTTTCACATGAAAAATTAAACATATCCGAAAGTCGTTTCCCATTCATATTCAGGAATTCCTTGGCAACTAATAACATACGGTCAATTTCACCAGAAATAATGAAGTGTTGTTTCGTCTTACACGAAAAGAAAGTGATTGTACGGCTAATGATACATAAATTGAGACCAAGGTCTCCTTTCAGTTTTATTTCGCAAACTGTCTCCGCATGACTTCGAATCCCTTAGGATATTTCTTCAAATATTTGAAAGAACATTCTTAGACTGTCTTTGATAAGCATCTTACATCGGCTTACATCTTGCATAGAAGAATAATAATTGTCATGGTTTCAGTCCCTAAACCTTTGTTAACCTTGTTGTTAAGGTGTCCTTAAGCTCTTACTTCCATAGGGATGAGGCTTATGACGAATGCTTTGTCCCGATGACTGTTCTACGTACGCTTGACGTCGCTACTACGAAGACTTCGTTGACGGGTGTTCTCTCGGATATATTTTTTTTTTAACAATAGACACGCTTAATAGGTTTCCTGTCGAATGGAAATTAGATCCACTGAGAAGTGAAGACACTATAGAAAAGTGAATTTTCGATCAGTTCTTTGATCATCTTCAAACCAGAAAAAGTCTTTTCGTACCTGAAGATGATCATAAAAATGATCGAAGATTCGCGTCCCCATAAATAGTCATTTTTCTGTGATTATTTACAGTTTGACAAGTTTACATCAAGTTTACAGTTTATAAGGAGAAGATTGTAGACACCAATCGATCAGGGAAGTCCGGGGGAGACATTAGGCAGGAGACGGAGTGCTGAACTCCCGTTTCTCCTGTCATTGCCCTTCTTAGCTGATCTTTTTCCATGTCTCATCTATCCTGTGAGCAGTCCAGCATGTTCTCAAACACACTTTTACCTCTATTCCTCACCTACACATGCATCTTACACACTACATAATCTTTTCAAAATTTATGGAAAAAAGGCATCATTGAGCCTTGAAGACCTTTTTTGGCTCTCCCCTTCTTCTATGGAAGGGTCACTTTTACGGGCGCTTGCCTTTGATCCCCTCCTTGCATAAAAAAAATCGGTCTGAATCAAGAATTGACGATTGACTCTGGAATGTGATGTTTCATGGTCAAACAGCGGCGAATTTAACAATGAAACAGTCAATGTTAAGGCTGCCCAAACTACAGGCATTTTTTTCCCACTCCCCTCGTATTTACTAGATTGCCCTTCTGCATATCTAACCTTTATGGTTCCGCAGCCACTTGTAGCTGTCTTGTATTTTCTCTGAGTTTATATTCTTCTGTTTTCATTTTGATTTATAGAATAGAATAGAATAACCTTTATTATTATTAATAAAATAAATACATTTTTTTTTCAGTTTACAATGACATGAATAATTGTGAAGCTCGACTATTTATTTATTTAATTTGGCCCTTAAGCTTTAGGCTTTACTGGGCTCTTATTGAAAATAAGCAGCTAGTTATTATAATTAATAATAATAAATAAATAAATAAATAAGTAAATAAGTATTATTAATAGTTAAAACATGTATTACAATATTAAACAATATTGATGGACAATATTAAACAATATTAGTGGACATTAATCCTAGATTTTTGTTAGTATGCCATTATAATTGGGATTTCAACTTGGTTTTAAACAAATTTACACTCACAATAAGTTCATCAATATATACATTTCTTTTATTAGTAAAAATCATGAAATTTGTTTTACTGGTATTTAGGAAGAGTTTATTGGTGGTCAACCATTTCATTACACTGATGAATTCTGAATGAAATACATTCTTAGCGTACAGATCTGGGAAGTGATGCCTCCAAATTATGGATGGGTCAAATTCATTGACACTCCTTTGGGCTAGGTTAAGTCGAGATAATGTCGGTGATTTTAACCTGTACATAATTTGGAAGTATCATCTCGTAGGTTTGTATGTAATTACCATCTTCAAGCGAGACTAGAATGCTACCTTATTCCTATGGTTCCTATGGCAGTAAATGTTTCTAGTGTGGGATTCAGGCTTCGTGCATCCTTCCTTCCCCCGCCGACTCCACCTAATGAGGACGGGAGGTGTGTGTGTGTGTGCGCGCGTGGGGGGTTGATAACAGATGGATACTGGTACTGTATGTACGTTAACGATCTTCCCGTTTCTTCGATTCGTAGATGACTACGTTCAAGGGAACGATGTCACGATGTTTGCATCCATGGCTAAACTGAAGGCTGGTCGCCTGGCGAGGGAAGTCACGGATTCCTGCTTGCAGTTTTGGGGAGGAATGGGATTCAGCAGCGAGGTAAATAAATATTCTTGACTGGTCTCTGTTTTTAAGCATTTAAGGTACGTCGTAAGCACACGATTGCACCGTTTCCCGTAAGGTCAAAGAAGTGACATTGAGTCTGGATAGTGATTTAATGGATGTATGATCATCCTCTCTGTTTAGATGATGTAGTGACCCTTGGTTCGGATCCCACGTAAAGCTGTAGATCCCCTCCGTCATATGAATCCCTTGGATGTTAATAGGGAAGTAAATTCCTGCAATTAAGTAACTGCTAATCACTTTGATGAAGTTGTGATGTTAAGTCATTATGCTTGAAAGATGCTTATGACCTATACTTATTTAGTCGATGTGACATAACAGACACTAAAAAACTTACTGAACCTAACGTGACGTAACCTAATCAGGTGTCTTTAGCCCGACATGCTAATAAAGATTTGTAGTCTTATTGTGACACGATTTCAGTTGATAGAGGAATAATTTGATAAGGTGATGTAGGATTGTTGATAACCGCTTTTGTATTGAATAATTTGTTAAACCTAATGACGGGTATCACACAGATTTAGTATCAGGTATTCACCTTGATAGAATTTGAATCGCTATCCGCGTTCTTGCGTATTTCATCATCATCTAATTTGGGGGGGGGGGTGAATTTCTTAATGGGAACTGAAAAAGTCAATAAGTAGGGAAACTAGTAGACCGGACTCGAACCCGCGTCACGTGGTTTCAGAGTCTGGGGTCTTACCGATTACGCCATCTATTTCCAAGATTGCATTTATTGCACATAAAACTCATTCACTAGTTTTTAATACTTGATAGCATTTTTTTTAGCTTTAAAATTTATTATACGTTCGTTCGTTCTGCAGGTGTATGTCAGTCAAATGTATCGCGATATGCGTCTCGTCTCTATAGGAGCAGGAGCCGACGAAGTGATGCTCGGAATCATATCGAAATTGATGGGAACTCTTCCTAAACTTTCCAAAAAATGAGACCATTTTATTTCTACTCTTTCCAGATGGTTCCTCCTCCTCGTTGGAATTTTAGAATTCGGTCTATGTTGTAAATATAAAAATGAACAATGAATAATTCATATAATTCTTATATTCATTTATATAATTCCTTATATTCATTTATGAGTGTTGAAGTTGACAATGGCCTGAATCCGGTGACATGGTCCCCTCGTTTGGTAGACGGAATTTTAGCCGTAGGGCTTTCGACCATTTAAAACGTCAGGCGTTCCTGAGCTTACACTACTCTCCACAATAATTGTAAATTATTCTTTATCACTCTTATCTCGGTTAGCTACGTCGTCAAGGAAGATCACCATCGAATAACCTCGACTAACCCCTTCTCGAAGGGAGGTGTATAATTTGCGATCAGGTGCACCAAGTAAATTTCACGGTGAATGGAAACAACCACGTTCACTCGGCTTTTATCTCATTAATACGTTTAAGAGTACGAGTAAATTCTGTTTAATTCCTTAATGTTTACAGACCACAGCAGAAACAATATTATAAGGTAAAGGCGTGTCACTTCACAAAACTATCACAAAGGATGTAGCCACAGGGACAGTCACGGAGGGGCAGGAAAGCGGCCAAGAGCCACGGGCAGAGAGCCCCGCTCTCGACTCTCTCAGGGTTTTTATAGCCTCAGGGTAGGCGGGCCAAGGCGAAGTGAGTGCCACTCCTTTACGGGTTCGGGAGGGGTTTCCCCAGCCAGCGCCTATGAGAGCGCTTCGCATCAAAATTTGAGCGGAATATTTGAGGGGGTAACCCACTAAAAATGAACTATTCCCCGCCATCCTGGATGTTTTCGTTCGGGGGTATAGGATAAGAGAAGACGGCGCTATGTAGGTTGACACAATTATACTTTATCTATGGGCATGGCAAAGGAATTTTAGTAAAACTTAACTAATCAAAGGAATGAAAATGAAGTGTTTACGGACGCTCGCCTTGTGGCGTGATGCTGACGGAAAATTCATGCGATAAACATATTTTCATATACGTATCGCATTTGATTATTTATTTTTGAGATTTCAGGGAGGATAATTTGAGAGTACATGGGAATATGAAGGGGTTACTCCGCGTATGAAAGATTACACACTGATGTCAGGTCTAAGGAATTTTGGGTTCCAACATTAGAACGGAATTCGTCAAAGACGAACTCGTTTGGACCGTAGAGTTACTGCTACGGGACACTTATATTGTATATATTTTATTCATATATTTATTTTGACAGTCCAAATTCGCATAACGCTGACACGAGTTTGGATAAATTTTTTATTTGCTTTCTATTTTATTTCTGCTGAATAATGGTGAATTATTTCTTTTTAAATTACTTAATCATTTTTTTTAGACGGCTTAATAATGTAATCTTGTTTGTAGTGGTGATTAACTCTTTTTTTTTTTTTCTTATTTGCCTTTTTAACTATTTGCTCTTTCTTTATTCAATTTCTTTTATCGTTGCAATTTCTCTCTACACTCGATTTCACTATACTTTATAAGAACGGGTAGACGTAAGCCGGTGAGGAATTTGAACCATGCGAAGAGACAGGGTAAATTATACACTTCTATTTACTATTTATTGACCTTTTATTTATACCGAAACACTTTGACAAACGGGGTAATGCGAGGGGAGAATTAGCGTAACATTTTACGGAGAGACCCAAAATACTTATTTTAATAAACAACAACATCCTATACACAAAAAAACACCTTATTGGCCAACGGCCATCCGATAACTGGCGCTTTTGGGCATTCTGAATCAGCCCATTGGGCACATCTGAGATGTTGCCAACTATTACTTTATAAAAAACCATTATTAATTTCTTATTAACAAAAACATTTAATTCAACATTATTAAATTATTATAAACGAAACATTTAATTCTTAATTAAAAGACATTACTACATGTTAAATTCTGCAATGTTCGTTAGGTTAGGCTTATTATAGTGATGTTAAAAAACGTTTTTTTTTTATGTCCATGTTTTTGTTTTTTTTAATAATTAATATAGATATTGCCAATTTAATTATAAGGTATACTTTTGCAATGATATATATTATAAAAATAAATAAATAAATAATAAAATAGGCCATATGGTACCAGTATAGAATGTCCTTTTCAGCCTATTTACAGAAAAAAACTGGCCTCTTTCTTGCACTGAAAGTCTTGTATCTTAGATCCGTTAAAACTTGCGAGAAACACTGGCTGGGAGCTGACTGCCATTGTCCAACCTTTCCAGGACTCTCCCATCCATGCCTCGGATTTTGAATCTCCACTTAACTATCCTTTAGACCCGCGATGACATATTCCCCCCCCCCCCCACCCCACCCCCGAGACCATCCATATAATACATACACATACACCCATATACATATATACCAATATATACATAAATACTTATATACACATATTTATATCTATTATATACCCCATACATACGCATACATCCAGAATTCCAGATACATACGCACGCATACTCACATATATACCTACACAAACTCATACACCTCTATTTCGCCCTTTCATTACCTCCGAGATCATTTAGCACATACAGTAATATCCATACAGCCAAAAGAAACTGATTAAGCACAGACGGAGCAGCAAAGCTAGTATTTATATCCCAAAATGCAAAATTCCAAGAAAGTGAAGTAAAACATGGTGCTACATTGGCTTCGTCAACATCCAAATCTGCAATAAGTACCAGTACCTGTGATATTGAAACTATATGCTCTAATCAATCTAGTGATAATGATTCTTCAATGGAAATAGAATCAGATAATGAAAGTTAAACAGCATTAGGTTAACACAAAGGTTAAAGAAAGAGATGAATATTTTTATTTTTTTTATTTTCTATTTGGAATATATATATATATATATATATATATATATATATATATATATATACCCCTCGATTAGGTACTCCGGCT
Source organism: Bathynomus jamesi (assembly GCA_023014485.1). Lineage (NCBI taxonomy): Eukaryota > Metazoa > Arthropoda > Malacostraca > Isopoda > Cirolanidae > Bathynomus > Bathynomus jamesi. The sequence continues at coordinate 42,829 of JAJOZX010004823.1, read as the reverse complement.
TGCCGGGCCGAGGGGGCTCGTACACCTCGTGGGTTGTTGAGGTTTCCTCAACTCCTCGCGGGGTGTGGGCGAAGAGTTACCTAGTTCCCCCCCCCCCCCCTTCTTTTCTTTTGCTCCCCCTTTTTTTCCGTTTCTCCCGGAATTTCTTTGGTCTTGACTCGGTCCTGTGCCTCTGTCAATCGTAGTATCCCCCCCCCCCTCTGTTTGTATTTGCAGTCTTGGGGTCATCAGGTGCACCCGCCGGGGGGCATCGCTCCGTGGCTGAGCCGTGCTCTGGGGACGGTTTGGGCGCCTGGACCGCTGCTGCGTCTGGATTGGGTCTTTGCTTGGCCCTGAACGGACAAATCTCGTCGTGCCAATCGGCTGTTTTTAAAACGACAGTTAGGTTGGGGGGCGGGCTACCCGGGACGTTGGGGCCTGCGCTTTGAAGGATGCAGCGGCGGCTGGTGCATCGCCTTGGGTCCGAGGCTGCCGTTTTTTGTAAAAATACTGTTTATGGGTTCTATTACTAAACTTCACTCCCCTCTTGTTGACGACTCTGGCCCGCCTTGGATTTGGATCAGACTACTACTTCTGGTCGTTCAGCGGCCTCTGCCTCCGCTGGATTGACCCTCAAGCCGTATGGCCCCCTCTCGTCCTCTGCGGTGTCTGGCTCTCGTGGCCGGACTCGTGGTGGTCGTAGGGCGGGGTCTTCGCGGCCCTTGTTCTCTCGCCCACTCTCGGTTACCGTTACACATGGACCTGTCTTGCTGTCAATTTCTGTCCAGTGGACAGGTTCCTTGTTCTCCGCCCTTCCGCTGGCTCCCTTCCGGGCAACTCGGAACGGGTGTTTCAGCGCCTTAAGACGATAGGGGTTCCCTGTCGTTATGATATCCGCCCTCTGAGGGATGGGTCTCTTCTTTTGAAGTCCCGTTCTTCGGGGGTGACTGGGTCCCTTCTACAGTTGCAGGATGTCTTGGGTTGCAGAGTTTCTGTGACTCCCCATCCGCAATTGAATAGCTGTCAAGGCACCATTTTCGCTTCCCGTCTGCTGTCAATCCCGGTTGGCGAGTTGCAGGAGGATCTTGCCCCCCAGGGGGTAACGAAGGTCTTCCGCTTTTCGTCGCGCCGGGATGGTGCTCTTACCCCGTCCGCTCGTCTGCTCCTGACCTTTGACTCCCTTGTGCCTCCGGCCCAGGTGTTCTGGGGCATGGGTGATCGCCGGTCGTGTGAGTTTTCGGTGCGACCATATGTGCCTGACCCGGTTCGCTGCTTTGGCTGCAACCGGTTCGGCCATGTTAGCTCTGCGTGCCGCCGTGAGGGTAAGCTATGTGTCCGCTGCGGTGGGCCTGCGCACCCTACCCCGTGCACGAAGCCCCGGCGTTGCTCAAACTGTTCGGGGGCCCACCCTTCCTCTTCCCGGGACTGTCCCGTTTTCAAGTTTGAATTTGAGGTGCGGTCCTTAAGGACTACCGAATTCCTTAGTGCGCGGGAGGCGCGCGATAAGATCCGTGACCGGGAGCCGCGGCGGGGGTTGTCCTACGCTGCGGCTCTTGGCCCTGGCGGGCCCTCGGGCCCCTCCCGTGCTACCCCGGCGTCTACTGGAGTGGTGCCCCCCCTGGAAGTCCGGGGTTGGTGGTCCTCCTGGCGCCGCGGGTCCTTCTTGTTCCTCTGTCTCACTTTCTGACATCCCATCTGCTTCCCTGCCTACAAGTGCCCCTTCTCCCCCTCTGGCCTTGGGGTCTGGATCCTTGCCTACTCGTCTCTCGGGTGGGGAGGGGGATGCCCCGAAGGAGAGGAGGAAGCGTCGCCGTGGTCGGAGTCCTTCCGACCCGACCCTGATTGCTGCTCGCCTTGCTTCCCTTCTTCCCCGCCTTCACCGGAGGGGAAGCGGCGCGCTGTTCCTGATCCGCTCGGGACTCCCCCCCCCCCCCCCCTATACGGAGCGCTGGGGGGCGTCACCTCCCGGTGCCCCGACCAGTGTCCGGGTGTCGGTCGAGGTGCATTGCCCCATGACACCCTCGATTACTGACTGTTCCCATGATAGACCCGGTCGAGAGGGGCCTGGCCCTCCTTCATGGAGTCTCTCTCTCTCCGGCTCCTGCTGAGAGTGGTCGGGTCTCTCCCCTGGATCTACCTCTCCCACTTGTGGTCGACCTTTCCTCTCCCCCCCGTCAGTGCTTGTCTGGTTTGACGAGCCCTCGAACAGCTGGTTCCCCCCGGTCCCCCTCTTGTGGGGAGTTGGGGGTTTCGGCTGGGCCCGACTCGTCGTCTCTCCCCCCGCCGGGAGAGCCCCCCTCTGACCTCCCTGTTCTACTCTCCACTTCTCGTCCTACTAGGGTGCAGCAGATGCGGAGTCGGTGGCCCCTACCCCCCAGTTTGGGTGAGTCGGGAAACCGATTCCGTCCCTGGTTACGGACCGTTGAGTTTGCTGCTCAGCTTGGTCCGTGGCTATTTCGCTGTTTTCTCTGCCTCTTATAATGCCGCTTCCCCTTACAGTTCCATCTTGCATTGGAACTGTAGGGGGCTTTTAGCTAACTGGGAGAACCTTGCCTCCCTGCTGGAGAGCGAGCGGCCTTCCTGTGTTTGTCTCCAGGAGACTATCCTGGCTGCGCGGGGACTCCTCGTCTCTCTGGATATGTTGGTTTCCCTTGCACCCCGGATGAGCGCACACGCCGGCGGGGTGCGCCACCCCGCCGGCGTGTGCGCTCATCCGGGGTGCAAGGGAAACCAACATATCCAGAGAGACGAGGGAGTCCCCGCGCAGCCAGGATAGTCTCCTGGAGACAAACACAGGAAGGCCGCTCGCTCTCCAGCAGGGAGGCAAGGTTCTCCCAGTTAGCTAAAAGCCCCCTACAGTTCCAATGCAAGATGGAACTGTAAGGGGAAGCGGCATTATAAGAGGCAGAGAAACAGCGAAATAGCCACGGACCAAGCTGAGCAGCAAAACTCAACGGTCCGTAACCAGGGACGGAATCGGTTTCCCCGACTCACCCAAAACTGGGGGGGTAGGGCCACCGACTCCGCATCTGCTGCACCCGTAGTAGGACGAGAAGTGGAGAGTAGAACAGGGAGGTCAGAGGGGGGCTCTCCCGGCGGGGGAGAGACGACGAGTCGGGCCCAGCCGAAACCCCAACTCCCCACAAGAGGGGGACCGGGGGGAACCAGCTGTTCGAGGGCTCGTCAAACCAGACAAGCACTGACGGGGGGAGAGGAAAGGTCGACCACAAGTGGGAGAGGTAGATCCAGGGGAGAGACCCGACCACTCTCAGCAGGAGCCGAGAGAGAGAGAGACTCCATGAAGGAGGGCCAGGCCCCTCTCGACCGGGTCTATCATGGGAACAGTCAGTAATCGAGGGTGTCATGGGGCAATGCACCTCGACCGACACCCGGACACTGGTCGGGGCACCGGGAGGTGACGCCCCACCAGCGCTCCGTATGGGGGGGGGGGGGGGGGAGTCCCGAGCGGATCAGGAACAGCGCGCCGCTTCCCCTCGGTGAAGACGGGGAAGAAGGGGAAGCAAGGCGAGCAGCAATCAGGGTCGGGTCGGAAGGACTCCGACCACGGCGACGCTTCCTCCTCTCCTTCGGGGCATCCCCCTCCCCACCCGAGAGACGAGTAGGCAAGGATCCAGACCCCAAGGCCAGAGGGGGAGAAGGGGCACTTGTAGGCAGGGAAGCAGATGGGATGTCAGAAAGTGAGACAGAGGAACAAGAAGGACCCGCGGCGCCAGGAGGACCACCAACCCCGGGACTTCCAGGGGGGCACCACTCCAGTAGACGCCGGGTAGCACGGGAGGGGCCCGAGGGCCCGCCAGGGCCAAGAGCCGCAGCGTAGGACAACCCCCGCCGCGGCTCCCGGTCACGGATCTTATCGCGCGCCTCCCGCGCACTAAGGAATTCGGTAGTCCTTAAGGACCGCACCTCAAATTCAAACTTGAAAACGGGACAGTCCCGGGAAGAGGAAGGGTGGGCCCCCGAACAGTTTGAGCAACGCGGGGGCTTCGTGCACGGGGTAGGGTGCGCAGGCCCACCGCAGCGGACACATAGCTTACCCTCACGGCGGCACGCAGAGCTAACATGGCCGAACCGGTTGCAGCCAAAGCAGCGAACCGGGTCAGGCACATATGGTCGCACCGAAAACTCACACGACGGCGATCACCCATGCCCCAGAACACCTGGGCCGGAGGCACAAGGGAGTCAAGGTCAGGAGCAGACGAGCGGACGGGTAAGAGCACCATCCCGGCGCGACGAAAAGCGGAAGACCTTCGTTACCCCCTGGGGGGCAAGATCCTCCTGCAACTCGCCAACCGGGATTGACAGCAGACGGGAAGCGAAAATGGTGCCTTGACAGCTATTCAATTGCGGATGGGGAGTCACAGAAACTCTGCAACCCAAGACATCCTGCAACTGTAGAAGGGACCCAGTCACCCCCGAAGAACGGGACTTCAAAGAAGAGACCCATCCCTCAGAGGGCGGATATCATAACGACAGGGAACCCCTATCGTCTTAAGGCGCTGAAACACCCGTTCCGAGTTGCCCGGAAGGGAGCCAGCGGAAGGGCGGAGAACAAGGAACCTGTCCACTGGACAGAAATTGACAGCAGAGACAGGTCCATGTGTAACGGTAACCGAGAGTGGGCGAGAGAACAAGGGCCGCGAAGACCCCGCCCTACGACCACCACGAGTCCGGCCACGAGAGCCAGACACCGCAGAGGACGAGAGGGGGCCATACGGCTTGAGGGTCAATCCAGCGGAGGCAGAGGCCGCTGAACGACCAGAAGTAGTAGTCTGATCCAAATCCAAGGGCGGGCCAGAGTCGTCAACAAGAGGGGAGTGAAGTTTAGTAATAGAACCCATAAACAGTATTTTTACAAAAAACGGCAGCCTCGGACCCAAGGCGATGCACCAGCCAGCCGCCTGCATCCTTCAAAGCGCAGGCCCCAACGTCCCGGGTAGCCCGCCCCCCAACCTAACTGTCGTTTTAAAAACAGCCGATTGGCACGACGGAGATTTGTCCGTTCAGGGCCAAGCAAAGACCCAATCCAGACGCAGCAGCGGTCCAGGCGCCCAAACCGTCCCCAGAGCACGGCTCAGCCACGGAGCGATGCCCCCGGCGGGTGCACCTGATGACCCCAAGACTGCAAATACAAACAGAGGGGGGGGGGGATACTACGATTGACAGAGGCACAGGACCGAGTCAAGACCAAAGAAATTCCGGGAGAAACGGAAAAAAAAGGGGGAGCAAAAGAAAAGAAGGGGGGGGGGGGGAACTAGGTAACTCTTCGCCCACACCCCGCGAGGAGTTGAGGAAACCTCAACAACCCACGAGGTGTACGAGCCCCCTCGGCCCGGCAAGCCGGAGTACCTAATCGAGGGGGTATATATATATATATATATATATATATATATATATATATATATTCCAAATAGAAAAATAAAAAAAATAAAATATTCATCTCTTTCTTTAACCTTTGTGTTAACCTAATGCTGTTTAACTTTCATTATCTGATTCTATTTCCATTGAAGAATCATTATCACTAGATTGATTAGAGCATATAGTTTCAATATCACAGGTACTGGTACTTATTGCAGATTTGGATGTTGACGAAGCCAATGTAGCACCATGTTTTACTTCACTTTCTTGGAATTTTGCATTTTGGGATATAAATACTAGCTTTGCTGCTCCGTCTGTGCTTAATCAGTTTCTTTTGGCTGTATGGATATTACTGTATGTGCTAAATGATCTCGGAGGTAATGAAAGGGCGAAATAGAGGTGTATGAGTTTGTGTAGGTATATATGTGAGTATGCGTGCGTATGTATCTGGAATTCTGGATGTATGCGTATGTATGGGGTATATAATAGATATAAATATGTGTATAAGTATTTATGATATATTGGTATATATGTATATGGGTGTATGTGTATGTATATATATGGATGGTCTCGGGGGTGGGTGGGGGGGGGGGGGAATATGTCATCGCGGGTCTAAAGGATAGTTAAGTGGGAGATTCAAAATCCGAGGCATGGATGGGAGAGTCCTGGAAAGGTTGGACAATGGGCAGTCAGCTCCCAGCCAGTGTTCTCGCAAGTTTAACGGATCTAAGATACAAGACTTTCAGTGCAAGAAAGAGGCCAGTTTTTTTCTGTAAATAGGCTGAAAAGGACATTCTATACTGGTACCATATGGCCTATTTTATTATTTATTTATTTATTTTTATAATATATATCATTGCAAAAGTATACCTTATAATTAAATTGGCAATATCTATATTAATTATTAAAAAAAACAAAAACAACAACATGGACATAAAAAAAAACGTTTTTTAACATCACTATAATAAAGCCTAACCTAACGAACATTGCAGAATTTAACATGTAGTAATGTCTTTTAATTAAGAATTAAATGTTTCGTTTATAATAATTTAATAATGTTGAATTAAATGTTTTGTTAATAAGAAATTAATAATGGTTTGTTTATAAAGTAATAGTTGGCAACATCTCAGATGTGCCCAATGGGCTGATTCAGAATGCCCAAAAGCGCCAGTTATCGGATGGCCGTTGGCCAATAAGGTGTTTTTTGTGTATAGGATGTTGTTGTTTATTTAAAAATAAGTATTTTGGGTCTCTCCGTAAAATGTTAACGCTAATTCTCCCCTCGCATTACCCCGTTTGTCAAAAGTGTTTCGGTATAAATAAAAGGTCAATAAATAGTAAATAGAAGTGTATAATTTATACCCTGTCTCTTCGCATGGTTCAAATTCCTCACCGGCTTACGTCTACCCGTTCTTATAAAGTATAGTGAAATCGAGTGTAGAGAGAAATTGCAACGATAAAAAGAAATTGAATAAAGAAAGAGCAAATAGTTAAAAAGGCAAATAAGAAAAAAAAAAAAGAGTTAATCACCACTACAAACAAGATTACATTATTAAGCCGTCTAAAAAAAATGATTAAGTAATTTAAAAAGAAATAATTCACCAATTATTCAGCAGAAATAAAATAGAAAGCAAATAAAAAATTTATCCAAACTCGTGTCAGCGTTATGCGAATTTGGACTGTCAAAATAAATATATGAATATAAATATATACAATATAAGTGTCCCGTAGCAGTAAACTCTACGGTCCAAACGAGTTCGTCTTTGACGAATTCCGTTCTAATGTTGGAACCCAAAATTCCTTAGACCTGACATCAGTGTGTAATCTTTCATACGCGGAGTAACCCCTTCATATTCCCATGTACTCTCAAATTATCCTCCCTGAAATCTCAAAAATAAATAATCAAATGCGATACGTATATGAAAATATGTTTATCGCATGAATTTTCCGTCAGCATCACGCCACAAGGCGAGCGTCCGTAAACACTTCATTTTCATTCCTTTGATTAGTTAAGTTTTACTAAAATTCCTTTGCCATGCCCATAGATAAAGTATAATTGTGTCAACCTACATAGCGCCGTCTTCTCTTATCCTATACCCCCGAACGAAAACATCCAGGATGGCGGGGAATAGTTCATTTTTAGTGGGTTACCCCCTCAAATATAATTCCGCTCAAATTTTGATGCGAAGCGCTCTCATAGGCGCTGGCTGGGGAAACCCCTCCCGAAACCCCGTAAAGGAGTGGCACTCACTTCGCCTTGGCCCCGCCTACCCTGAGGCTATAAAAACCCTGAGAGAGTCGAGAGCGGGGCTCTCTGCCCGTGGCTCTTGGCCGCTTTCCTGCCCCTCCGTGACTGTCCCTGTGGCTACATCCTTTGTGATAGTTTTGTGAAGTGACACGCCTTTACCTTATAAATATTGTTTCTGCTGTGGTCTGTAAACATTAAGGAATTAAACAGAATTTACTCGTACTCTTAAACGTATTAATGAGATAAAAAGCCGAGTGAACGTGGTTGTTTCCATTCACCGTGAAATTTACTTGGTGCACCTGATCGCAAATTATACACCTCCCTTCGAGAAGGGGTTAGTCGAGGTTATTCGATGGTGATCTTCCTTGACGACGTAGCTAACCGAGATAAGAGTGATAAAGAATAATTTACAATTATTGTGGAGAGTAGTGTAAGCTCAGGAACGCCTGACGTTTTAAATGGTCGAAAGCCCTACGGCTAAAATTCCGTCTACCAAACGAGGGGACCATGTCACCGGATTCAGGCCATTGTCAACTTCAACACTCATAAATGAATATAAGGAATTATATAAATGAATATAAGAATTATATGAATTATTCATTGTTCATTTTTATATTTACAACATAGACCGAATTCTAAAATTCCAACGAGGAGGAGGAACCATCTGGAAAGAGTAGAAATAAAATGGTCTCATTTTTTGGAAAGTTTAGGAAGAGTTCCCATCAATTTCGATATGATTCCGAGCATCACTTCGTCGGCTCCTGCTCCTATAGAGACGAGACGCATATCGCGATACATTTGACTGACATACACCTGCAGAACGAACGAACGTATAATAAATTTTAAAGCTAAAAAAAATGCTATCAAGTATTAAAAACTAGTGAATGAGTTTTATGTGCAATAAATGCAATCTTGGAAATAGATGGCGTAATCGGTAAGACCCCAGACTCTGAAACCACGTGACGCGGGTTCGAGTCCGGTCTACTAGTTTCCCTACTTATTGACTTTTTCAGTTCCCATTAAGAAATTCCCCCCCCCCCCAAATTAGATGATGATGAAATACGCAAGAACGCGGATAGCGATTCAAATTCTATCAAGGTGAATACCTGATACTAAATCTGTGTGATACCCGTCATTAGGTTTAACAAATTATTCAATACAAAAGCGGTTATCAACAATCCTACATCACCTTATCAAATTATTCCTCTATCAACTGAAATCGTGTCACAATAAGACTACAAATCTTTATTAGCATGTCGGGCTAAAGACACCTGATTAGGTTACGTCACGTTAGGTTCAGTAAGTTTTTTAGTGTCTGTTATGTCACATCGACTAAATAAGTATAGGTCATAAGCATCTTTCAAGCATAATGACTTAACATCACAACTTCATCAAAGTGATTAGCAGTTACTTAATTGCAGGAATTTACTTCCCTATTAACATCCAAGGGATTCATATGACGGAGGGGATCTACAGCTTTACGTGGGATCCGAACCAAGGGTCACTACATCATCTAAACAGAGAGGATGATCATACATCCATTAAATCACTATCCAGACTCAATGTCACTTCTTTGACCTTACGGGAAACGGTGCAATCGTGTGCTTACGACGTACCTTAAATGCTTAAAAACAGAGACCAGTCAAGAATATTTATTTACCTCGCTGCTGAATCCCATTCCTCCCCAAAACTGCAAGCAGGAATCCGTGACTTCCCTCGCCAGGCGACCAGCCTTCAGTTTAGCCATGGATGCAAACATCGTGACATCGTTCCCTTGAACGTAGTCATCTACGAATCGAAGAAACGGGAAGATCGTTAACGTACATACAGTACCAGTATCCATCTGTTATCAACCCCCCACGCGCGCACACACACACACCTCCCGTCCTCATTAGGTGGAGTCGGCGGGGGAAGGAAGGATGCACGAAGCCTGAATCCCACACTAGAAACATTTACTGCCATAGGAACCATAGGAATAAGGTAGCATTCTAGTCTCGCTTGAAGATGGTAATTACATACAAACCTACGAGATGATACTTCCAAATTATGTACAGGTTAAAATCACCGACATTATCTCGACTTAACCTAGCCCAAAGGAGTGTCAATGAATTTGACCCATCCATAATTTGGAGGCATCACTTCCCAGATCTGTACGCTAAGAATGTATTTCATTCAGAATTCATCAGTGTAATGAAATGGTTGACCACCAATAAACTCTTCCTAAATACCAGTAAAACAAATTTCATGATTTTTACTAATAAAAGAAATGTATATATTGATGAACTTATTGTGAGTGTAAATTTGTTTAAAACCAAGTTGAAATCCCAATTATAATGGCATACTAACAAAAATCTAGGATTAATGTCCACTAATATTGTTTAATATTGTCCATCAATATTGTTTAATATTGTAATACATGTTTTAACTATTAATAATACTTATTTACTTATTTATTTATTTATTTATTATTATTAATTTATAATAACTAGCTGCTTATTTTCAATAAGAGCCCAGTAAAGCCTAAAGCTTAAGGGCCAAATTAAATAAAATAAATAGTCGAGCTTCACAATTATTCATGTCATTGTAAACTGAAAAAAAAATGTATTTATTTTATTAATAATAATAAAGGTTATTCTATTCTATTCTATAAATCAAAATGAAAACAGAAGAAAATATAAACTCAGAGAAAATACAAGACAGCTACAAGTGGCTGCGGAACCATAAAGGTTAGATATGCAGAAGGGCAATCTAGTAAATACGAGGGGAGTGGGAAAAAAATGCCTGTAGTTTGGGCAGCCTTAACATTGACTGTTTCATTGTTAAATTCGCCGCTGTTTGACCATGAAACATCACATTCCAGAGTCAATCGTCAATTCTTGATTCAGACCGATTTTTTTTATGCAAGGAGGGGATCAAAGGCAAGCGCCCGTAAAAGTGACCCTTCCATAGAAGAAGGGGAGAGCAAAAAACAAGGTCTTCAAGGCTCAATGATGCCTTTTTTCCATAAATTTTGAAAAGATTATGTAGTGTGTAAGATGCATGTGTAGGTGAGGAATAGAGGTAAAAGTGTGTTTGAGAACATGCTGGACTGCTCACAGGATAGATGAGACATGGAAAAAGATCAGCTAAGAAGGGCAATGACAGGAGAAACGGGAGTTCAGCACTCCGTCTCCTGCCTAATGTCTCCCCCGGAGTACTTCCCTGATCGATTGGTGTCTACAATCTTCTCCTTATAAACTGTAAACTTGATGTAAACTTGTCAAACTGTAAATAAGTCAACAGAAAGAATGACTATTTATGGGGACGCGAATCTTCGATCATTTTTATGATCATCTTCAGGTACGAAAAGACTTTTTCTGGTTTGAAGATGATCAAAGAACTGATCGAAAATTCACTTTTCTATAGTGTCTTCACTTCTCAGTGGATCTAATTTCCATTCGACAGGAAACCTATTAAGCGTGTCTATTGTTAAAAAAAAATATATATCCGAGAGAACACCCGTCAACGAAGTCTTCGTAGTAGCGACGTCAAGCGTACGTAGAACAGTCATCGGGACAAAGCATTCGTCATAAGCCTCATCCCTATGGAAGTAAGAGCTTAAGGACACCTTAACAACAAAGGTTAACAAAGGTTTAGGGACTGAAACCATGACAATTATTATTCTTCTATGCAAGATGTAAGCCGATGTAAGATGCTTATCAAAGACAAGTCTAAGAATGTTCTTTCAAATATTTGAAGAAATATCCTAAGGGATTCGAAGTCATGCGGAGACAGTTTGCGAAATAAAACTGAAAGGAGACCTTGGTCTCAATTTATGTATCATTAGCCGTACAATCACTTTCTTTTCGTGTAAGACGAAACAACACTTCATTATTTCTGGTGAAATTGACCGTATGTTATTAGTTGCCAAGGAATTCCTGAATATGAATGGGAAACGACTTTCGGATATGTTTAATTTTTCATGTGAAACCACAATCAATAAAAGACAGACAGACAAAAGAGTAAACAATACCTGTGGCTTTGTAAACCAAGGCTCGAAGGGCTTCAATTTCAGTTTGGAGTTCTGCAAGGCGAAAATGAACCGTCTGGTTATTCAAAACAGGGCTACCAAAGACTTTCCTCTGTCTGGTGTAATTGATGGTCTCTTGAACGCACTTGTCCAAAACAGGAAGAGCTGCAGCCGAGCCGATCAGACGCTCCTCTTGGAACTGGAAATAATATATCTGAAGGATATTCTAATTTTTGAATGAAAGCTACCATACTCTACGAGTCCAACCGATTTGGTATCGCATTTCAGCACTGAACAAAAACTCTGGAATAAATAGTACTATCATTTTGCTAAAAAATTTTACGAGTTGGATCAACATCGCGAATAAACCGTGGGTACAAGGAACTCTTGTTTCAGATATTCGCTTCCAAGCCTGTGGAAGGAAGTTATAAAGACTATGCTCTGAAAGGAATTAAGACATTTATGCCAAGATCTAAGTGGCGAGAATGTTGTATCAGATTCATAAATAGAGTAAAATTCAGTGTGACAACTCTCGTGGCACACTTACAGCAACTCACTTTCCTTCACAAATTTACTAAAATTTTATTAATAATAGCAATTAATTATAAAATAGTGCATAATTACCAAAAACTGAATCACAAATAAAAAATGTCGGAACGACATCATTGTCCCCTCTATTTGTCACCATTATCTTTGGTGTAAGGACCCGAGTTTTGCTCGCAACGCATCGTCTTGTAATGATCCATATGTATGTGAAGTTCCATTAATTTATGTTGAGCAGTTAAAAAGTGATAACCCCGACAAAAAATGCTCCATTTGACCTTTGACTTCTATTTGTTGCCTTGACCTTTGATACAGGAACCTCGTTTTCTTCATGTTACGAAGGAGATTAAACCCCAAACATTATTTATTATTATTTGCAGAATGGACAAATTACCTGCAACATCTGATAGGCAAATCCTAACCCTTCTTCTCCAATAATGTTTTTGGCGGGAATTCTGACGTCTTCGAAGAAATTTGCGCCGTGTCCGAACTCCACATCCCTATTTTATTTATCTTCTTAGCCAAATGAACACCTTCGGACGAAACCACAATCAAAACGGGAAGAACTATAATTCATTTACCGAGTCTAAGATTTTGTGTGTAATGAAACCTCTCTAACCATTCCCCCAACGCTAGATTATATAAGTAGGCCTGAAAAGGGATTACAGAGGTTTCCCTGACGGGCAGTCAGGTTGAGAGGGCATTAGCGAGAGGCTAGATGCCAGTGGCGGCCCGAGGGAGATGCATGGGGGGTGAAACCATTCCCCAGGTCCCCGGGCGCTGGCTCGTGGGGGGGTGGGCGAAAATGGATTACGGAATCCATAAATTTGATGCCCGATATGATTTTTTTTTTTTTAAATTTTGTAGTCAATGAATAAATTTCTCGTTTATTTAATTATTTAACTTGAATTATTCAAACACGTTACCTGACCAAAATTGTAATTACACAGGAGCAGGGTTGCCATTTTGGCTTTTTTAAGGCCAAATTTTACAAATTTGGCCTCATTCAAACGTCACTGGCCTGAAAATCTGTATTTGGCTTTTTTAACACATTTGGCCTTTTCCTGGCCTTGTATAAGACAGATCTACCGATGTTGCATTTAGCTAAAGATAACTTTGCTGAAATTGAACAACAGTACCGGAAAATTAATTTAACTGACTGGAGAGCAGATAATATTTTTGAAAACAATGTAATTCCAAAAGATACATCACAATTTTGGCTGGGTGTTAGTAAACACCAAAATTTTAAGCATTTAGCAGAATATGCCCTAAATTGTCTAGTTACACCAGCAAGTAATGCGACTGTTGAAAGTATTTTCCCTTGTAACGGCGATCAAAACACGTCCGAGAAACAGAATACAAGTTAATCTCTTAGATGCACTTGTTAGAATAAGAGCGCATTTAAACGAAAATTCGATTTGTTGCAAGGAATTCACCGCCTCTGACAGCATGTTAAAGAAATTTAAAACAGACTTGCTTTATGCCAATAGCAGTACAACTGCTATAGCAGCCAATTCCCAGCAAAATACGGAAGTGGAAAGACAGGATGAAGAAGACGACATAACTATTTTCTTGGAATAGTTATGGTGTAAATCGTTTTACCTCCAGGTTAGTTACTTTATTATATCATTTCAATGCATAATAAATCAGTTAAATATATATATATATATATATATATATATATGATACACACAGACAGTGCATGGAACAAGGAACTCTTCTGGGATAATTATCCCAGAACCATGCAGTCTGTGTGTATCATAAAAAACTCAGGGGACCATTCTGAGTTCATTCCCATATATATATATATATATATATATATATATTTAGTTTATTATAAAAACTGTGCTTTTATATATAAATCGGCGGTTTGGCTCTTTTTTGGCCTGTTTTTTTCTCCAATTTGGCTTTAAACATCCCAAATCATCTGGCAACCCTGCACAGGAGTACAAAATGTCTAAAAAACTCAGTGGCGCGGCCTGAAAGCCAGGAGAATTGTTTTGAAATAAATAAACAACTATTGTCTATTTGTGTCTTTCATTTTTTTAGGCCTCTCATGAGGTCAAGCATCATTAACTTTTAAGCTTATTTCATTAAAAAAGAATATTTGAATCAGAACACTTATCCCGCGCTTGCAACATGTTGTATTTGAAGAAAATGTTAGCCAGACTTTTAATAGGTAACAATTACCGATTGCTATGCATTATTAACTATCGAAATATCTCGCACAATTATTTATCTGGGCTTTAATTAACAGACGATCTAAGCCAAAAAAAATAAGAATTGCTTTTCTAATTTCTTTACAAGTAATTGATTCGAAGGCAAATTACTTTTAAACATTACCTACTATACTTTGACCCTAGTTCAGCAACCATAATTATGTTTCATCTTAAATGAAAGTTGTACACTTCTTGCAAATTTGTAAAATATTTTTGTTGGAGAAAATGCAAGTGAATCATTGTTCCCTAGCGACGCTGCTCTGTTGTCATGGAAACAGAGAATTTATTTGGTACAGAAAAACACACACTATCTATGGCAATATTAATATCAGATGAAAAGATCAAAAAACACAAATTTTCGATGCCATTAATCGCTTTTCTGTTTAATTTCCCGACGGTCGAATTTCATACACCCTTTTAACTTTGAATGGAATTGAGAATAAAATATCAAATGGAATATCATGATCTTTTTAACACACACAGATGAAAAAATTTTCTATCTTCAATATAAATTTCAGTCACGTAACCCGTACATTTATCGTGCTCTTGATTACACTGGTCAACAAACATTTTTCATCAGAATAAAATTTGTGGTGGCTGGATAGCATTTTTCACGCTGATTCCAAAACTGCATTCAGATTTTTTCTAGCACGTATAGTTTTCAAGATGAAGGCATATATATAACTACACAGATTTAACCATTTTAAATAGGCAAAATACTAATATTTCAACATTTGATTGTTTATTTTATTGTGTTTTTTTAGTTTATTCATCTTATTTATTTCAATTATCTTAATTATACATCTTATGTATTTCAGGTGTGAGCTTTTACGTCTAGCAGCATTGTGATTCAGGCAACAACGCCGTGCTTTGTGTGTCAAAAGATCAGTCCAGTCCAAGAACTTGTTGTGTCAAGTTGGTGTACATTTTTTTTGAATTTATAGTTTGCTCAGGTCAGTCAACATGCCTCGACAATGTAAGAATGACCCCTGAAAGCAGTTCTTTTGCATAATGGCAATATAATGCCATCCATCCCCATTGCCCATTCTGTCCATCTAAAAGAGACATATGACAATATGGATATACGGTACTACTTAAGGCAATCAAATACGACAGTCATCAATGGAATGTTTGTGGAGATCTAAAAGTTATAGGAATGCTTATGGGTATGCAGTCAGGATTCACAAAATTTTGTTGTTTCCTTTGCCTGTGGGACAGTCGCGCCACTATAGAACATTACACCAAAAGTGACTGGCCACTTAGGTATACATATGTCCCAGGGATAAGCAATGTCCAGTCTGTCCCTTTAGTGGATCCCCAAAAGATCTATCTGCCACCTCTTCACATTAAACTTGGTTTAATGAAGAATTTTGTTAAAGCAATGGGTAAAGTCAATTCTGAAGGGTTCCAATACCTTTCAAGGAAATTTCCGAAGGTTACTGCAGAAAATTGAAGGAAGGAATTTTTGTTGGGCCACAAATAAGGGAGGTTTTGAATGACACTGAATTTGAAAAAGTCCTAAGTCCGCTGGAATTGAAGGCTTGGCTGGCGTTCAAATGGATATGTGAAAACTTTCTTGGAAGCAACAAGTCACCTGCGTATAAGGATGGAGTCAAGAACCTCCTTGATGCCTTCAAAGAAATGGAGTGTCGAATGTCGTTAAAAATTCACTTCCTGCATTCCCACTTAGATTTCTTTCCTGAAAACCTTGGTGCAGTGAGTGACGAGCAAGGAGCGCGCTTCCATCAAGATATTCAGATGATGGAGAAGCGCTACCAAGGATATTGGAATGAAAGCATGATGGCGGACCATTGTTGGATGCTGTATCGTGACAATCCAGGCCAAATTTACAAAAGGAAATCACACTCTCAGCGCTTTTAATAAAATAATGTATATATTCTTTATTTATAAGTACAGTGAATAAAGTATATGATGTATTTGTTGTTTAGCATTCCTAAGTGTGATCTATACATCCATAAATTTCTTATAGCAATATCAAAAACTTAAAAATATCAAAACCAGTGTATCTATATAACTATACGTGCTAGAAAACAAATAAAGCCAGATTCGGAATCAGCGCGAAAAATGCATTAAGAAAAGTGTGATCATGTTTGTGATGAGAAAAAAAAGTTTCATTTTGTTGGCCAGTGTTATTTAAAACAAGACAGTTCTGAGACAAACATTCATTCGATTAAAGTGACTCAGGGATTCGAACCCCCGAAATTGAAACGTGTATTAGTAACAGTATTACATATTGCATTTGAAATGGTGAGCAATTTGATATATAATAAAGTTTACCTCGGCGGGTCAGTTTCATTGCAAACTTCATTTAAACACTAAAAAGTGATTGAAATTCAAATCCACGCAAACTTTGTTCTTTAATTATCAATTGAAGAACAATTTGAAGTAAATAAGTGAAATTTAAAACATACATAAATAGGTTAATTATCTACAGAATGGTGGAAAACAAACTCTCATACTAAATGCAAAAAACTTCACTTTTTTCTACGTGAAAGTCACAATATGATAATAAAAACCCACTCTAATAGACAGAGTTTATTTCCACAATAGTTTCGATGGCCACTGGCATCCTCTTCGGGTATCCACCCGAAGAGGATGCCAGTGGGCATCGAAACTGTTGTGGAAATAAACTCTGTCTATTAGAGTGGGTTTTTATTATCATAAACTCTCATACGATTAGTAGTAGTTCATATTTTACAAGAACTTAAAGTTTCTTTACGATTAAACCTTTAAAAATTAAAAATGAGAGGTTTTTAATATTTTCTGTTATAGACAACTTTCAGAGGATTCTGATGGTATATGAATGTCAACTATGACTTTTATAGTTAATATATTACTGTTTCAACACAAAGGAAATTTCCAAAATTGTCTGATCAGTCCAACCCCCGAACAAAATTTTGTTCATGTTAATCACTGAACCCTGAAATAAAATCTATGAGATATGAACTTGAAAATTTTACAAATTATGGAGTAGGAAATTCTCTACGTAACAATAGAAACTCGCAATTTTAAGAATATAATATTTTATGACCACTTCTCTCTTTAAAATTCCATAATTTTTACGATATTTAAATTTTAAAATATTGCATCTGATAGAACTTTCGAAGAGATTTATACTCCTATATATAAGGGTGGTGACTTTTTTAACAAACTGTCTATGAACATTTTTCGAATTTTTGTTTTTTCATAGGTGCTTGTTTAAATAACTCAATAACTATAAAACGTACGTCCACAAAATAAGTAACTTTCAAAAGAGGAATAATTTTACTATTATTTTTGTTCTATACATTTTTGTACCGAGTTTCATATTTAGAAGGTGGATTAATTTTTTTTTACGTTCCATAGTACTTCACGAAAACGTATAATAATTGAATCTGACGAGTTTAAAAATGAGTCTGAAAACAATGAGATTTTTTGTTGTACGGTCTTTGGTGACGTTTTTCGCACTTTGATGGGGTGCCCTGAGTAGGTATATGAAGGCATTTTTCCAAAATGATAATGAATCAAAAGAACATTCCTCTCTCTATATTCGTGCCAAATTTCAATAATAATAGGTTGAAAATTCAAAGTTTTAGAAATTATCATTAATACCGATACTATTAGTATTAGCAATTTTTAAAGGTAATACAGGGTGTTCGGAAAGTCACTGTGCACTTATATAATCGAGATCGTCCACTCACGCTTGATGAGCTGAAAACTGCAATAACTGCGTACATAAGGTCCATTTCAAAAGAAGAATTGACAAAGGTGTTTCAAAATAAAATAAGACGGGTCCAGGCCTGTATTGCTGTTAAAGGACATCACTTTCAACACCTTTTATAAGTTCTGATGGTCCCATCCATAACCTCTATCATATATGCAATGTTATACTATTGTATGCTATTAAATAAATATAAGTACACAGTGACTTTCCGAACACCCTGTATTATCAACTTATGTTTATAGTAGAACATTTTGACTTCTATTACTTTTGCTCCTATGGACAATATTTTCGATGATAACTGACCTATGATAAAAATTTATGCGAATAAGCCCATTAAGGCATATTCACTAGACAGGAACAGGCGTAATAAATGTTGAAAATTTCATAAAAATCTAACCAGCAGTTAAGTCAGAACGCGTGACAGAATCAGAATAATAATAATAATAATAATAATAATAATAATAATAATAATAATAATAATAATAATAAAAAATAATAAATTGAGCAAAAACTATAAGAATTTCCTATGGAAATTCTTAATAATAAATATTAACTTAGGATTAATACATACTGTATTTCCACTATTAATTCATTTGTGTATTTGAAATTAATTAATACTTCTTATTCATGATTTATATATGTGCAATCATAATTACTTATGAAGTGGTTTTATTTTTATTCTATGTTAAGATTACTGTGATGTCAAAACCTGTAAAACTCTATATATTTACCTTATAAATAAATTACTTCATAAATAAATAAATAAATAAATACACGCGCGCAATCAATAAAGCGCATTTTGGGTCACCATTGGTCCATTATGTTCTACAATAAATATTTGCTGAGCAACGCCACTGTAGACTGTAAACCTATATCCAAAGAATCACTATATGATAGCAATGCACTCTTCTCACTAGCTCAGTTGGTCGCCAAGTCTCGGTGGGTGTAGATGTGTTTTTGTTGTGTTCCTGCCATCTAGGTTACGCCGCGCAGTGAATCACAACAATAAGGCAAGTTAAACTTTTCACCAGTGAGTGGTGGACACTATGCTTAGTTTTTCTGTCATTCATTTACTGCACTGACCTTGAAGAGCAATTTGGAACAATGAATTGTTTATTAAAATTGTTAAAAATTAAAAAAATTTAAAATTTATAAGTTTATTAAAATTGTTTGTTTTATATTCTACATAAAACATATGTATAGGTTCTTTAACTCTAATTTCCATTTTATCTTCCATTCCACAGGCCAAGACCATGACAACGACAAGGAGCAGTCCGAAAGTTTGGCTCCTAGGTAAGCCAGACCCGGACATCTTGGGATCTGGCCTGCCAACAAACGGGGCCATTCTCAGGAACTTCATGTTTCACCACCAGAAGGGATCCAAAATCGGTGACAGTGTTAAGGCCACCATAGACAGAGCGCTGACAATCTGGGACAAGGCACGAATTCCGACCCAGCGGGTGGACTCCGGCGTGCGCAAGCTTCGGAAGCTCTATGAAGAATATTGTGGGTTGAAGAAAAACCGATTGAAACCGAAAGACGGGTGCCGAATCAAGGGAATCTCACCAAACTATTTGACATCTCACGAAAAGACGCCCTCAGTATTATGAAGGACGAAGAAGACAAACAGTTCCTGCGGATGCAACAGCAGGATCCCTCGAGTGCGAGTATGTCCGGGATTGACAAGACCTTGACGAACAAGGAGACTCGCAAGCGCCTCAGGAGTGATCAGGCCACTGCTCGAAAGGAAAAAAGCATGTTGAGCGCCCAACAGGCGAATACGGCTGTTCCGTCTAGTTCCGCCATTGCTGACATCTGTAGCTCCTCCACATCGACGGAGTCCGAAGATGATTTCCAAGCTCCGTCAACATCCAGTCAAGATCACCCAAGGAATAAGAAATCGAAGCAGGCCATTGTGACCAAGGAAGTAGCCGCCGCGCTCGACCGAGTGAAACTCCCTAACCGCACTGCCATATTCGTCGTAGGAGCCGTCACGCAAGCGCTCAGTCATGGCTCAGAGTCTGTGGCGCTATCCCGGAACACCATTCAGAGAGCGCAGGTCACCACTCGTGAGGCGGTAGCAACTGCTCAACAGGCTGTTTTCTCGCCGGACAGCCCACTGCTTCTCCACTGGGACGGTAAACTGCTTCAAGATATCGCCGGCAATAAAAAGCTTGTGGATCGCGTCGCCATCTTGGTGACTGGTGGTGAAACAGAGCAACTTCTTGCCGTCCCTAAGATTGGCCGCGGCACGGGAGAGGAGCAGTGCAATGCATGTGTTCAAACGCTGGAGGAATGGAACTTCAAACCCATGATCCAGGGACTAGTCTTCGACACGACGGCAACCAATACTGGGCTGAATATGGGCGCGTGCACCCTAATTGAGAAGGCTCTGGACAAGGAGCTCATCTGGATCGCGTGCCGTCATCACGTGTTCGAGGTAATGTTGTCGGCCGTATTTTCTGTCGCTCTGACACCAACCGGTGGGTCTGAAGTGGGAATCTTCAAACACTTCCAGAAGACCTGGCCTGATATTAATATAGTTGATTTCCGTTCTGCTGGAGACGAGCTCTTCGTTGGCATGCCGGATGGCCTACGAGAGGAGATGATATCATTTTACTCGGAGGCAGTCAAGAGCCAGCTCCCACGGGATGACTATGGAGAGTTCCTTCAGCTCTGTCATATATTCCTAGGGGGATCCTCCGACGGAGAACCGTCCTTTCGTGCGCCAGGCGCTATGCACAACGCGCGGTGGATGACTAAGGCAATATGCTCGCTGAAGATTTTCCTTTTCAGAGCCAGATTAAGTTGACGGCCCACGAGACAGCTGGCGTCACAAAGATTTGCCTCTTCGTTTCTCTTATTTACGCTCGCTACTGGCACGAGGCCCCTCTCCCAGAGAGGGCCCCCCTCAACGACTTAAACCTAATTGCTCTCCTCCATGAATATCCTGACCGTGCCATTAGGGAGGCGGCTGTTAAGGCCTTCTATCGCCATTTGTGGTACTTCTCTGAGCACCTCGCGCCTCTCGTCCTCTTCGACGATCGCGTCGACGAGATCACCAAAGCAGCTATGGTTGACAACTTCTTACGTCCCTCAAACCAAAAACTCTTGAGACGTCTGGATGGGACTGTGTTCGATCACCGTTCTTCATTGGCGTCGTACATCACGAGCCGGTCTTTGAAGATATTCGATATACTCTCCATGAAAGGACAAGATGAAGCCAAGACATTCTTGTCAAAACCTCCCTCCCTCTGGCTGACAGACCCCATTTACCAGTTACTTAAGGCTAAGTGCAGGCTCCTCGAGGTCGTCAAAGACTGTGCCGAACGAGGAGTCGCTCTTATTCAGTCCTACAATACCGCGCTGACGAAAGACGAGACCCAGAAACAATACCTGCTGCGAGTCGTCGCCAGCCACCGAAAAAGATTGCTAGTTCCGACGAAGTTGGCTTTGACGAAGAAAGTAACGGGTGTGACGTTGTTTGTTTGATATACAAGGATTTAGTGCAGTCGTATTAACTGCTATGACATGTGTGTTCTAGTATATTTTTGCATAGGTTCTAGGGCAATTGCGTCCTGGTCAAGTGCGTCCCGGACAAATGCGTCCCGGTCATTGGCGTCCCTGGACAATTGCGCACTTCTCCAACTACTATATGAAGTTTATTTATTAGAGAAGTGAATAGAAAGTTAGTATCGGAATTTCAAATATACTTTTCATTTTAACCTATTAAACTTGTTATATGTTCATAAGTTCTGTTCGAAACTGTTCTCTAAAACTTTACCCATCATCAGCAACATCATTGTCAAATTTTATGGGTTATGTCCACTTAAGATAAAGTTAGTTTCGTTAGTTTTAACGAAAATATCACAACTTAACCTAACCAATCGTCAAGGGCATACAGTTGACCTAACTGGGCATTCAATTAATCTAACCGGGCATTATATCCCATACAAAATTACAATAACAAACATACTCGTCCCTCGTCATTGGCGTCCCTGGACAATTGCGTAGGTGAAGTCACAATGAACTTTCTATTCACTTCTCTAATAAATAAACTTCATATAGTAGTTGGGGAAGTGCGAAATTGCCCGGGACGAAATAAAACCGGACGCAATTGTCGAGGGACGCATTTGTCCGGGACGCACTTGACCAGGACGCAATTGTCCTGTCACCTTTTGCATAACATGTGCTCTGTGCTGTTGACTTTAAATTTTGAAATAAACATTGATATTGTAATTTTGTTTCAAATCCTAAAAATATAGGAACTGGTCGCGACCTCTAAATATTGCATGATCTGTCTAGTTTTTGGCATGAGTTCTTACATTTTGATATGGAACATGGATGACCTTGTGGAGAAAGATATTTTCAACTTTCATTTTTTGGGGCCACCCTAATGTGTATACACAGTCGTATCGACGGGTTTGGAGAATGGCGTTCAGATTTTTGCTTACAAATGAATGATTTGATGAAGTCATATTTGCCGATAACCAAGAAATGCGAATAGTTTATAAGGATGGAACTGAATGTGGGTTTGGGTTTGTAATTTTACGATATTTGCAAATTCTTTCGCCCTCATTATATTAATTATATTAAAATACCTTTTCCAGTTAACTTAAGACGTCAGAACCTCTTTAATAAAAATGTAAAATATGTAAAACAAGCAAGTAAAAGTAAATGCTAATATTTATCATTATTAAGGTCATGTCCTGGAGTTCAAATGTGGCGCCATCCCAAACAAAATAAATAAATGCGCGCGCCATTTCAACTTAAATTAACGTTACCTGGAATTTTCATCGGTAAACAGATAAGACTCTTGTTTTTGTGGGAATGCCCTTCCGAGGTGTTAGCGAGAAGACACATCCAATCAGCTTGAAGACCATTCGTGATCCACATCTTCTGACCATTAATTATTAAATCGTCTCCTGACCTTCGCGCAACAGTTTGGATTGCAGCAACGTCTGAACCCGCACTTGGTTCACTCACACCTAAGCAACAAACCACGTCTCCAGCGATCGTGGGTACGAGGAACTCTTGCTTCAGATATTCGCTTCCAAACCTGTGGAAGTAAGTTACGAAAATTATACTGTAAAAGGAATTAAGACATTTATGCCAAGATCTAAATGGCAAGAATGTTCGATCAGATTCATAAATAGAGTAAAATTCAGTATGACAACTCTCGTGGCACACTTATATCAACTCACTTTTGTTCACAAATTTACTAATTACATCCTACCATTTTTCACGCAATCTCCTACTTCTCACACCTAAGCACTTACTATTATACAGTTTTTTCACAATTTTATCACTATTCGCTCTTTCACATGACCATATCAGAGTACCATACTATCCTCCAATGACTATTTTGTTCCACATTTTTTCCAAACAACCGTACACAGTTAATCGGCCTTAAACCACCCATGCTTCTTAAATTATTAATTTCATTTGCTCTCACTTTTGACAACGGATAATAATCATGCCAAACAAGTGTCTTACATCCACGCATCAGTAAACATTCAAGTACACCTTTTTCCTGTATCTACACACACTCAAGCACTTTTATCGGGCCCAGGACTAGCTTACCCTGCTTCACACTACTTGAGCTATGTTGTAGCTATGTCGTAACACCAATTCCCTTAGGTTCAGTGAAGCGTTGGACCTGGATAGTAGTTGGAAGGGTGACCATCCTCCGTGCCTAGATGATGTAGTGACCCATAGTTCTGATCCCACGTAAAACTGTAGGTTCCCTAGGTCGTATGACTTTTGCTGTTACGAAGGGGGTTAAACAACCTCTCTCTCTCTCTCTCATTCTGACGAAGGTCAAGCTTTTCACTCCACCTTAGACCTACAGTTTAACGTGTGGAATCCGAACCACGCTCTACCAGTAGCCCAGCGTCTAAACCACGAGGCCACCCAGGGTATCCATTTATTTACCAACCACTTTTTTTGTTCTTATTGTGTGGAAGGATCAACAGCTGGGTTTTGCTGCACGCCGGCTGCCGTCACCGGGTCTCGATTCCGGGGCCGATGGATTCGTAGTCAGCGACACTAACCACTACACCACCGAAGCGCATATATAATTTTTTTTTTTTTCGCAAAATGCAAATTACACATTTTGGCTGGCATGTATGACCACGTGGCAATACCGTTTCCAGTTAGGTCAGTGAAGCTAGGTGACGTTGGGTATGTTCATTGTTCAATAGTTGGATGGGTGACCCTCCTCCGCGTTTATATGATGTATCGACTATCGACCCGCGGGTGGTTCGCATCCCGCGGGAAAAGCCACACGTCCCTTTCACGTGACCTTTATTAAACCGTTATAGAGGCGGCTAAGCTAGACGAAACGTTAAGTTATATCATTAGTGACGCACCCTCCAGAGTGGTCCTGGGACCGGTCCAGAATGCATAGATGCTTATTTAACACAGTTAAGTCGCAAATTATACCAGAAACGTGTATTTTTATTACATATTGAAACAAGCGAGTAGTTTGGTTCTCTCTCTTTCGGGAGGGCGGGTGAAGTTTGTTGTACAATCCTGTCCCGTGGGTTACTAGGACCCCATCCCATCCCTACTCTGTCCTTTTAGCTTAGGTTAAGGATGCTCTCCTCTGACTTAAAAAAAAACCTTTCTTTTAGTATTAAGTCTTTTTCTCTTCTTTACGTGGGAAGAGAGGCTTTGGAACCTCTATAAATAACACCATTTAACGCTCGTAGGTTGTGAGAGACTGGGATGGAGGGGTCCCAGGGTAGGGGCGCGATGAATGGTGTGGCTAGTGCCCCGTTAAGCCCATTCCTAACGCGTAATGGCCTGACCAGCCCCCTGCGACCGTTCTTTGGTGACCAATTGATGGTGCTTGGCTGTACTGCTTAGGTGAGAGCTTTGCTGCCAGCTGGCTGCCAGGCTAGCGTAAAGTCTCGGGCGTAGCCTCTGGGTCTGGTGGGATATCCCTTGAACACTGGATTCTAAGAGTCTGGCCGCTTGTGAGTGACTAGTAAGACTTAGTAAGGGGCTGCATCTCGCTGTCGCTCCTGGCGGGAAATCCGTGACGCCTGCGTCGCGAGTGTTTGTCAGTTGGTAGCTGCGACACGTTTGGGACTGTCCGCCCTGGGGAGACCTTGGTCGGCGCAGCAGCAGAGAGTGTAGTCTTCTGGAAGGGATGAACGTCACTTGCAAATGGCGGATGCGTCTACGCGCGGGAAGAATCCACCCCCCCCTCCTTTTTATATACTGGTCAGAACGTTTTTGATAGTTTTCATTGCTAGAACGCTTTATCTTATTCAGAGTATTCAGAGTTCGAAAAAAAAAAGTTACAATGAGTGGACCGCAGAAACTGAAGGCTGAATGTGCGAGGTGTGAAGTAAACCAGTGGGTGACGAACTTCAAAGAAGCCTGCTTCGCGAAGATCAACCACTCCAGCATGTGCCGCTTTTGCGAACTCATGCGGTTTTACGAGAAGCTAGAGGAGAGGGTCCGGCGGCTCGAGTCGTCCAGACCGGCTGTTGGAGGTGCGGCGGTCACTGACGCGGCTGCGCCCTCCACCCCGGAGCTCATTGATAGGATAGCTGCCATGGAAAGGCGGTCCAGCGATGGACTGGACAGAGCTCGGGACCGCGGAGAAAGGGTAGAGGTGCAACCGGGGCCAGGGTACAAAATCAGTGTGAGGAATCGCCAGCGACCCACGTGGAATGCACGGAACCGCGGCGCAAGGTGGAGGGCGTAAAGAAGGGGCCGATAGAGAAGGGTCGATAAAGAAAAGGGTGGGAAGGGGCCGATAAAGAAAAAGGGTGGGAAGGGGCCGATAAAGAAAAAGGGTGGGAAGGGGCGATAAAGAAAAAGGGTGGGAAGGGGCCGATAAAGAAAAAGGGTGGGAAGGGGCCGATAAAGAAAAAGGGTGGGAAGGGGCCTACTGATGGCCCAAAAAACCGAAGGATGTAGCTGCCGGTCGGGGTGGGTCGGGTGGTGTAAGTGCGTCTATGGGTGGCGACGGTATCGAAAGGTCTCGGGCAAGAAGGCTGCGAAGCCGAAGCCTGAGACCCCAGTTGCCCCTGTCAGGACCTCCAACCGCTTTAGTCTCCTGTGCTCGAAGGAGGAAGACACCGTTTTGATTGGGGACTCGCAGATCAGGGGCCAGGAAAGTACTTTGCTTCTGCAAACCGGGACGGGAGGAAGGTAAGGTGCTTACCTGGGCGGGGAACGGCGCACTTAAGGAAGGAGGTAGAGAAGCTGCGCGTGGCTAGTCGGAGGACTGCGATCGTTGTCCACGCTGGTGGCAACGACCTGTTCCTCAAAGGGGAGGGTAGGTCTTACAGAAGGGATCATCACCGAGATCATGTCTCTTGCGGATGATCTAAAACTGAAGACAGACAGGGGAATGTTGATGGGTATTTTACCGCGGATGAATGCCAGTGACCACGCGCTCAGTAAGGTCATTGGCATCAACGAGAGGGTGCAAGACTTGTGCGTCCCGCTGAGCGTGAGGTTTATTGACCCTTCGACGCATTTTCGGGTAGGTGGGACCTTTACCAGAGGGATGGTGTCCACCTCAATAACAAGGGTAAAGGTGTGCTAGGCGCGCTGCTCGACCGGCACCTATACAGAATGGTGAGGTCGAGCCCGGGGAGAGATGATGTTGAGCCGGTGGCGGACGTACCTTCAACTAAAGGGTGCGTCCAGGTACAGTGGGTGACCCTCCTTCCACGTTGGAGGGGGCTCAGGCTCCTGCGGAAGTTGCCCCTCGTTGGTGAGGGGCTCTTCAACTCCCGACAGCCCTGGCTGTTCGGGAAACGGGTCGTGCTAGGGGGCGGTCAGAATAGGGAAGGCTCCCTCCGTGCAATGCTTTTTAATGCTAGGTCGATTAGGAATAAGTTTGCGAGCTACGGGCGCTCTTAGCATCAGAATACCAGATATCGTTGCTATCACCGAGTCCTGGATTCATACTGATCGTAGGGACTACGTTGGGGAGTTCGAAATTCCCGGGTATAGAATGTTTCGCAAAGACCGCACCCGTGGGGAGGAGGGGGGGTACTAATATACGTGAGGGACACGTTGAGTCCGGTTGACTGCCAGTTCCGGTCGGAACGGGAGCTGCTTGGCGTCGATCTGAACGTGGGAGGGGAACTATAGGTTAATCTTGGTGTACAGACCTCCGCATCTCCTCCTCGAGGAGGATACAGCCCTGTACACCGAACTCGTAGCCTGCTAGGGGATAGGGTGTGTAGTTTTAGGAGACTTCAACTGTCGCGGCATAAAGTGGGAAGACAGGACTGCTGATGCTGAAGGGAGGAGGCTAGTTGACTTTGCTGATGAGAACTTCCTCACTCAGTGGGTCAATGAGCCTACACGAGGCGAAAGCGTTCTAGACTTAGTATTCACGACCGAAGACAACCTCGTCACTGGCCTCACCGTTGACGAATCGTTGGGCGGGAGTGATCACGGTCTGATTAGGTTCCGTGTGTCGTCCCTCGGGTGAAGCGTAGTAACTCGAGAGGCAGTAAGCTCGATCTACGGCGGGCGGACTTTGTTAGCCTCCGGGATAGCGTAGGTGAGATGGGGTTAAAGGTCGGCGGCGATGTTGATCGAGTGTGGAGTGCATTCCGGGACGAATTTATGGTGCTGCAGTCTGCTGCCATACCCTCAAAACCGGTCGCCCCTGCTTCAACGCAGCCTAAGTGGTTCAGTCGTGACATCGCTTCGGCTATCCGAAATAGGAAAGTAGCGTATAGGAGGGCGAAGGCCAATCGTTCCCATGAGAACACTGAAGCGTATGTCCGCCTGTGTAGGGAAGTGAAGGCGAAGGTTAGGCTAGCGAAACGTAACGAAGAACTACGGGTGGCAAGCCTCTGCAAGGGGAACCCTAAGGAGTTCTTCAGTTATGTTAATAGTAGAAAGCCCATTAGAAGCATGATAGGTCCGTTAAAGGACCGAAGCGGCGTTCTGCGGACCTCCGACGCGGACATCGCTAATGTGCTTAATGAGTACTTTGCGGGAGTGTTCACCAGGGAGGACACCCGCGTCATCCCGAGCCAGGCGTCAGGCACGAAGGTGCTGGCCTGGATAGTGTTCGATGTACCGCGACAGTCGTTGCCGATAGAATAGACAAACTGAGCGCGTTTAAGGCTCCTGGGCCAGACCAGTTTCTTCCCCAGTGTTGCGGGAGGTGCGCGACCAGGTGGCTCCCCACCTGGCTACAGTCTTCAACAAATTTGGAGACGGGCCAGGTGCCTGGTGACTGGAGGGAAGCCAACGTGACCCCTATCTTTAAGAAAGGGGATCACGAAAGTCCAGGGAACTATCGTCCCATTAGTCTCACTTCAGTTGTAGGTAAATTATTAGAGGGGATAATAGCGGATATGATCGTTGACCATTTGGATTCCTACAAGCTGCTTGGGGACTCCCAACATGGGTTTAGACGGCATTGGTCGTGTCTCACCAACTTGCTCGAGTTTTTCCACGTCATGTTGGGTGAGTATGATAAGAGTAGGGCGATTGATATACTTTATCTCGACTTTCAGAAAGTCTTTAATAAGGTACCTGACCGCCGGCTAATGGCGAAAGTCCGCGCGCTGGGTATCGGTGGGGAAGTAGGTAGGTGGATTGAAAACTCGCTGAAGAATAGGCGGCAGAGGGTTGTAATTAAAGGGGTTAGTTCGGGTTGGGCGTTGGTCACTAGTGGGGTTCGTCACGGTTCCGTTTTGGGGCCACTGTTGTTTATCATTTACATAAATGATATCGACGGTGGCATCGTCAGTCGGATCGCCAAATTCGCTGATGACACCTAGCTTGGGGCCAATGTTGGGACGCCCGAAGCGATCGAGCAACTGCGTGCGGACCTAGGTAGGATAGGAGAGTGGTCCGAAAAATGGCAAATGCCGTTTAACTTGGGTAAATGCAAGGTGATGCACATTGGCTACGCCAATCCCAAGTCGGACTACTCGATGTTGGGGAGTAATATCGAGGCGACTGATTTGGAAAAGGACTTGGGTGTGCTAATTAGCAGCGACCTTAAGTTTACGAAACAGTGCGTAGAGGTGGAAAAGAAAGCCCAGAAGCTGTTGGGTTATATCAGAGGCAATTTCAGTTTCGGAACAAGGAGATTGTGCTCTCTCTGTACAATTCCCTGGTTCGGCCGCACCTGGAATATGCTGTGCAGTTCTGGTCGCCCACCCTCAGGAAAGATATTGAGAGGCTGGAGCGAGTGCAGGCGAGGGCCACAAAGTTAATCCCTTCCGTTAGGCATATGGGCTACAATCGACGCTTACGCGCCCTGGACTTTTTTCGCTGGAAACTCGGAGGCTGCGCGGTCAACTGATCGAGGTTTTCAAGCTCTTACGCGGGTTCAACGATGTCGATTTTAGAAGCATGTTCAGTTTAAATGATAACCCAACTCGCAACAATGGTTGGAAGTTGGATTTGAAACGGTTTAGGACTAGTGTGTGTGTGGGAATTACTTTACGTATAAGATCTGTGACACGTGGAACAGTTTACCTTCAGAAGTTGTGAACAGTTCCTCTGTGGATCATTTCAAGAAAAGGTTAGACCGAATTTGCACACTATTTGAGTGTGTAGAAAATTTTCCTGGCACCCGTTGCCATTGGTACCTCCTCGGTATGGGCCGCAAGGCCTTTTGAGGTACTTCTTTTCCTTGTAACTCCTTGTAACTCTCTCTCCACACACCTTTCAGCGAACTTTACCTCTTTCGCCACACTGTTACAAGCTAATTTCTTCTCTCTCAATGACAATAACCTTACTTTTATTTATATTTACTTGAAGTCTCCTTTCACATACATCAATACCTTCGTTCATTCTTCAATTCGCTACTTGCAATGTCAGTATTTACAGTGGTGCTCATAAATATTCGTAGAGAGAAATATTTCAGTTATATTCGTCCTTATCTTTTGTACCATGCATAAGATACTTATGAAAAGTTTATCGTTCATTTGGAAAAGTTTAAATAAAGTATAGGTTCTGCAAGGGACGCTCTACTGGCGATCTTCTTGATCTCTCTGACTCTTGGTCATCCTCCTTTCTGGATTTTGGTGAAACCTTTGCTATTGCGTAAGACATATCAAAATCTTCTGATAGAGTCTGGGCACAACTCTTTAATTTCGAAACTGCCTTCCTTCGGTTTCTATCCTTCTATCTATTCCCTCGTCTCTAATTTCCTTTCTGGCCGATCTATAGCTGCGGTTGTAGATGGCCACTGTTCTTCTCCTAAAGCTATTAACAATGGTGTTCTTCAGGGTTCTGTTCTGTCACCCACTCTTTTCCTTTTATTTATCAATGATCTATTGAGTGATACTTCCTGTCCTATCCACTCCTCTGCCAATGATTCCACTCTTCACTTCTCCACCCACTTCGCAAAGCTGTTCCTCTTAGCAGTCATTCCATGATTCGTGTAGAACGGCTATGATACACCTGACGTTTGATATTTCTGCCATCTCTGATTGGGGCAGATTCCTTGATTTTCAATACCTCAAAAACTCGGTTCCTCCATCTGTCTACTTATCACAATCTTCCACATGACTATCCCCTTGCCTTTAGCAATACACAATTCAATCCTTCCTCTTAACATTCTTGGTTTCCTTTTCTCGTGATCTTTCCTGGAAAGATCACATATACCCTCTTTCCAAAACAGCTTCTAAGAGGTTAGATGTGCTGTACCGACTCTGCAGTTGCAGTTTCTTCACTTCCGCTCTCTTTAATTGTGACCATAAGTCACTAATTTAGTTGAATTTGAGCAATCCTTACCTTTCCAATTCTTTTTCCATGCATAATCTCTTGGATGTAGATGCTCCCTCACCGACAGATGCTGAGAAAGACTGTTCAAAATTCTTTTTCAAAGTAGATACACACTTGTCATATTTGTCTGATGCTTTTTTAGATATCCTGTCAGTGTTCATACCATTTGAGATTAGGTATCATCCAAAATTTAGAATTACTGTAAGTTACAGCAACAAATCTTCATAATTTAATGACTAATCAGAACTCATTTATTGTACATAACTATTTTCTTGCAATTCCTTAAATTGTTAAAGAATGTTATGTTTATAAGTTTGATAAAACTGCATTATTTTCATAACCTATGAAACAATGTATACACAAAGATAAAGAGTTTAGATGATTTTTAAAAATCATATAATGCATTTTCTGATAACTATACTTTTCAAAAATAAGTCCCCAAATTATAATTCATACACTACTTACAGAATTTTATTGGTGAAATCTCCATTTCTTCACGAATGTTCTTGGTTTGTTCTCTACAGATTTCAATATCACTGATTTCACCAGGATTGTCAGTTTGCAAATGTGTACATGCTGGACTGCTTTGAAATGAAGAGGTACTTGTAGATGACTCAGTTTCAAAAACATCATTAAATAATTTATCAGGTTCTTCAAGTTCACTTAATCGTACAGAACAAGTTGTACAAACTTTCCAGTTAAGGAGTGCAGGATTTTTTTCTGTTACATTTAATAAATTTTTTAAACCCTTTAAGATTCGTCTCTTGTCTCTCTTAAAGGGGTCACAACACTGTTTAATATATAATTTAAATGGTAAGACATGTTTAAAATTTATATATTAGCTTCAGTTCCTGTAATAAGTAGAAAGAATATTAAATGTTAATGATTTTTAATGATAACAGGCAAATACAAGCACAGCCAATATAGGCAAGGCACTAAAATAATATGGCAAACAGATACCATATATGAGCAGTGTTTATCATGTGGTCACAAACAGCAGGGCTGTGGAGTCGGAGTCGTGGAGTCGGAAGCAATTTTGGTGCTGCTGGAGTCGGAGTCAGTAAAAATGTACCGACTCCGACCTCAATATAAATTTTAATAAAATATGTTTTTGTGTGTGATATCACTGGCAGCTATGGTGGTTAAACCACTTAAATAATAAACACAATGTTTCCCATTTCAGACACTAATGCCATTAATTCATTTTTTCTTTTCAGATAATATTTTTTATTTTTAATGCTTATTTAATTTCAAGTTCTTTCTAAATTTCATAAGTTTTTAACTTTCAAGTCTAAAACCCCTTTCACAATGGCAAAGACACTTCGAACAAAGTCTGCAGTTTTTGAATATTTTAGAATAACCACAGATGGGAAACATTTCGTGTGTCAGTGTATGATAGAAGATGATGATGGTGAAAAATTATGTGAAGCAAAAATCAGTGGTTTTACTGGCTCTGATAAAAATGCACCAACCAGAGCATCAAATTTGAAAAGACATTTGCAGCGTTTCCATCCCAAAATTTTAGAAGTTGTCATTGAGAAAGTAATAAAAACCTTCCAACTACTTCAAAGTTAACAAAAGATCAGAAATCTACTGAATGACAAGCACCACTTACAAGTTACAAGATTCTTTACTACAGACAAAGTTACCGTAACAATGACCACAGAAAAGTTCAAGAAGCACATCATCGAACTGGTAGTAAGAAATGGTGTAGCCTTATCTTTATTTTCACAACCAGCCTTTCTAGGCCTAAATGGAGAAATGGCCAAGAAACTTGGAGTTTCTCTGGAAAGACAAAGTATCAGAAAAATTATAGTTGAAGAAGTCACAAATAAAAAGGAAGAACTTCGAAGAACTCTTAAGGGATGCTTCATATTTATTAAAATGGATGCAGCCACGCGTCATAGAGTTAACTATTTTGCCATCAATGCTAGATTTGTTGATGAAAACAATAAAATGGTAACTCGGACATTGGGAGTAAAGGACACCGAGGCGCATCATGACAGCGACTATCTTCAGAAGTTAGTGGAGGAAGTTTTACAAGACTTTGTAATTAAGAAAGAGCAGATTCTATGTATTGTCACAGATAATGCTTCAAACATGCTAAGCACGATAGAAAAGCTGAATAAAGTTGGTGAAGAAAAGTGGCTAATGAAGATGACATTCCTGAAACTGATTCTCAAACAGCACAAACAGAACAGAGTGATGAAATTTTAGATGATATTGTTGAAGCATCTAAGCTCTTTCTAATCCAACATATGCGTTGTGTTGTACATACATTGCAGCTAGCAATAAGAGATGGATTGAGAGATTGCCATGCAGCTACTCTGATAGGCAAGTTGAGGCAAGTAGCCACTGCAGCCAGGACCTCTAAAATTGATGCTAATTATCCAGAGACGTGCAGGAAAGGGAGCTATTTTGGACCAAGCAACACGCTGGGGGAGCACATATATGATGATTAAGCGTTTGCTTGATCTAAAACCATTCCTAGAAGACATTGATAATCCCAATGTTTCACTAACTGAAATTCAATGGAGGGAGGTTACACAATTAGAAGCTCTGCTTGCTCACCCTTATACTGTCACCAAAAAGTTGCAAGCAGAGGATTTAACTCCTGGTACATTCCTATGGGAATGGAAAAATTTATTATTTCGTCTATCCCAAACTGGAGGATTAATTGCTGATGGAATTGTATCCTCAATGAAGAAAAGAGAGGGTCTGCTACTGGAAAATGAGATCTTATTAGCTGCTGTCTACATAGATCCAATGAACCAAATTTTGTTGACCAAAGAACAAATTGCTAAAGCAAAAGAGGCCCTCTGCGAGGTTGCAATTCGCATAAAAGGGCTATTACCTGAAAATCCTGAACCACAGGATGAAGATATGAGTAGTAAGTCCCTCTCATCCTCTTCAAATGATGAAGAATTAGACTTTCAAAAATATTTAGATAAAATTGAACGCTCAAAAGCAAAGCGTCGCCGCTTAAACGTGCATAGGCAACCTTTTGATGTTAAACTAATGAAATTTAAGCAAGATTTTTCTGATGG
Organism: Bathynomus jamesi; assembly: GCA_023014485.1. Taxonomy (NCBI): domain Eukaryota; kingdom Metazoa; phylum Arthropoda; class Malacostraca; order Isopoda; family Cirolanidae; genus Bathynomus; species Bathynomus jamesi. The sequence continues at coordinate 8,946 of JAJOZX010004823.1, read as the reverse complement.
CGTAAAAGTGGAAAAATATGATTGCTCATCTAAACTAACAATACAAGAAGTCATCCCTGCATATCCAGAGATTTTAAGAGATACAGCTATGATAGTAACCAGGGTTGTGGAGTCGGTCCAAAATTTTCCGACTCCGACTCCACACATTGTAAAAATTTGACTCCGACTCCGACTCCACACATTGTAAAAATCTAAAAATCCGACTCCGACTCCTCACATTTTAAATATACAACTCCGACTCCTCTAGTGTTTCACTCTATAATTATCCTAATAATAAGACATTTCATCACCACCACATGAATCGTCAGGTTACTTTCTAGGATAAGGGAACATTCAAATATTAAGAAGGATATTGACTTGTAGATATTATCATATTAAGGGATTTTTATTTTTTCCAATAATATATATATATATATATGTTAAACACAGACCGTGCATGGAACAAGGAACTCTTCTGGGAAAATTAAATCCACTATAGTCCGAATAAGTAATGGTAAATGACAAATACCATAGTTTTTTTCCTTTTTCATGATTTTAGCCCGACGTGTTTAACATATAATGTTCTCAGGGAACCATTCTGAGTTTGTGTATACTAAACGGACGTGTTTCGTGCCTTGAAAAGTGGACGCTCAATGTCCGGTTGAGGTTTAAGTTTTGGTTTTTTTGGCTAAAAATACAATAGTTACCCCCTTTTTCTTTGATTTATTCAACACGACGTGAATGCAACGAGTCTTTTACTTATATAGAGGTTCTGAGTGTAGGGATCTAGGTTTGCTTTAAACCCTAGATCCACGTCCCAAAGCTGGATCCTGTCTGCCTTGCAGATAGCTGGTGAGGGAAGCTATATTTATGGGATCTCTTTGCGAGAGACCCGTTGCCCACGTCGGGCTAAAATCATGAAAAAGGAAAAAAACTATGGTATTTGTCATTTACCATTACTTATTCGGACTATAGTGGATTTAATTTTCCCAGAAGAGTTCCTTGTTCCATGCACGGTCTGTGTTTAACATATAATGTTCTCAGGGAACCATTCTGAGTTTGTGTATATATATATATATATAAATAAATGAAAAAGATTCTCTTAAACATAATTAAGGTCTAACCAGTAGTAGTCCTACTTAAAATTGAATAACCCTTCTTAACCTAGTGGCTATAACCAGGGTTGTGGAGTCGGTCCAAAATTTTCCGACTCAGACTCCACACATTGTAAAAATTCGACTCCGACTCCGCCCTGAAACGTGCGACTCCACGACTCCGACTCCACAACCCTGATAGTAACAGCCATGCCACCCACTCAGGTCAGTGTGGAGAGACTGTTTTCCACACTGAAAATAATTAAATCAGATTTAAGGGCTTCAATGAAAGAGGATCTGGCAGAAGCAATTCTGTTCCTATGAACAAGTTATTCGTAAATTTTAGATTTTCACCCTTGGCCTTAGTTTAATAAATTTTGCAGGAATACTTTTATATATTTGATTGCATTTAATGAAATTTTTATTTTGTCGTAGTCTTAAATTTAATTTTGTTTTTTGTTTTATGCTCAATGAATTTTGTTTTTTCATAAATAAAAAATAAAAAAGCCATAATGGCATTGCTACAGCCATTAGACTCAAACTTTGCAGGTTATGGGTTTAAAAAGTAGCCTGATGATTCACGTGGTGGTGATGAAATGCCTCGTGTGTAATTATCATCATAGCAGATTTAGAATTAATATACCTTCGGAGTCGGATAGACAAAAAATTGAGGAGTCAGAGTCAGTTTTTTATGTGCCGACTCCACAGCCCTGCACAAAAGGCAAACTGAACCCTCAATAACCAAGGCTCATGCTAATGGAAGGAGCCCTCAGACAATCTCTTTTTGCTGTGACAAGTTGTAGCATGACTACACAAGCGTGATACCACTCGAACTTACAAACAGGCAGTAAAAATTATCTCTTATTTTAATAGTGTGTGTGCAGGTTTTTTTTCAGGTTTTTGTCAGGAGGTGAAGGTTACAGTAGCCCTGTTCAAAAATCAACTTTTTCTTATTTTCATAGGTTTCTGTACTTTTTCCCATGCTTTTTGACCTGAAAAGGCCAAAAATCACAACCATTTTGACCTAGGTTGTTGGGAAGCATTGTCGCATGGAGCTTTAAGTTTTCTGCCTTGAAATCGGCCAAAAGCACCAGTTCCGGGGTCCCTTGAATCATGTTTTGCACTATAACTTTTTATCTAAACAAGATAGAGCAACAAAATAGGCACCAAATTAAAGTGTTTTTAATCCTCTTTCTAACTTATACAATTATGATAGTCTTGGAACAAGAAATGGCACATTGGTACATACAAAGATTTCAGAAATATCACAAAATTCGTTTTCTCACACTCAAGGCAGACAAGGCGCCTTATTCATGACACAAATTTGAGATTAACATTTTGTCACAAGTCTAATCGATCAAGAAGTGAAAGCATTACATGATGATTAATTTCATAATGACATTTACACAGTCAGTTGTTGAGAGTTTGTTTCTTGAAGCTGTCAAAGCGGAGTCTGTTGAACTCCACAGCTTGAAGGAGATAGTCCCTTTGCTTGGCATCTGTTGTTATGACATTTGCAAAGTCGCTCATCATCTTGACACCACGTTCAGCAATGTCATTCACCGCTTTCAGATTCTTAACATAGTCCAACGCTTTTCTGTAGTCCTCATTCTGTGGCCAAGACGTGACAGGTTCCAGAAGCCACTCGGATCCAATGTTCAGTGTGTCCAGCAGGAAATGTGATTCTGGGCCAATGAGATCAACCAGGGTGGTCTTAGCTGTGACTCTCTGGAATAGAGGCTTTCCTGTTCTGAAGCTGTCTGGCTTCTCAGTGGCATGTAACTGGGCAGCAATGTCATGCTTCAATGTGTCACTCAATCTACTGCTGAACAGGGCAAATGGCACGACTTCCTGCATCAGGTACCATTTGTGGTTTTCCATCTTATTAAGTACTGCATCAGCAAGCTCTGGGTCAGTTTTCTTGTACTTCAACATGTCCTGGATTAGACTTAGATCATTCACGGGAGCATCTGCAGCAGACATTGACATCATCCATACAGGAGTGTAGAACAGCGCAAGGAAGGTGTTGAGTCTTTCCAGCTTTGATACAGTGTCTTCGTCGTACTCAAGTTGATCTGCAAACATCAGCATTTTCATGGAGTACAGGTTTCTGGCCATCCATCTGGCCTGATGAATGGCGCCTGGTCGACTCCAGTGAATACCTCGAGGAGGCATTCCTCCAAGAACAATGACTGTCAGTTCAGCCATTTCCCTGTAGTCGGCTCTTGGAAGCCTTTCTGCTGTTAGAATGTCTTAGAGTATTTCTTCACTGTTCTTCTTCTTTTCCTTCAGCCATTTGCTGTTGATAGCCAGCATCTTTGGGTTTTCCTTGGACAAGTCCGTCCAAACATCCTTCAGATGCTCAAACCAGGGATTATCTGGCCCCTTCACCTTCCCAAACAGCTTCTCCCAAACTGCTCCTACTAGGATTTCCAGGATGTGATGTCGACAGGCCAGATAAAACACCTTTTTGTTCAGCATTTTCTCTAGCAGTTTGGCAGCTCTGTGAACTCCACTGTTACTGGATGTAGTGTCAAAAACAAGGGCAGTAACATTATCCGTAAGTTCCCATGTCTCCAGTAAATCCATTGAAGCCTCAGCCTGAGCTGTGCCAGAAGAATTGTCAATGACAGGTACTTCCAATAACTTTCCTTCAGTGTATGAAGGTGGACCAGACACTAGCACAGCTAAAGTCTCTGAGGTACTTCCAGGTTCACTGCCCAAGACATCTTTGAGCAACTTTCCATCCCAGTGTAAGGCAGCGTACTGTGGGGTTTTTTCACAAAACTTGGACATGTGACTCTGGCTGATATTATACCTGGACAGCATTCTGTTGCGACGTGTTGTTGAGGTTGAGATGACGAAGTTATCCAGATCAGCCCCTCCAGCTTTCAAGGTGGCAGAAACCATGGCAGTAACTTGATTGTCTAATAAACCAAGACGATCAGCTGTATTGCAGATGACATCACATTCCATGACCTTCCTTGGAAATGTCAAAGTCACACTAGTCACAGTGTCTTGATGGTGAGAACATCCAGGACGAGGCTGATGGTAATCCATGTCCTCTGTGTTAGCGTCGTTGTCAGTTGAGTCACCCCAGGTAATGTCATCCACATGAACAACTGCCTCTTGTTCTGCTGCAGCTGTAAAATAGTACAACATTTTAAGACAGTAATTGTTAAGTACATGCTAAATATCGCAATGGAGTAAAACTTAAAACTTTTTGTAACGTTCAAAGTAATTAGTTTTACCTTGTTCTTGTCTATGCTGCAGTCTTTCATTCCTCACTGCTTGCTGCAGGGATCTTGTCTCAAAAATCTTGTCATGACCAGACATATGACCTTTCCTCTCAGTCTTTTGGTCTTCGTAGAACCTGATATCCTCATCTTTCTTCTCTCTGGATAACAGTCTGTTGTTCTGTATTTCCTGGATTGCATCTGGAGCTCCTATATCGAACAGGCTGTCTAATTCCAGCACAAATGCTCCTCTTTTTCCTCCAGGGTTACTTGCTCTTCCTTTGCTTTTCACCAGAGCACGATGTTTCTCATGTAGTTTCATGAAGAGCTTCATTGCGTTGTACTTGGTCATTGTCTTGATCCTAGCCATCTGCCAGAATAGGATGATAGATTCAACTGTTTCATATGCAAGGTCTTGAACCATGGGCCTCCCTGCATTTTCCGGTAAATTCTGAAGATTAAGGAAATACTGGAATGCCTGTCTGTTGGTGGGAAGCTGGGAACCACTGATAAAAGCTGAAGGGTATCCAACCAGGAAAGTTTCAGTGAGAGATCTGGTAGATGGCCCAGTTGACACCTGCCTGTGGACAGTACGTGGAGGTTCTGAGATATCAACTGTGCGCCCACAGAGCTCCCTCAGCTCTTTGCTTAATGCCATTGTGAAGTTGTAACTTGTAGATGGTTTTCTAGATTCTGATTGAGTTTCTGTTGTTTCCTGAAAAATGATAGATAATTATTATTATTATTATTAAATTATTATTTATTATTATTATTATTATTATATTATTAATTTTATGCTCTTTCATTTGATACCTAATTTGTTGCTCTATCTTGTTTAGATCAAAAGTTAAAGTGCAAAACATAATTCAAGGGACCCCGGAATTGGCGCTTTGGCCGATTTCAAGGCAGAAAATTTAAAGCTCCATGCGGCAATGCTTCCCAACATCCTAGGTCAAAATAGTTGTGATTTTCGGCTTTTTCAGGTCAAAAAGCATGGGAAAATGTACAGAAACCTATGAAAATAAGAAAAAGTTGATTTTTGAACAGGCCTAAGGTTACAGCCTTACAGGACAGACTGAAAAACTTGGCAGCCACTTCACGCTAAAACATATTTTTAGAAGCAATAGAAGGTCCAGAAAAACTAACTGAGGAACAAGTTGATCAAATTTTCACTGTGTGGCGTGGAATGCATTACAGAAGACTTTTGCTATAGATGTTGTACACTGTGTTTTGAAGCAATATACATACAGACAAACATGATGCATTTTTATTATATTTCATATTGAATATTGGAAAAAGCTCATTCAAATGACTACATAATAATTATAGAATTAGGAAAACTGCTAAAGTTTATTAAAAAATGCATGTAACATTCTTGGTCACCATTAATATGGGAGTTTTTAATCTTTTTCATTTTAACTCATTTTACCAGTAGTGTTTGAAAACCTGTACTTGGCTAAAATTTCAGGTGGTGAAGTCTCATGTTCTGGCCCTATGGATAAAAAAGTGTGTGTGTGTGTGTGTGTGTGTGTGTGTGTGTGTGTGTGTGTGTGTGTGTCCTAATTCCTGAACTTTGGCTATGTCATCATCTTGCTAGCAAGTACCTTATAATAAAAGTGCAAGAAAATACACAATGTCATTGACCAAGTCATATAGAAGAGTAACTGAGGTACAAAATGACAAAAAAAAATCTTGAATATCTGTATCATAGGGGGGTAGCTCCCCTCCAAAAAAAGATATTCAAACTGATATAACTTTTTAACTATTTGATTAAATGCATTATATTACTTAGTCAATTATTCTTTCGGATTTGAGCTTTCAAATGGTTTTTAAATTTTTTTCCTAGCTCAATTAGGGACTGAGTTATGAACTTTTAAACATTAAGGGGCCAGCTCCCACCCCCAAAATTGGGGGGCCCATAACTTTTGAACCGTTAATCTGATTGTGCGAAAACTTGAGATTACCAAATTTGAGAAAAATCCAAGTTGGAGTGGTTACAAATTTCATTTTTTGTGCATGATTTGTCCTGGAATGACCCTAAACCCAATTACCATTCAAACAACACTGGAAAATAGGAAAGGCAGGATGTGTAGTGTTCCCAAATTAAAGGCCTGACAAGGGACCTCCTCAACACTGAAGGAAAATAGCTTGGTTGTCAGGGGGTCAAGACTTTTTTAACCAGCTCCCAAAGGACAGCAGAAACATTACAGGGGTCAAAGTTGAAGTCTTCAAGAGAAGACTAGATGCCTGTGTCAAGATAGCCAGGTACTCCTAGCTCATCTGGTACTATGTACAGTGGAGAGTGCAAGAAAGCAACTCACTCCTCCACCAAGCCAGACCTAGAGGCAGGGCCACCAGCTTGACCTTCATGTGAAGAGAGACCAATGCACAGAACAGCGCTGAGGTTAATGGGGTTAAATATTCCTCTGTACGAATACTTATGAGTGCCACTGTATTTATAACATACGCTTCTTTTATTCTATGACCAATGTAATCTATTCCTGGCACACCATGCTTCCTAATCACTCCAGGCTCAGGGTCAACTCCCTTAGCAAATTCCAAAAATCATCCATCTCTTCTACACATCTACTATCACAAGGTGCATATGCTACAATCACTGCTCCTTTCACTCTTAAACTTTGCATATAAACATTTTTAGCACACTTATACTCCTTCATTTGTTCATGTCATTCCTCTTTCATTCGGAATTAACACCCCTCTTGCATCCTCCTCCACCTCGTTCCATACCCCAATTTCACATCACTATTCCTTTGGCCACTTGCACCCTCTTTGCATCCTCATTTATACTTCTAATTCCACACAGCCATGCGTGCCCGCAAAAGCCTGAGGTTTCTTTTGTCACTCATGGGAGAGTATTTTCCAAAGATAGGATTCTTATATCCCGATTCTGAATTAAAAGTTCTCATTAAATTTTGTCATTTCTATTTTCTTTGCCACATTCTCACCATTTAGGTCATATGAAACTGAGTAACTTCATATGAAATGAGTAGTTATGGACTTCAAATAGAAATGAATGCAATAGATTAGAATTAAAAACATTCCTAAAATTTTTAGTGTTAAAAATAACCATGAAAAATGCATCTACTATCCAAAGTAGAAATTTTAACAGTGGTACCAAATTTGATCCTTCAAGCAATAATACCTTACTAAAGCTGGAGTAGCCATGTCTGTTTGAACTGCAATGGACATAGGAATTCCTCCACATGGAATAGTACCATAGGTTTCTGCAGCTGCAACAGCATACCGAAAATCCAACCCAAGACCTCCATATTCTGAAATAATTATAAAAATAATATACAGTATATATAACATACTAGTTGTAGTTATCAAAAATATCATTTCCTAAACATGTTGGGGTGAGAAGGCAGACATGCTTGGATATAGAATACAGAAGGTAATGAAGAAACTAATGCATACACATTCATTCACACTGGCATCCTGATTGACCAGCATCCCCCCACATGGCTAAATTCCAAACCTGCAGTGACTGATATGCCATGCCATAGTGGTACTTCAAGGCTTTGTCAAAAATAAGAGTGTGTCCTGAACTTATTTGTACATACCTCTAACAAACGTTTTTCATTCCAACCTACCTGCAGCCACTTCTCATGCATCACCCAGATCAAGTCCACACTCCCTCATGCAATCATTCACAATATTCATCCACCTTCTTCTCAACCTACCTCTCCTCCTACTACCATCACAGATACTCTTCACAACTCTTATCATCTTCCATTCTTTCAACATGCCCAAACCACCTTCACACACTTTCCTCAATTTTTACTTTCACCAACTTCTGAACACCATATCTCTCCAGAACTACATGATTTCTCACTCTATCAGTCCAGCTCATTCCACACATATTTCTCAAGTTATCCATCTCAACTACTCTTACCTTTGACTTCTCTTCATGCTATGTCAGTGAGTCACATCCATACAAAAGTGTTGGTATTAACATACCTTCATGTAAACATCTTGCTGCATCTGTACCCAGTCTCTGTTTCCTCCCAACTACTTTCAGCACACCTACCACCTTTCTTCCTTAAATCACTCTACTACTAATTTCAACCATACTCATACCTCTTTTGTTCAAAACACATCCCAATTACTTAAGAGACTTTACCACCTGTTGCGTTTCAGCATTCACCATCACATGACAGTCCAAATTTTCCTCTCTCTCCACAATCAATAACTTGCTTTTACTCATATTCACTTTCAACAATATTTTCTCTCACAGTCACAAAACTCTTAACAGCCTCTTGCATATCACGCTCACTCTTGAGCAAATAGCACAGTATCATCAACATACAAAAGATTCAACATGCCCCACCCATTCCCATCACACACCAGATTAGTCCTCTTTGTATCAGTCACATTTTCACCTCTTTCATCACTCCATCATAAACAGATTGAAACAGCCATGGAGACATCACATATCCTTGATGCACACTAACTTATATCAAACCATTCACTCGGTTCTTTATTTCTTTTCACACATGCACTACTTCCATCCTAGAAACTCTCTACTGTATTCATGAGTCTACTATTCATCACATATACAGGGCTGTTTCCTCCAATAGGTGAATTAGGCAACTGCCTAGGGCCCCACAATTGTG